>CM068306.1:38438384-39038384 GCA_034768735.1 Schistosoma mekongi
CTTGACCTGGAAGGAGAATTCGATTTCTTTGGCCGACAAGTGTTTATCACTGCAAGGTGTACACAAGAAGTACATAGACTTTGTGAATGCTTTTATTTTACCACAGTTAGTTGAGTCATAGTATATGGCCAAATGTCATAAGAGTTGATAACCTCAAGTGATGTCCACTAAGAATGTTAAGTGTCCCCATTTTTGTTTGCTTTCAACACAGCAGTTTGTCTGTTCTATTATGTGAATATGAAACTCTACCTTTAAAGGTAAGAGATATTCGTAGTCTACTAATGGTGTATTATAAATATCTTCGAAAAATTCCATTCGTTAGTACCAACGAATAAACAATATCTAATATTTGATGCAGTGTACTAAGGAAACGTTATAAATCAGGTGATCGGGTTATGAATGTTCATCGACTGAAGTGGTTATCATATGTATTACATATGGCCAACCATCGATCGTTTCTACGTGCGATGATGACTGGCGTAGAAGTTGGGAGGAAGATAACTAGGAGTGACCACACTTACTCCTGGTACCGGTCTGTAGAGTCACTGACTATTGGTCCGAGTCATGTTGACAGGTGTAAATAAAACTGGAGTCCATGAGATCGTCGTAATCACTGGTTGAAAGCGTTGGGAGACATAGCTCGTAATTGATCTCAGCGGTTCAGGTGTATCATCTGTTTGACTTATTTAGGGAAATTGAGACTCACTATTATTTTTTATCTGTCCATGAACCTAGTTGTTCTTCTGGATTATATTCTCTGTGCCCATTGTCTTTTACTACCACTGATATTGCTACTTCTACTACATTCGTATTCATCGTGCTATGTTGATGTCGTTTGGCAACATGGGATGATATGCATGACTGTTAACTGCCAGTCATAATCGAAAAAGCTTTTTATGACTCGGCTGGAAATTAGTAGCGAGAGTATTTTCATTCTAAATCTTACGTTTTGATAGTATTATATACTTTATGTATTTCATATTTTTTATTTTTAATAGATTTTAATCATGAACTACTTGTAAACAACCAGTAAAACTCATAGGATAGTGAGCAGCCGTTTTGTTCTGTGATGGACTCTTAAGTGGTGGACATTCTCAACCTATTGAAGAATGGATCTAGGGACTTTCCGACTTTGTAACTAGAGCGTAGTCTACAGATTGCCGATTTTGTATTCCACAATTTACGTTGTTAATTCAAGTCAATTCATGTTGGGATCGCGAGTTTTATTGATTTTCTAAATTTTACTTCACGGGTTATCTTCAATTACAAACCATTCAATGTTTCTGGTGTTCAGCTGTTGCCTAACTAAGATCAGCCAGTGTTTTAAATCTATGAAATAGTTTCTTTTTAATCACACTATTCAATAGTTCGTTGCGAATTTCCTTTAGATCGTAGCTACAAATTTGAATTTTAGTTTACTGTATTAAGGAAAGTAAGGTTTAGCTTCCCAAACGGTAAAACTGATGTTACATACTTTGTTCTAGGTTCTTAAGTAACTCTTGATGTTATTGCAAAATTGGAATTCTTATCTAATAAAGGTTTGTTTTTGTTTTCTCAAACTGAATGTTTTCGATAGAGAGTTCGATTTCGATAGCTTAATTCCACTTGAAGTGGCTTCTGGGAACATCATTCAGAATGATGATGAAATCAACCAACTTAAGGGTACAACTTCACTCACCTAAGTATGTGTATATCACACTGTGCTTACCTTTGTCTTAATAATTCATCACTTGTGTCGTTAACATTTTGTCTACTTCGTCTTTTTAGTAAAACAATTTCTTTATGATATTCCCCGTTGTCATCATCATAGTCTTCTGTTTCACTTGGAATATTCAATATATTTAACCATTCATCTGCCATACGAGTTTTTGTTGCACGTCTTAATGAAGCTGTTTCACGCGATGCACTTAGATCTGCTTTTGCACGTACTAATTCAGCATCTAAATCAATGCTACGACGTTCTAAACCAGAAATACGACTGGTATAATGAATAACTTGATCTTCCAATTCATTGATTTTCCATTTTTGATGTTGATTTACACTTCGTAGTTCCATTTCTGATGCTTGTGTTGTTTGTAGTTCAACCTGAATGTTTGTAATAACATAACAGTATATTCTATTTAAAAATTAATTTGTTTATACATTAGAAAAAATTGCATGATAAAACACTAAAAAGATTTTGGAAATGATTATGTTAATACATGAGGTTACTGACTGTTAGTTCAAACTTAAGAAAATTACAAGTATGTTGACTAGTGAACATCGAGAAAGCCATCTGGTAAAGCAATATCCAAACCCAAATCGGTCATGGCAGAACAAGTAATTCAAAGAGTTCTCAGTAAATTTTGGTAATTTATCCGGAGTATTTTTGTACTCATTACACTTTACTGAGATAAGATGTTATTCATCGAATTTTACCTGTAAGACGATCAATTCAGAGAATAGATCAGTTCAACTTTCCGTTATCTATTGTGATATTTCCATCACCAGATCAACGACTGTTGAGATATTTTCTTATGTCGTTGATTCAATGGAACTTAGTAGATCAAAATATGTCGTCCCACAACTTCTATTTTGTGGGAACAGCACCAGTAAACGCCAATTTATGAAATTTCTTTTACGATATCATTTCGGTTGTGTCTAATAATATATAAGTAATAATCATAAAAATGAATTTCAAATTCCATATAGGTCGGATATCAGATTGTTAATTTGAATCGTGTTGCCATTTAACATTTTAGCTATTTCGTAAGTTATTTTTTGGGATACTTATCTCAGAAAACTAACGTAGAATTTGTCTCCCATATCCCATGTACTGATCTCCTATCATAATTTTCACATATTCGTTCAGAGTATGCAAATGTCATACTTATGTGTGATGAAGGCCTTGAAAATATTGAATCTTCTGAATGTCTAGTTTAAAATCCAAGAAGGTCTATCATGGGTTTCTCTGCCTCCAGTTGTAAAACTCCTCTTCACAGTTAGATTTCATCACAGAGAGTAAGTGGATTAATTGTGTTAACCACTTTAATCTTCTTTCAACTTCGTCACTTGTCATAAGTTAATGGCTAGGACAATCAGGGCATTAGCTGAAAAAGCTTTCTTAACTTCCTCAGACTGACAGCACCTTTGGGGTAGGTGGGTATATTGAGCTACATTTTTTAGGATATTGCTATTGGACTTAGATTTTCGTATTAGATAATATGTAAAGATTACCAATATTTGACCACAAGCTTCTTTGAAATTTTGTTTACATATAGTGGGAATAACCAAGTAGGTAACAAGAGATTCTTTAGTGTTTAGTTATTTCAATATAGTTGACACTACAATTATGTCGATTTATACACTGTGAATAATTGTAAAATTTAAATGTTAACTTCGTGTCATTTGAAACTCAACAACTGATAAACCTATATATTGACATTTTTTGAATAAAACGAGTATGTTATTTGAAATGATAATAACTTTCAGTGCCCCTGGATAATTTCTGGTGGTTATAGATCCACTAATCTCTTCAAAGAAGATTAGGTGTATACCGCAGTGATGTCAAAATCCTATCAACGACATAAAATCGAGGCAAATTCAGCATTTAAAATTAATAATTTTGGTTGAATTTACCTTTAAAAATCAGAACATTTCACTAAACTTACTTGTAGTTGTTCCATTTCTTCACGAACTCTTTCTAATTCCGCTTTGATATCTGAAATACGTGCTTCATTGTGAACCTCAGTTTCACGTAAACGTGCTTGTAATTGACGTCGTTCAGCTGCATTTTCAGCTGTGCTTCCAGCTAGAGCTTGTTTCACTTCTGTCAGTTCTTTTCTTAACATATCTCTTTCTGAACGTAGTTCATCCATTTCACGTAATTTAGCAGCAGCCATTTCTCTATCAGCTGCAGCACGACCTGTTATTGATGCTGCTTGTCGAATTAATTCATCCCTTTCTGTTTCAAGTTGTGACATACGATGCATTTGGGCTGTACGCTCTCTATTCAACATTTTCAAGCGTAATTCGGTCTAGTAAGAAATAAAAGAGATTATTTTTATTAGTTATTACTTCATTATGAAATATTACAACAGGAATGAATGTTCTATATCAATGTGTGTACTCCTTACAGCCTATAAAGTTATTGTCGAACACATCATAGGAATATAAGGAGTATTTCACAAGGTTTGTCCCATACACAAATTAAAATAAAGCCAGAACAACAATATTTGCCAAATAGATTAAAGTCACTGTATTTCGCTGCATTCCGCTTATCTAAATACAGATAATCAGATGCAGATATTGTATCGCGGAAATATCATCATAAATAAATCAACATGTACTGTTTACTAAGAGATGCAGTTTTATGACGGTGATGAAGTTAAGGGTCTTCAATAGATGAAATGAATGATATTTGGAAGCAGTTGATTATGTATTGTATAGTAAGTTTATTATTCTGTACAGTTAATTGATCCGATAGGACTGATAAGTCGCTAAAACGTCAATAACTAATTGGTTGGGTAGTATGACGAAGATTTAATAAAATATGCAGATTGTAGTTTAACATTAAATTGATCTGGAATAAACTGGAAGTGGTTTTATTACATAATAGATGGTAAAGACAAATGGGATTAGTGAAAAAGCTGATTGCGTTCATACATAAAATACAGGAGAATAACGAAAAAAATCAACCAACTATCGTATCAGTTGCTAAGGCATCTGAAAACTCGTCACTGATTCCTTTTGAATACAAGGGTCAAGTTTTAGTCTTGTAATTGCTATGCGTGTAAAAAATCTTAATATCATAGATTTTTTCTATTTGTTATTTTATAGGCACTGATTATGTTTACTTCATGCCATGGAACCGAACTACGAAAAATGTCTAGTCCACTGAGACGTTGATTTTTTGGAACTTATTCAATAAAACATGAGGACACTTGTATTTCTGTAGTTTCAGTGTACCTGATTATGCAAGCACAAGTGAATTGAAGGTCACGTATGAGGGATATTTGTCAGTTTTTTGTTGTATTAAACATCGCGTTGCAATTAATCGGACGAATTTTGCGTTCAGAAAATGTGTATCTTATGGCTGCTTTAGTTGTTGATTAGTTTTCGTCGTTAATTGGTCGCATTTGAACGTTAATTAGTTGGATACAGAATTTCTCTCTGAATTATTAGTTTCCTTTCTTGAGTGCCATTCGTTTCTGTATTTCCTCAATTTTCTTGAAGTCAGTATTTGTAATATTGCATTTTGCTTAAAGTTTATTTATTGAGTTTAGTTTTCGCATTCAGTTGTAGAATAGCTTGACCAATTCGGATTTATAAGTTACTGGGCAGAAACTATGGAAGTTGTATTGTCTGTTATAAATTTCTTCCCATATATGAGTCTTTGGTAGGTTCCACTATTGCTTACACAAATTTCTAGGTACAGAAATTCGAACGTATTGCAACAACGTATTTCGCTTGAATTTAAGATATTTCTTCTCGAACACTTGGTATCAAGTACGTTATTTTTCTGAACAGATGAACAATATACTTATATATATAAATATATACATGTTTGTCTGAATTTTCGTCCAAATAAGAACGAACTGATTCACAAACGTAGGGATCTGTGTGTCCACACGATATTTTAACAAATTATATTTATAAACAATCTCAGCGAATAAAATTAATAAAAATCTCAACTCTTCGCTAGGCAGTTTGGTTCGAGCTTTCTCAGGGGATTGATCAAAACAAGAAATTATCGAATATAAATCCAAATTAAACGTTAAATGTGATTATGGTTGTTTAACCATATGCAGAGTATGAATATGTTATGTTAATCATTATAAGTGAATATCTTGCATGATTGTATGCGTTTATGTGTAGTTTGCAAGTTCCAAAAACGTTTGTACAAGTATGAATATGGATGTTAAACATCATTATTAGTCCTTACCAGCACGGCATTTCATTTAGTTTAAAGAATTTTAATTCATTCATTTAACAGAAAGAAACAGCATAAATGGGTTGTATCTTATGTGATTGATCACTCGAATGAATGAATGAATGAATGAATAATCACGTACATAGCTATTAAAAAGCAATTCGATTTTTGTGACTTATTATATTTCATTGTTAAGTTTTACATGTGCTTTGTAACGAATACTAAACGTTAATATTAGTTAATAATCTAAAACGTTTCTTGTATACCTACAGTATTTTGTCGAAACACGAAATTACCGTTGGTAGTTAACAACACTATGTTGATTTTTTGAATATTTCCAGTTAATAGTAAAGTGAAGAAATGATATGAATCGTAGTAATTGTAAATATGATATAACAATCAGTCATATACTTTCCAATCAGACATTTATTAATCTACATAAATGCCCATCCATAATTTATCCTGGTTTCATGAACTATATTGAATAGTATAATCAATGATCTGAAATATTTTTAGGATAAGCTTGTATTTTCCCGTTGATTTGTAATGGACTGAAACTGGTCAGTCTCTGTTGCCATATGTGCATCCTGAGCAGATTGCCTCGATATAGCGAGTTCGATATAGTGAGTTCGAATCTCAGTGTGAACATCAACATTGGGATTCAGGTACATCCAGCCGACGAGTCCCAAATAGGACGAGACGCGCTTCCTGGATTCCTCTTGCCAGTCACAATCCAACTTAAATACTGAAATATTTTTATTTGATAATGAACTTATGGCAATTTATCAGCTACCATGTCAAGGTAATATGTTCATGTGTATAGGTAGATCAGAGGTAGCTCAAGTATATCGTGTTTCGTCATATAATCAAATTGAGAAAAGTTGGAGTTTTACTGTTGGACGACAGCCCAGTGGTATAGAAGGCTAAATAGTCATCAACCTTAAGACTTTAGGTCCTGTTCCTTTTGGGAACCTAAAGTGTATACTGCTTAGAAGTCATATACTAGAACGAAACAGCTGTCTTGTGCTTCCTAGTTTCCAGTGGTTTACCAGCCAATATTAATCTGTGACGAATACAAACAACTAAGATGATTTAGTTTGAATTTTCTAACTTCACATATTTAATAGGTTATTGTGATCAGTCGTAATTGATGGTTGTTATTATTAATACCTTATTTCATATATCAAATATACTGTTAACAAATATATTAATAAACTGAAATGTTTAGTTTGAAATGAAAAATGCAGGCAAACTTACATCTTCTAATAGTGAAGTAGCATTTTGTAGTTTTACATTCTGTATGTCCAATTCCATACGCCACTGTTGTTTTTCTTTTTCTAATATGTTCACTTTTTCTTCCTTTTCTGTTAGCTTTTGTTTGGAAAGAAAAAATCCGGTAAATCATTAATTATAATTTATCACATTGAATTCATGGTTAAATTACACGTAATCTTCATGACAATGACTCCTATATACAATTGTACATAGTTTGTTCACGACTTTTACTTTAATAGTGTTTTCATTAAAGATAAAATTAGAAAGAGATCTGTACAGTGTTGCATTTCACTTCGTATTCATGGGGCAAATATACCTTAGTGTGCTAAAGTAGATGCATCAATCTAAGACTTCACCCTCTATGAAACAGACTGTTCAAACTAAATCTTATTTCCTCTATAAGATGCTAAATAAGGTGTTTATAACATTCATTACTTTTATTTAGTTTCCGTAAACGCTACTCAGTTTTAACAGTAGTAATTTATCAATTAAAATTTACTGTTTGCCACTGAGGTGGCGTGGAGGTGTTTCTAAATATCTAGTGAGAAGTTATGACTAGTAAAATTCGGACTTGTCGGAAGTGAGACAGTTATCATCAATAACAATCTATCATCATTGCATTATATCACATTGATGAAATTGAGTTCTACCATTGGATTCCGGCCCAGTGGTGCAAAGGTTTAGGCACTCGTCAACTTGAATGTTCTAGGTTTGATTACTTTGGATGAAACAGCTATCAAGTTCTCTCTGGTTCTCACTAGTACTTAACCAACATCAAGCTGTGACAATTGCAAACAATCAAGCTTAACACCTATCTACAAGAGAGAACGAGATAAAGTTAAGTCTCAGTATTTTTACAACTAGTATGGAATTATTTATGGTGGACTTCAATAAAAATTAGAGCTTATCTTAACCGGAGAATATAACATAAACATGTTTATTATCTAGGCTGAAACTAAGCTGTATACTAGATTTACAATGAAAGATTATCTATGTTTTCCCTAAATTATTTATTATGTTCAGCTATTTCATCGTTGTTCTGTACTCTTCAGTGACGAAACTATATTAACTCAAATTACTTGTTACTGAGCTAGTAAGTTACCAAAACTTACACTATTCTATATTTTTTCCATTATTATCACAAATAGATATTTTTTTCTTTATGTAACTTATATAAAAATAATCGATTCAACGTTCTTAATTTAGACAAAAGTTATAGTATCACCTACTTGTCTTTGCATTGCCACTGAATCATTATCAATACGATACTGTTCATATTCTTCTCGTAATTGATCTAAGCTTCTCTTATAAAACATAGCATCAGCTCGTAATTTTGATTTCATTGACTCCCATTCTTTAGTTACTAGTAAAAGAGAAGATAAAGTCAATAGGTAATTCATTAGTAGACAAGAAATCGTGAAAGGTGAATTATTTATAAAAGGATTTTGAATGCTAGTTCTGAGAATGTTGACAGTTCTCAGCAATTATAAATGCATCCTGAAGGAAATTCGCTTTTCATTCACGATTTGAGCCTCAGTATTTCTGCGTTTCATTATCTAAGTTCCTTTCTAAAGGGCATTTTTATTGTCATATATTGGTGCTTCGTATAATTATTTGATCTAAACCGAAATGATAACTGTCAAATCGTACAGATGGTTTTTGATATGATGGATACGTAAAAAAGATTATTTAATCTCCTGAAACTGTTTTCTGGCAGACTATTTCAATTATCTTAGTTGTGTGTAAAGTAAGCGTTTTATTTCTTTTATTATCACGTCGCTCGTGTTTGACATCTTGAGTGTTAGTATGTCATTTTGCACTTATGAACTACAGTAAGTTAGTTGTGTATACATTACTCCAGTCTCCTATCATTATCTCCCTGATTTTATATCGTTGTAAATTTCCTAATTAGTTGATTGTGTGGTCAGGTTTTGTGTATATATAAAGAAATGCTTAAAATATATTTCGATTTTCCTGGTTGTTCCATCGGCTTGTGTTCTTCCCATTTTGGTCTGGGACTGATTAGACATCAGGACAGACGTTAGGCATCAACTAGACTGTAATATTTGTCACTGGTCGTTGTAATTTGATGCGCAGGTCACTTCATGTAATAGGCCGTAAGTCCCCATCGTAGCAGTTTGAAATTGCTATCAATATATCTTCACATTTTTAAGCATTGACTTTCTAAGACTTACAGCTTTACTTCAGTCACTAGGTTCAATTTTATTGAATTCGTATATTTAAAAGCCATTACTTCTATAAGTTTAAGTTACTTCGTTTAATGACTATTAATAAAACTTGACTGATAGACTTATAACATTATTAGGGATTTATTTATGTAGCATAATTTAGTTTCAGGAGACTTCATAATGTGAATAATATCTATGAAGAGTTGATTTTACAAACAGGTTAAAGTGACTTATGAAATTTGTATAATAATTATAGTGGTCAATATATATGGTGTGCCTACACAAACACATTTGTCTGTATTACAAAGACATTGTGTTTGAAAAGTATCACTTAAAACATGTTATTTTTATTCAGCTTGATGTTACTACTAAGTGATGATATCGATTAAACTGATTACCTGAATAAGTTACAAAACTAGAGAGATGGAACATTAGTTTACCTTACCACATATCTTAGTTTTATCATCCGCAATAATTATTTGAAATAATGTAATTGAATCGAGAGAAATTATATGAATGAGGTAATACACTGAGATACATATTTTAAACGAATAGAGTAATACAATGTCAAGATAATGCAGTTACATGTAATTAATCAAGTGGGATCAGTTTCAAATTATGTAACCTATTTATATTAACTGATGACTTTTACCATTGTAACAAATATAGTTTAACGCTCACAAAATCGTATGTGGCACAAAGTGGTTACAACCTATGATGTTTTCATTTGTGTCTGATGTGTATTCTTTATTAGTCTATATACACAAGTTTCCTAATATTTGTCAATAGAAATGTACTTGCGAGACTGAAAATTATGCAGATCTTATTAAAAACTTTGAAGATAATATTACTGATAACTAATTCAATATGTTTGCTACTCGAGAAATCAGGAAATTGTTGAAACATCTAGTTGATTACACTAGTTCAAGCTGACAGCTCTCAGTAGACATTTATTATGATACTATCTAATTTTGAAATATGCTACTGTCCTCAATGTTTTTCACAATAAGAACTATGTAAATTATAACTACAAGTGATAAGCAAAGGGTTTAGCCATGTAATATTTGTTTACCAAGGAACCAAAATACTTATTCATCATGCTAAAACCATATGGATTACAGGGTTTTAGTAAATATTCTATCTTACACATAATTGCCTAATAATAGTGACACTCATTATTATGTTATCTAACCTCACAGAGGAAATTAAATATAGGCTATTGACGAAATTAATAAATTCAAGAGAAACGTAAACTTTCTACCTAGATCATCTTCAGGTTCATTATATTCACGTAGTTCAGCTAACTGTTGTTCAAGTTCTTTATTTTGTTGTTCAAGTTTTGTACACTTTCTTGATTCATCATCCAAAAGTTCTTGAACATCTTTCAATGTACGTTGATTAATCATTTCTTTCTTTACGAGTTCATCGTATTCATCTTGTATATGACGTAATTGCCTATCAAGTATTGATATTTTATCATGTAAATTGAAGTTTTCAGCTTCTAATTCTTCTCGATTTTCTGCTTCTTGTTTAACAGTATCCTAAAATTAGATAGAAAGACTCCATCAGTCAATTTATAAATTGAATCTTTGTTATTCTTAAGCTAACAGTTAGTACCAGCAGTGTTCAGACCTTTTGGCTAGCAACCTGTATTTGTTATTGTCTACACGTTCGATATCGTACATTGGCCAGTAACGTTGCCTAATGCTGCAAATAACTGGCTACGTAAAATGGGAAGACTATAAAGACAAGTAGGAAAAGTTTTTGATTGGCTACTGTCTGACATATACAATACATCTCTACATAGTACCTATAATGATGAGTCATTTAGATTAGTGACTACGTTGCAAGGGGATTGATATTCTATTATCAACAAAACATTGGTCGATATGTAGTGATCAATCAATGTATACATCCATGTTTAATTAGAATGTTGGACACTGTTAAGATATTAATGAACCAATAGTCTGTGATATTGAGTTAGTTTGATAATATTCATTCCTTTACTTCTCACAATGTTGTAAAACCTTAATGCGGTACGTATCTCATAAGCTAACCTGTATATCTGACAGTAATTTAGCAACTTAGAACTCATTGACGGTGCTTTTCAACCATAAAAAACAATTTGATTACTAAAGTGACTGATGACATACTATTGTGGTATGTAATTAAAATCTTTATGTGATCACCTGGAAAGCTTCATTGTCCTTCATTTTAACCATAGCTTATAATTAGACCATCATCAAAGTTTTTATTGTTTACAAACTATGTTATACAGGGTAGTTATGAAATACAGTCACATTCTAATAATATCCATGATCGCTACACTTAGTGATTTACCGTCGATTCAAATAATCCACATTATTAGAACATTAAATTAGCTCTGAAAACTTAAAATAAGTTAATACCAATGTTTCGTCATAAATTTACCATAAACATGTTCATTAATTGCATTAAGATGGTTTTGTGGATATAGTCATTAAGTTTAGTTGTTTGTATTTGTAACATCACTGAGTGATGTTAGTTGGGTACCGCTGAAAACCAGGTCACACTAGACAGCTGATTCATTTTAGTATGGAACTCCTCAGAAATGCACACTCTCAATTCTTCCAGAAAATCCACTTGATTTTACTTACTCGGATTCAAATACACTTAAATTTCTAATTCAACATTTATGATCTACCGGTCAAAAAATACAAATATTTCTTTATACACTGTTTTGATTGACGATTAATGGCTTTCATTAATTTCGTATGGATTTTAGATTGATTACAGTAGACGAATGCTAAATCTATTTACTTTGAAAATCAGCTTTTAAAACTGCTATTTTATTCGGGTATTTATATAAAAGGCCAAGTACCCAGCTATATCTGCTAACGTCGAAAGCGAATGTAAGATACAATGAAATAGATAGTTAATTACACAAACCGACTGAATTAATGTATTCAATCAGTATCTTGTTTTATAAAATGAAATTTAACGAATTATGAAAGTCATCATAATAGAATTAAATGATGATCCAATTGTAATTTTCTGCTATATTCATTATAAATAGTAAAAATTGACCGTTTAAACTTAACAGGGTCTATTATGAACACATTCTTTCTGTAACATTCTGACCTGTTACGCACGATCTCCATTTGTTAATGTACCAATAGAATTATTTTAGTGTCATAGTATCTAATTTATAGTAATTTTTTTTCATTTACTAATATGAATGCATCAAGATTTGGTATTTCATCTCATGTAGTCACTTTTTCTGTTTTCTTTATAAGCAAACATTATTCACTTACTTCTGATTCAATTAATTGCTTCTGCATAAATACAAGTTGTCTTTTCATTTCAGCTAACTGATGTGATGTATTACTTCTTGGTGTTAAATCGTTCACTTCTTCTCTGGATTGTGTTCTAGACGATCCAAAGAAATGTTGAGCATGTTGTTGATTTAAATTTGTTTTACTAATTAAAGTTGGTGAATTTAGCAAGTCTAATGCACTTTGTGTATTACTGTCAAGTTGTGAAGACATTTCAGAATGTGATGATAGGTATTCTTTAAGTTTAACAACTAAATCACGATGTGTAGCAAGTTCATTTTGTAATTCAGTAATTAGTTCCTGTAAGAATGACGTATAAAGACAAAATAAATTTGAATTACATTTATTGTTTGATCAATCTGAATTGAACTACTTATCAAATACAACATAATCCTTTTAAAAATTTAAACAATGCAAGAACAACAAGATTTACAGAAATAGAATGTATTAATTATATTTTATGGCTATTCATCTGTTGCAAATGGCCTTAATTTACTCAGCGAAAGCGGATTAACATCCTTCTGAAGGTGCCTCCAGATGTGATTATCAATTTATATGTACTTTTGGTACCAATTACATAACAAATACTGACAGTAAAGCTTCTACTAGATTTCCTGTATATATTCTATGAAAACTAAATGTGAAAAAAGGGAGATATTGACGAGTGTAATAACCAAACATTTAATTGGTTGTGGACATATACTAGATGTGCTGAAATCTTTGAGAACAATCGCTAAACAAAAAAATCACCACTTTTACTTTCCATTAGAAAACTATTGCGATTAACTGCTATAAGTCTAACCTCTATACGTGGGAAGAAAGCTCGGTTAGCGTCTCATTACTATAATAAAAGAAAATAAGTCCATGAAACACGTTTTGATTGCATAGTTTTTTTAATTTTACCCCGTTGAGAATTACTCATGACGTCATTTCAAAATAGCTTTTACCAACTTTATTGCATATATTAATTCAGTTATAACTATTCTTTAGTTACTAATAACTGTTACATTGCACTCTCTTCATAAAACCTCATTTAAATCCCTCCCTCCAAGTTATTTTACGGTTTCTACCAATTTCGTTAAATATCTGTTATTCTCTTCCTGTCTTCATGATTTCTTGTTCTATTTCAAAATCAATGTTGTTCACTGATTAGGGTATGCATATTATTATTTATAATAATGTTAACAAAACAATAATAGTAATAGTAATAATCATAATAGTAATTGTAGATTCAATCTGTTTGCAGCTGATGAGTAGCCATGAAATACAGAGAATTCATTCTATTCTGAAAGTTATGTTGTTTCTGCATTATTCACATACTTTGAAAGATATCTATAACATAAGACATATTGACGTGTAACTACATAAATGTATATATTTTATTTAAGCCTCACTTTATTTGAATTTTCCAGCTTATTAAATCTACCTACCTGTAATTGTATTTGCAAATGTCGTTGAATTGCATTATGTTAAAATAAACATTGAAATACAGTCCTTGTTACATCAAAGAAACAAACATCTCTACTGAAAATACTTTGTGGATAGATTTAATTATGTGCTATGAACTAGTTGATTAACTGGTGTACTAATTCAAGAAGAAAATGAATAAAATGTTGTTCAACAAAGACTAAATATGGTTCTCGATTTGACTGTAAGTTGATAGAATATAAGTGTCTATAATATGTGAATTAGGTAATGTAAAACATAGTACTTACAAATTACTAATAGCTAAGCTAAATTAACTTCAAAATTGGACTACAAATTACATTTGATTACACAAACAAAGGCTTAGGTATAGATACATATGGTACGTGACTAGCAGTGGAATCCGGAACTAGTACTATTTAAGACTAATCAGATGGATTTATCTGATCCTCAGTGTTCACATTCACACTGAGACTTGGACTTAGTACCGTTTTCTACTGAAACAGGTCAATCACTAACTTTTTCATAGAGTATGAATTATAAATCAATGTTGCTAACAAAATAGCTTATTTAACACACCCATTAGATAAAATGTCACTAAGTTTCTTTAAAACGCCAAGTAATCATTTTGTAATTTAAGAAGCACTGAATTATTTGATTATTTCGGACACTGATAAACTCAGCTTTGATAAAGACAACATAATAATGTTTCGAAGATTATCCTCCAAACAGATAAGATGTATTTAGAATGAGTAGTACTTGCATTGTAGTTGTGACTACGTACTACATGCTTTGGGTACAATTAATACAGTTTCAACCAAGTTACTGTTACTGACAAATTAACACGGATAGACCCATTACGTAAGGTTCATTAAGCAAAAGATCGATTGGGATGAAGTAATCAAGGCTTTCATGCGTGACCATCCATTTATTATAATAGCCTCATTTAATTACAATATGGCAATACACTAGATATTTTATAATGTAACAATGTATTTGTAATCCGTGGTTACTAAGAGTAGACAACTGTATGATAAGGGGTAGGTTGAACAACAGAGGAGTTATATTCTAGAATATCGCTTATACATCGAAGGGTGAAAATTTTAAATGGGCATATTACGGTAACATACACACACATAAAATGCACAACCTACTTGTGTCTTCACATCTTTATCTTCATTTTGATTCTCTTCACTCTCATCATTTCCAACACCAGTTGTTAATAACTTACTTCTTTCTTCCAATTGTTTACTTAATTGATTCACCATAAGTTCAAGATTACGTACATAAGCTTTACCTTCAGCTTCTATAGATTGTTTCTCCTCTAGTTCAGAGCTCAAACGCTCAACTTTACTAGATTCTAAGGCTAAGACATGTTGTAATTGTTCGACACGTTCACTGAGAACACGAACCTATAAAAATAAGAAGAGTAATGAAATTAACTTGTTATCATTAATTGATGCTTCACTGAATTTTATCAAAAAGATACCGATGGTTCCAAGTAAATATTCTAGTAAAAATTATTAAATTTTATAACTAAGTGAACAAATATTGAGAGTTTCAACATGAAAGTACATAACAAAGTTTTCATTATGACGTTATTTGGAAATCTTCACACTTTAGGATAAATACATTTGAATTTTCTTCGTGAAATTTATACATAAATGTTAACTATTATAATCGGCTTTAAAATTTACTAACCGTCAACCAGTATTTCCTTACGCTTCAATCAAAACCAACCCGATTATATTTATGTATCTGGTAGACGTTGGTTATGTACATTTTATTTAATAAGTAGACTAGGTTCATAATAGTGTTTGCTACAATTTAACAATATGTTCAATTATTGACATTAGACCTTTCATGTACGTTTTTTATAGTTTTCATTCTTAACAGTTAAGTAACTAAACTCCAGTATATATATATATATATATATATATATATATATGTTAATGGGATAGGGTAACATTAGAACTGAGATTGTCGGTCATACTGATTATATTGTGCACCCTGATGTATGTGAAACTTTGAGGTAAAGCTACAAATTTAGAAATACATAAGCTATGTAAAGCAATAACTTTTAAGTTAGTCCTAGCACGTTGTAGATAATTACTTGATTGTTTTTAAGGATATCGGCACATATTTTTATTCCAATATTTAAAGGAGATGTCTACTTAGTTTGAATGTAGCTGTTGTTGTTGTTGATGTTACAAACAGTCACTAGTAGACACTATCTAATCGGAAGTGAAATAAAAGTGCATCATTAAAGACTGCATCATATCATGAATCGAAAATGTAGGATATTGCATTTTGACTTATTTGTTTAGTGGTACTAAGCTTAACACAAGACCTCAAAGTCCAGCATTCTAGCTTCTGTGATTTCTTGGCTATATATCAGTAGGGATTTGCAAAATAGTACGAAAAAACTGTTCATTACACTCCCTTTGTCAACAATATGATGTTATCCCATTTCAAAAGTAAAATTTAAGTGATTAGTTTCATATCCTATTTTGATTCGTTCTATAAAATTAAAATTCATGTGATTTATACAAATAAATTTGTATTAGTTCAATTGGGTTGGTTATTTTTATGGAGATTGGTTACTTTGTTTGATTGCATATATCACAAATTGATGTTGGCAGGGTGCCATTGAAAATCATGGAACACTAGACAGCTGTTTCATTCTAGTGTGGAACTCCTCACCAGTGCGCACTCCAGATTCCTCACCAGGAGCTTCAGGTTAACGCGAACGCCTAACCACTTGCATCACTGGGTCGGAACCCAATTGTAGAATTCCCACTTTCATCGATTTGTGATATGTAGCGCGACAATCATCCATCAAATAAAATTTGTATTAATTAGCAGCTTGAAATATAAGCTTACTTGATTTCTATAATGTTCAGCTGAACGTAACTGTTGTTCATCGGCTTCTTCGCGTAATAGTTCAACTTGATCACGATAAAATTCTGCATCATGTTTCAATTTAGTCATTGGAGATGAATCTGTATTAAACATATTTATTTATTTAAAAATATTTAAAGAATGCACCTGATTACGTAAGGCATAAAATGAAAGGTTAGATTACATTAATGGTATTCTTCATCTAATAAAAGTCTCTAATTATGGAGTGTTTTGTTTTAAGATGAACAGGAAACGAAACGTCGTATCAGCCGTTAATTTTATTTTGGTTGTGTTTGATCACATTAACGTCTTTTCGAGATTTATCAAAGTATATCTGAAAATTAATTAAACTAGGAATGTTGTATACTTTAACGGACTTATGGGAGGTTCAGCACATTATTTTGACAGGTGGAAAATTGTTTTCAATATTTAATGAACTAAATCCTTTATGAGCTTAGCCGATTAATGTCGTAAAATATACAGAATAATGATAATTACTATGCTTATATAGTACTTAGCGTTAGTCGAATCCTATGAATCAAAATGAAATATGATCATTAGTCTAAGTGACTCGATATCAAGCGTACTATATTTGAATTTTAAGTGATTAAAGACATGGCGGCAACGTAAGAAACTTGTAGACTATATCCTACCATCTAACATTAAGATGTATAGTGTGGGTAGCCAACACCGTGTAGTTTAAATATAACCTATTAGTTTTCTCTGTTGTTAGCTTTTGTAAAAGTAAACTCTCCTTTAAATATCCTTAGAAGAGCTGATAATACAGGATATCAATTATCACTTATCTTGAAACCATCTACCAGGACAGTATATCTCAAACTAATTTTATCATTTGGGAAAGAATTAGTACGTTTCATAGTGTGTGCAACACTTCACATTCACTGAATCAATTCAACATTCTTTTAATATTTTCGTAATTCGTTTTATTGATTGATTTAACTTTAACGTCTTCTGTTAAAATTCATCCTGATTCGTAAGACTTGATTTCACTGGATATTGCCTTTTTATAAACACTCATAAATATAACGCAATATTATTACTACCATAATTAATAACCGAGTAAGTTATTATTAACAGCTATTGTTACTTTATTAGTGGTTTTCATAATAAAATATTCATTAACATTTTAGTAAAGGAGATTGTAGAGTGTTAATAGTAGTTTAAGAACTATTAAAAACTCAGAATCACTCGTTTAATGCTTAATCCTAGTATTGAACTACTCGGTAGTGTATACTTACAGTCCCACGATGAATTGTAAGAAGATCTCCTAGAGAGAATTTAATCTTTAATCAAAAGTTATTTCACAATAGTGTGTATTTTTAATTTCAGTTAATTCACGATATTGTTCTAATATCATCGGTTGCCACCACTAATACTTGTTCCAATTAGTCAAGTTTTTACGATAGAATTACTAGAATTACCTTTAGGAGTTAATATGCACATGATGATTTTGTAGTATAAATGGTCACAGAGATTGTTGACACTTGTAGCTCTACATCATGGACTTACATAAACAACTATTGAGATCAACTTCACAGTAGATCAAATCTAATGTAGTCTACTCCTACAGAACAATAACAAGTAATGAGTAATTATTTAATAACCTTTCAGTAAGCATCGACATCATAATATATTATTCACCATCAATACAATGCCAAAATGTTTTGAATTTCTGTTTTACAAGGTTATAAAAAACCACTATTTCTCAAAGACGGAACAAAGCACGTTTTAATGAAAAAAAAACACAGATGACAGTAACTTGTATTTATGATACTATGCATTGTGTATCTATATTTAGATGAACATAAATTGTGCAAAAATCAATGCATCAAGTGTTTCATTTTAGTTATCAATCAACAACTAATAAATATTGATTGGAAGTTAGAATTTGTCACGAATTTAATAGTCAATGTAGTATCTAACTAAATTTTTATGGTTTTACACTGATAGATTCTAGGTTTGTGTAATGAGAAAATGCTTAGTAAGTCTATGATTTACTTATCACCGGAGATAATGTTTACTGGATCAAGCTAAATTTCATATGTGAAGTGATCACTGGCAACAAAGAAAAGATTTCTAATTGATGAAACTTGCGAATCATCATTATTTCACATTTCATCTATAGACTATTCTAAAAAGATTATTATCAACTGTCGTTAACTTACAATGTTTGTTCTGTATTAATAAAAACGTATTACGTATGGGTAATGTTGTCAAAGCTGAAAATGTTGGCCTGAGTTACTTGCAGGTATTAAATACATAGTCACTGAACCCGCAATCAGACTTTTTAGTAAGACTAAGTTTGAACTCAAGTTGCTTACGATAACCCTTCATTATAATGAACGATCTGTGAGACATTAATTGATTTAGAAAATAATAAATCTCAGCAGTGTATTGTGATTTGTTTTCAAGTGACTTCAAATACTGTTCGGTTACCACTTTCAGACATTATAGAGTAAACAATATGCTAATCAATAAAAAGCAGTATGACACACTAAATGAATAATTAATTACCGTGATTCGGTGGAACGTGTTCAGTATCATGTAAGTTAGCAGATTTTTGTGGAGCTAAAGCATGTAAAGCCTTGTTGTCAGCAGCTAATGTCTGCCAAAACTCTTGATTTTTACTCAATGCTTCTGATATCTATGAAGAAGAGATGAGAGAAGTGAACCGAGAAATTCATATTTAAATAAAATAACGATGTGTTAGTTGCCATGGATAAGTTCGTTTTAGGGCAAACAACCTACGGCAGATATCATCATTAGTGATAATGACTCTAATAATTATCACCATTGAGGGATCAGGTAACACAAATAATTTTCTGAGTAGTCATTTATACTGAAGAATGACACTCAATACGATTGTAACCTTATACAAATTATTTGTGTCAATAGAATTATGTCAAAGCATGCTACTCGTATTTATAAATAAGTAGTATTACCTATTTTAGATGCATGCTCCCTGTGCTTTCGTTGACATTTACATTACATGAAAGATATCTTATTGTTTTAAGATTATGGATTTCATCAACATAACTTCATACCCTTTTCTAAATGATCCATAAATAACAATACTAGTTAGACTAACCAATTAAATGAGTGACAGGATAAAGAGCATAGATTTTAGCCCAATCGAATAGATCGTAATGACATAAATTACTATGCTTGACTCTAAATCTACTTAGTTTTATAAAACGTAGTTACTTTATTCTCAATTTACACTGAGAACTCGAAATCTGATCTGTAACCCATGGTGTTTGATTGCATTTGACCATCGGTAACATTTACCCTGATGGCTGTATCTGTTATTAAAGAGTATGCCATGTATTTGAAATTTATTGAGAATCTCTAGTCACAGCGTCATACACCAACAAATTTTACAGTTAGGAGGTTGAAATCTCAGACGTTTTCGTTATTAAATATCAAATACATACCAAGAAATCCTTTAATAAAGGTCGCTACCATATTCAACATCACCCAAGTATTTGATACAACGAATTTCTAGAAATTCATTGTCCACTGATAATAAATTTTCAAATGTTTTAAATAACATGTCATTGATCTAGCCAATTTCTGACACTGAATTTAGGCTAACCAAAAGACGCGCAATCTATACAAGTAACCAAGTAATGTTACAGTGATCTAATATTCTTGTCAGTTTTTTCCCCGATATTATCTAACCCCAATCTTTAAATGCGGACGATTGATATCGTCGATCAGGATCTTATATTTCAAACAATCTCACAAATGCAAATATCATGTTCCAACCGGACAAAAACAATTTAAAGTATAGTATACATATAGAAGTAGAGTATTTATGGTACAAAATATAAATATGAAGTACATGGAAAATAAGTCTTAGCTTATGAGATATGGGTGACGCAACAACGGTTTGCAGTTTACATAAGAGCTTAAGTTGGAAACAGTGTGAAAATATTGAAAGAGCGATATTTATAAAGACTCAACATCAAAATATATAAAATTATCTTCAAAAAAGGTGCTGGAAGTCTATTCAGTTTTCTAAAATCGGGATATGTAACAAGAATTATTATGGTTTCAATATTTTAATAGGTAGAAGGGCAAGTGGATATGAGGTTTACTATCATGTCTGATTAAAATCTGATCAAATTTTCAATTAACATTTGTTGTATTTCATAGTTTATGTAAATCATATTCATAACAGACTAAATAAGAAGTTATACTAAAATGAATTAAACCCATATAATACCAAAAACATTCAATGACATCATTTAGTAATCAGAACAGATTTACCTGTTGTACTAAACCTTGAATTGTGGATGTGTTTGACACATTTGTACTCATTTGTTCCAGCTAAAAGAAATACGTTGGAAAACGGGAAAAGTAAAAGGCGTTAAATTGTCGTCTTTTATAACTCCTGTAAAGCTAGTAATTCAAATGATAACTCAACAATAATGTCACAAAACAGTACTTTAACTTTTTCTCAGAAGCTATTATAAAGACTGTTGAGTAGTTTAGAAATGACAATAACTACAACACTGAAATAAAGAGAATGGCGACACAATGCGTAATTTAATTAAAACATGGTTTGTTAAACTACACAGAGTCATGTTTATGGTAACATGCATGAAAGTTTGTCGATGAGTGTTCTGCTCTGAAGAAAGTAAAACTCAATAAATTTATCTAGGTACAAACAATGCAATATACTACTACATATAATTTGAATGGTTATTTGTGAAACAACAATTTGTGAAGAACTCTATACTAAAAGTAATCTTCAATGAATACATGTAAACTGCCTTCTGTAGCCATAATATAAAGAATTATGACCTGTAGTATGATGTCAAATACCTTTGGTGAGGAAATCTTAGCTTGTGGGGATGATATATATAAGAAATAAACTGTAGTGTAAGCGTAGTATTATTGTACTTGTTAATATCAAGTTAGTGAAGTCAAGCAATACTAAATGGCACATCTAAGCTTAAAATTTATTGAAAGAATCGTATTTTCCTAATCAAATATACCAATTTTATACATGAAATTGAGGAGATATACAAACATCCCATTTGTGTATTAGCATGAGAATTTGTTAGATTTCGGGTGAAAAAGAATACGTTCTCTACAGAGCAGACATTTGAAGTAACTGCAGATCGGCCACATAGTAAGTAACAGGTGACTAGTGATCGATCATCATTCATTTAACACTAAACAGTTAATGTTTTTTCAGTATTAAGTTTAAAAATTCGTCATTTAGTAATTAGAAATATGGAATATTCGAAAGAACGATTGTTTCCACTGGTTACATCAGCATGTCCTTACAGCTATAAATCCATAAAAATTGTGTTACAATTACCAAAATAAAGTCTACATAAAAATACGTCCGGCTGATTGAACACAATGGGAAAATGGTCGCGCTATGATTACGAAGTTTTACATCGATTTCCGCTTAAAATACATCCAAAATTTGTGGGTTATGAAGTTCAAAAGCAGGTTGAAAAATTTTTTCTTTATGTGTTGAATTGCATTCACAAATTAGATCATGTGATTATATGGACGAGACACAAGAAATGGTAAGTTGACTTGGTTACTGTTTAATTTTGCTGTATGTCTTCGTTTTCAGATGGATGAAGTTGTCTATTAAATAATTATATTTAGATAGAATATTTTCATTGATCGACATTTACATTTCCAAATCTTCACACCGAATGATTAAAAAACAAATCTAATTGAATGTCCTAGACATTGTATAAAGTTAGAGTGCTCACAAGACGGTATAAAGAAAGAAATTAAAAAAAAACACTCTACAAAGTAACAGATATCATCCAAATGTAATCAAAACTTGCTTTTTATGACCAAAAATGTAGAACAGAAGCTACCGTCATTATCCAGTGCTTCCAGGTGATCAATGAATGTCTGGTTCAGATCAATTCGTGATATCAAAATTGACAGTCAACTATTTCCACAATAGCCCCTCTCCCCCAATTGTAACTAATATCGGCTTAGTAGTGACTAACACCTTGAGGTAATTCCTGGAGTTCCATTGTAAAGACGTGACCGGTGGAGTTCAACCGTATCGGGTGTAAGGCAGTTACCTACCGATGGCATGATTGAAGTCACGCAAACGTACCACGAATTGACTAAATTGGAAATATCAACCGTTAGGAGCTAACTCAGTAGTCCAGTGGTAAGGCGTTTGTCGCGTAGCCAGAGGGTCTTGGGTCCGATTCCCGATGGGGTCGTAAATTCGCACTATTAAGGAGTCCCATACTTGCACGAAAAGGCTGTCTAGTGGTTTCAGGCGATCAGTGGTTGTCTGATTCAGAACAATTCGTGATATCAAAATTAACAATAGGAAAACTCTTTGTCTTTTACACTATTTTGATAAGGATATCTTTAGGAACATTTTATTACGTCGGCTTATAAGGTCTATTTAAAGTAAGTTTAACGCTACAAGGATATTTGTTACCTTTTCAGCCAAACCACTGTCCACTCAACAAGATAAGGATAAAATAATGAAAATGAAAGTTTAAATGTATAATAATGTGACTGTTCATGTGGGACTGGTTACATCACCTCATCCGAATGTCATTATTCTTACTTATGCATCGATATGGCAGGTAAATAAAAAAGTGAAGTCTATCAGGAGTCTTATATTGTCTCATCTGATAGATAAAAAACATTAGATCAAAAGAGAAGATCCAATCCATTGCTTGATTTACGTCTCAACTAATCTACCCAATGGTGAAAGAATGCAGCTCATATATGTATGAATATATAGGGATAAACTCCAGAAGGTCAAATTTATGCATCCAGAAGCGGTATATCCAGCTTTTCAATCTCTCTTGTTTCCCCAGTGTTTTACCACTTACATTAGCTGACTTCTATATAAACTTTAACATCACAAATCTCTACTCCATCCAATTATTAATTGTATATTTAACTTGAATTCACACTAATCCACTATCATTACTTTTATCTTGACACTAACTTTCTCAATTTATTTGAACTATTTGTTATTACTACCATATTTACCCTGACAAGAATTTCCGTAATACATATAAAATTAACACTACATTTTGATTATTTCAATTATCACAACCAAGTCAACATTCGCTTATTTCTTTTGTACATTCAAGTGATTTGATTCGTTTATTTTACTACAATCAATGTAACTCAACACATTATGATAAATTTCTTCGGGACCTCCTTTCAAACGACATTTCCACTTTGCGACCCACAAATGTACAATGCAAACATTTATTAACTTTACTACTAATCTATTGTTCACTACACTCAACGTATATCTAAGTAAGCTATATTTTGGAGATTGTAATACAATGAATTATAGGAGTCTGATAATGAAATCAATGAAAACAGTCGTCCTCTTCAATATTTGTAATTATTGGTATTAAGTTAGTATATATCACCCTACCCTCTGATTGTTGATATGAGGAGAGCAAGACACAAGGAGTTGTGTAATAAATTCGTTTTATTTCATTGGATTTTGTCAGCTGTATAAAACGTGAAGGCACTTTAAAATTAGTATTTTAAATCAAATTTAACATACGAAGATGAAGTGGATTGAAATTTCATACAAATAAACATGATAGAATTATAAACATAATTAAAATATTGGAACGGTTCTTGTTCTTTTCTAATTAAATTAGTAAACAGACCATAAATCAAAGAACTGTATATTTCAAAGCATATACAGTAACTTTGGTAACTTATCTTCCAGTGTCATTGATGTTAACATTTAATTTAGTATTTAGCCTATTAATCTATATTTAAAATTATATCGTGTTTATAATAAGTAATTTCTATGCATTTAGATTACAAATATCTTGTTTATTTTAATCAAAGCAAGTTACATTGTTCCGAATGATTTACATAGATTTTATTCAATTTAATCAGTCATACTTGAAATGTATCACAAATGCATAAACTATTCACTAAACTCTATTAGTTAGTCATAATTTAATTAATGTTGATTCAATGAATTAAGTTATTTTAAGAATTCAATAGAATGAATTCATTCTATTACATAATTTTTAAGAAAAAAACTTTTATCTAATTTTGAACAAGTTATTTTGTATGAGTTAGGTGCCAAATTCATGAAAATCATTAAAATAAGTAACTGTATTCGTGAAAATCCCATCGACTAAAATTGATATGCGATCCCAACATTATTCATGGATAGTTTTAATATGATTAAACAATTATTTAGTATATGGTTGGTTTATGCTTTCTATCTGTAGATAGTACATGTAATTATCTGCCTGAAGAAGCTATTGTTTGAACTATCGTTGGAAACGTTGAGGTTAATCTTTACTATAAACTGCTGGAATGTTTATATACTTATTGTAATTTTAATGTGTTTACTCAATTTATTATTCCTAGGATATTTTTATCAACGTTCTATACCATTTATTATTGTTTATTCCTTTATTAGTAAATGACTACTTATAATACATGATTGGAATCTCTGTGTGCTACACTGTCTCTTTTGCTTCTTTGTAAACATAAAATCTCGGTTTACTTGCTGATAAAATATGATACTTACTATACCATAACGACGACTAAAAAAACGCTCGTGGTGAAGTATCTCGGGCACTTTTTATGGGAACTTTAACTTCCTTTCACTATCGTTTATAGACAATCACGTAGTAACAATAATGATAATTGTGTAATAAGTATGCTATCACCTATGATTATTGATTTCACCCATTGTTAAACAATGGGTGATTTCATTAAGAAAATGAATGTTTTGCTTCTTAAGGTCCAACAATAGGTAACTATTTTAAGCTGACTAAATATTAATAAGAGTAGAAGTATACATGTTAAATAATACAACTCACCAATTGTAGTAAATTTGCTACTCTTGCTTGATATTCCGCATTTTCAAAGCGTAGCATACGAACTAATGCTTTATATCTTTCTAATTCACTCTGTAGGACAGGAAATAGTGAAAATGTATATTCGAAAGATCAACATTATAATCTATTCACTAATTTATTAGTAAAACGAAGAGATAAATATTGTTTACATCAGCACATATGAAATTTTAGATCATATTAACCAATATCTTCCTATAAACATGATTGTCTCATAAATGCGAACTGTGAAACTGTCAAGATAGAAGGATATAAAGTATCAGCAGAAGATCGATTATATTCATTTTAACTGACTGTATGAAAAACAAAGATGTTGTTTATCATTTATTGAATTGTGCTTTAACACTGATACTGTAAAAACACTTGAAATAATGACCGAAGTTAAATATTTTCTTTACATAACAAAGTACATTTCTTTAATTGTATAGCTGTATTACAAACATTTGAGTGTATCTGATAGAAAGATATGTGCAAGGACTATTCAGGATCTATCAAGTATTATTTGACTAAATTTTCTAACATATATGTTACCAAGGCCTTATTTTAAAAAACGAAAACAGTCCGCATGCTTTCACAATCGTTTGTCAGGTTTTCTCCACTAACAACAGAAGTATTGTTATGCATCTGTTAAAATAAACAGTAAAATGATTTCCGTTCACTCCAAAAGACTTTACTCTATACAGAAAGTAAGGTGGAGGGGGGATGAAGAACATAATGATTATTAATCCTCATATGACTTGTATCGTTCATTTACACTGATAACCTTGAAAAGAACAGAAGAAGTGAACCTCAACTCATCTTTATTCTTAGTTTGATATCACTAGTTGGTTTTAGTAAAGTAACCGGGAAGTAGTGGACAGCATTTTTCCTGGAACCGCACTACCCAGCAGTACATAACCACAACCCCAAAAATATTGAACTCTGGACCTTCTGGATCCGAAGCAAACGCTCTATTATTAGATCACTGAACCGATTCCCGACGGTTGATATATCTAACTCATCCATTTTTTTTATTCAACAAATATTAAAGGTTCCGTTGGTAATACTGTATACTACAAAATATTACTACGTAATGTGACAAAATGACAACACATACAACGAATCTTGTGTACAACAAGCAAAATATGTAAAATTCTTCAAATAGTAAAAAAGATAAACAGAAACCAACCCGAAGGAACAATAATTCCTCTTCTGTACGATGTGTACGAATTAAAGGTTTCAAGGCCAACATTAGACGGAACCAAGGATTAAGCATAATACTAGCATTCTTCTGAATACATTTCACTGCGTTCTCTTCAGTCTTTAATCCATTCAATCAATCATTCACATACATAAATTACGATGAAGGTGTAAAATAATAGAAAAAAAAGAAATCAATAGATAAAATGACATAAACTTCTGAAAATTTTTCACAATATTAAATTTAATAATCATAAATCCTGTTTATGTTTATTGTTTTATTTTAACTAACCATTAATTTTATTTGATAAATCTCTAATAGAACCATAGCATAGATTCCAAGCAAATAAAATAAGTTAACATATCATTTATTTTGCTTTGTTGAAGATATTTTACAAGAACCAAATCATTATTGCATTGAGTTTGGATGAACTTATCCGCATAGATTTTAATGTTCACTCAGTGTACTTAACAGTTTCTATGATTTTTCTGTTCATTTAGTAAGTAATTGCTGACGGTTAAAATGCCATTGTAATTAATAATTTTATTTCATATCATGACTTTCTTTTTTATGTACTTTTCTTGTTTCTGCACTACAGTGACTTGTTTACTTAAAACAGCTACCAACAACTCTAGACCCTACAAATGAAATTCACATAAAGTATATTACACCTTAAGATGCAGCACTATCTCACTAAATGAAGAAATCAATGCTAATCCTTGTTGTAAAAAACTTAATGAATAGTAAACCGACAAATATAGCCTAGACTTGTCATTTCGTAGATTCTAAGTGTAAACCGCGAATAAATGGATACTATTCATAGCGAAATAGTCCAGCTCAAATATATAGATAGTATAATAACAAGGGAAAGTTTAACATTATTTTGAACTTCCAAATTATGGTTTGCAAAGAGTGATAAGCTTAAAAAAGAAGCGCTCTTTACTGGTAAACAGGTAAGCTAATTCATTGGTTTACTCATCTGCGTTAAATGTTTATCATCAAGTTGAATGCCTGGTTTATCATACATTGGAGCAAATACGGACTAATGATTGGAATTTCACTTAGAAACTTCACAACTTGGAAACGTACGCCCTTTATATTCACAGATTTTTTAAATTCAATGAATAATGAAATAATGTACAGATTGTATTTTGACCTGTTCGGTCGTGTTCTATAACGTGATTATTGGGAAATTTATTTATGTTATATTTCTGTTAATTGTATTCAGTCATGTGGTATCCTGAACACATAAAGTTAGTAACATGAGTCGATAAGTCATGAATGACGTCGAATCTGGTTCATACATGCGTTGATAGAATCCGTTAGCAAAACAAGATCAAATTAATAGGAGAAAATGAAATGATGAGCAGTAATTATAATATAAGTGAACGAACGTTGAGAACATAGTTAAACATGGAGGGTTTAAAATGTGTACATAAATGAATCCTGCAACGTGACATTTAGGGGATGACAAAGAATGAATGCATTCTGCATCACTGTGATTACTTTTGATCTTCACCACTCAGTTTCTCAAACTAGGGTTATAGAGTGGACATAAATCAAGTGGTTTTTTCCTCCAAACACTACTCAGAAAACACATTCACTGACTTTATGAATAGGTAGTACGTATTTGATTTAGCTCATTCATATGTATAAACTTTTGTTTCTTTTGTTATATAGGAAACTTAGTCTGTTTTAAAGTTAACTATAGTTATTATACAATAATGATAAATAACGCATTCGTGCCCTGACATTATGGTATTCAAGTGTTTTCATAATAGAAAATAAAAGGCAGTGAAGCGCCTATTGTGCATAAAGGGCGAGTTTCAAAATGATCAATGGCTGTCATAAACAAACATAATTTTGGGTTGATGAAATTAAATTAAGTGGCCACATTAAGCATATACCTCACTCATATAAGCAGCGTTACAAATCAAAGTTTTTCTGATTTCCAACACTTTACTAAAGGTTTCATGAATATAGAGTCTTCAGAGATAGTTTTCATGTCCCAGAAATTCACAGCGCTTAATAATCCAACGTCAGGTAGATATTTTTCTACTGATGGTACAAAAAATGTATTGGAGTCATAAGCATATCTACAGTAGGCCTAATGAAAACAATCAAATCATCATTAAACAAGTCAAAGTTATCAGCTAATTGTTCATTTCTTACGGTTACACAATATATATAAATATTTGGCTACAAAATCTATATTAAGATGGTTATACAAGTAAACTTTGTAGAAGTACAGTTTTGAAGCTAACATAATAAAGAATGTTCTGGATAAAGAGTGAAACTGATGTCACAAGAATGTTTCGCTACATAATCTTTAAAGAAAACAGTTTTCCTTTTCCAAAAAGAAATGAATTTACATCAACGACTTCTATTTTAGTTGGGTGTTATAAGTGAATTGTGAATAGAAGGAAATTTTCTTTCAATATTTTGTGCAGTCTTCGTAGATGTAGAATTTTTAGCCAATTAACAATCTATTAAGTTTAGTCTTAAACAAAGTAGATTTGTAGCTGAATGACAGTATAAAATTTTAATTGCATCATGTGAATAGATTGCATAATAATGAGTCTATAAAATATTCTAAATAATAATTCCACAACAACAAATCAACATCGTAACCTAAACAATTTGACCACCATAGAAACCTTGTAATTTACTCTTTCCGTTAATTACTTTTATTGAATTTTAAAGTATTTTATTAGATTATGTGTTGCTTGGTCCTAGTCAATATGTACTTTTAGATCTATTAAGCACTATACTAATTGATTGTAATTATTTAACAGTTTATATACTTGGATCCCTTAGGACGAAACCTAGGATGTACACTCCAGAGGAGTCCCTTACTAGAACAAAATGGTTGTCCAGTTCTCCTTGGTTTTCAATGGTACTTTACCAACATTAGTCTATGTCGAACCCAATCAACAATTTATATCCATTGCCTGTGGATATATACACAAATACCTATGAAACTCTTGTTTAAGTGTCGCATTTTTAACTCCAATCTCAGTATACTCATTCAAATATATAAATATATGTATAGTGCAGTAAGACTTATAAAAATTCATTTACGTTAGTTGAATGAAATTTCATTACATAGCCAATTATTACTTTCAATACATTTTTATAAAATGTAGATGTAGGTTTTGTAGTAAACTTAGTGACTGAATGGAGTGCTATTTTAATTCAAGAATCTATACTTTTCTACTGTAAATATATCGGTGTAGATCAGCGTAACATGCCGCCAGAAAAACACAGATACCACAGATAGTAGGACTTAAGTAGGAATCTTTATTGGAATTTAAACATTACTCTGCAGCACATACTAACTAAGTGAACAACATGACCGAGAACGAAGAGTATAGCACATAGTGAACGTTGAAAAGGTTGGAGATAAATTGAGTCCAGATTATGTATTTATGCACTACTTTTTTCAAACCAATATGTTTCGAAAATCCTTTATCGTTCATGAGCTATGCTGAATTAATCACATACTTAGCAATCAATTTTGTATCTTTCATACTATTGTTTCATGTTGATATTATGCCCCTCTGCATGGTTCTTTGTCGTCTAGTAATTTATCAATATATTCGTGGGACTGTTATAAATAAAACTAGATGACTGATAAACTCCATTTTATTTTCCTTTATTCTAGCTAGTAAGAATCGGAGTATACTAATAATGATTAAGATTATTTAGTTACTGTAGGAAGATCATTGCATCAGTCTGTCACATGAAGGTTATCTATTATTTGGTGTGTAAAGATCGTTATCTGCATTATCCTCTGAAGGATACTATTATCTGACTGTCACTAAATGTAGTTGGTTAATTATATAATTAAAATGTTTGTATCCATTAGCTTTGTTTTCTAATCTCCATGTCTATGCATTCTATATGTTAATATTACGTTAACCATCAATTTACAACAAATCGATGCCATCGGTGTTTTTTACTCGAATTTCAGTCTTGTTTTCAACTAATTTGATTTTGTTCACATAATTCGACTTTCATTCAAACTTATTAAGCCTGTTGAGGATACCTTCCTATAGTTCCGTATATTTTGTTGTGAAATTTATGTACACAGATACCCAAAGGGTTGTTAATCAAATTATAAAGTAATTAAATAATTTCGATTTTTAAATTAAAATTAAATTATTACATTTATCTAAAGTGTACATACCCTTTGATTGGATGATTTACTTCTGGTAATCCAACCTCGACAACGTGCTTGTAGTTGTATTAATAGTTCTTTATTTTTAAAATAATCAAATGTGAATGGATCACTTAGAGTTCCACGAGAGAATCGAAAATAGACCTGTTGACAATAAATTTTAAGAAAAAAACGACATAAAGATCTGAACCTTTAAGATAAATATGATGGTTATATTAAATACTGAAAAATAAATATCTGGGTGCAATTCAATAACTGATAATTTTTGAGTTACACAATCAATATACAGGCAAACCTAATTATTTGTCACATTAAAAGTTTTGCATAATCTTGTTTTACATTTCGATTGATTGATTTACTCATTTATTAATCATTGCTCTGTGTACTAAACTTCCAGCTACATTTTAGTTCTACTGTGATGTAAGAACCTAAGCCATTTGAGAAGGGTCGTAGTGTGGCAAGGACTAGATGAAAATCGGGCCATCCCCTCATAATTGCGCTCTAATTATCTCATGAAATATAACTTTTCATTTTATTGATATATAAATATATATAACCACCAATTAATCGGAATGTTATGTGATTTTACAATATTACATTGTGGACTGAGCCTAGTTAGGGCAGCTAGTTCTTCATAGTAGTGGTACTCTTTAGAAGTGTGTTTCCATGATCCATCAAAAGATCAAACTCAAACCCATAAGGTCTCGTGGCTACTGCCTTATTTTTAAATCACCATGTCGACACCTCTCCTCATCCCCTTGGCTTAGCGTTAGAACAACTTAACTTCTGTTTTGAGTATACCTGATTATCACGTATCACATTTCCCCAAAATCTTCGGCAAATCACTTATTAAGACCAACAAAGATAAATAAATGTGTAAAATTTTATCAAGAGTTACAATAATGTTTAAGATGTAAAGACTAAAAGTTGTTTCGATTTAGTATCCAACTTTGCACATGAGTTAAAACAAAATTTAATAAAAAAAAAGTAAAAAAATGAATTGAAAAATTTTCAAGAAAAAGCCAGAAGCATAAAAACAGTTTACTCACATAAAGATAGCGTATATTATGGGAAGCTACAAAGAAATCAAGGGTATTGCTAAACAAATTGTTTATGTAGAGTAGAGAGTTTCTAACTTCTAGTGCAAACACATTCAAATTATATGCAAATCATTTAATAACATATTGGATATCCATAACCGTGATCATTCATATTAAGGGTCATCATAAAATTAGGTTGGGATCAGAATCACTTTTTTAAAGCACATTCGACTTTATAGCCTAAAAGTCTAAATTTTAGTTTAATATATCCTATGAAACTGAATATTTGAATTTTGTTTGAAAAATATTGCTGTTACTGAATACGAGGAAGTAGTAGCTTATCATGGGCATCAGTAATTAAGCTTTATGCTTAATAATAACATAGTAACCAACAGAATCTTCTTCACAACTTAACAAATTCTCTACTTACCTGCAATTTTTAGAACATCATGCAACCAGCCATAAATAAACTGAATAATGCATATCTGTAGTTTATCGTCTAAGCTAATGTAGTAAGCATTTGGGTTGGTTACACTAATTAATGTCATGATATCTGAAGTTACGATTATTTAGAAATTAATTACCTCAATGTATTACATACAAGTTCTTTATTAGTTTGATAAATGCTCTATCAACATTTAGGTGTATAGTTGTAATAATATTGACTCATAACAATATCTAGTTGCATAATCTCAAATAAGATGAAACGTTTGTTCTAAATTTCACCGCCAGCTGCAATCTAAATACTTAAGGTAATCTTTGAAGGATGTACATATGATGACAATAAACGTCAGTCATGAATATGATATAATGGAAGCCCCATCTCAACAACATTATATATATCAGACTTGTTGAACAAATTAATGACTTACTGGACTTCTTTCAAATTGATAGGTACTCTATTTAAATCAAACTGTATGCACCAATACATGGATAATCCATGCAAATTTAACTGACGTATCCCTAATCGAATGAAAATTATGTAATGAATTCAATCGTTAACAATAATCTATTTATTTATAACTGGGTGTTGTGGAGATAGTTGACTGTCAATTTTGATATCATGAATTGATCTAAACTAGACAACCATTGATCACTTGGGAGCATTAGACAACTGTTTCGTTCTTGCACGGGACTCGTCAGCAGCGGTCACCCAGAATCCTCTGGCTCAGCGGCAAACGCCTTATGACTAGACTACTGAGTTGGCTCCTAACGGTTGATATTTCTAATTCAGTCAATTCGTGATACGTTTGCGACACATTATTCTTGCCATCGGCGGGTAACTGCTTCACATCTTGTTTATCATTATTTACGTGTTTACGATGGCATACTATTCAATTTACTATCACTGGTCTAGTGAAATAATAATAACTTTGTTGATTGTTTTATTCGTAATCGACATACATATTATGCTTCTATTCTAATCTTTTATTAAGCGATGGTTATCCTGTTTTTTTCAACTCTTTAGACTTATGTTACTTAGTTATCTACATCTTGCGTTGTCGTTCATCTCTCTTCATCCTTTATAGTTTTAACAGTGTTACTGTGAAGTTTCTACCTTTTGATGCGTTGTACCAATTTATCTGTATCGTGTAATAGAGATATAATGAATGTGATATGTGTAAATATTCATTGAGAGATGTACATGATTATACCAAAACAAAAACTATATTTCATTTCATTCATCATCTTATACTTCACTGAATAAATTGTAATGACAAAAAATGTTTCGTAATGCATCAAGTATGAAATCTAACAGTGTAAATTTGACGATAACGTCAATTATTTGTAAAATAACATGGTACAGTAGTGATGTACATCCACATGTAATACATTCTTATATGCATGATTGTAAAATTCTACAATCTGTTTACACTTAATCAAATTAAATGAATTGAACAAGTTAGAAATGTTAATAAGTCATTTGAGTAAACATGTAAACCAACTATAATATAGAAAGCGTGTAATTTTTACTTAACTAACAAGTGATATTGATGAGCAGTTGAGAGATCAACTGATTTTGTGGTTAACTATATACACTTTAACATGCATTACACTGATAAATATCCAATATCAGTGATTAAAATCCTATGTGGTAACTAACACTAATAATGATTTCGAAACATAATAATAATGGCAGATTTAACGATTTATTTAAAACTGATTAGTTTATTATTAGCTGTTTAACTATCACTTACTATCAAGATTTAGAAAAGAAATTATTCACTTCACTTAAACGATGTTTAACAGTGGGAATCGATGCTAACGGTAAACCAAAATGACATCATGTTGTTTTCATTAATATTGTAAACATGAGCTATTAATGACTTTTAAAAAACGAAGATACAAAGATATAAAACCTCCAGATATTTAGATACAAATATGTCAACCGTGAGATGCATCATTTTAAAGTGTACTAAGTACTTCACATGGTGTACAGTGAATATTCATTCGATTTAAATGACATCAACGTGAACAGATTAAAAGCCTTTTTAAATAGTGCTTTCAAATCCATCAAACGGTTTACTAATTGTCTAAACGCGCTGGCTCATTAAACAACATGTTAACGTTTGGAGTGATTTTTATTAGGTTCACACCATATAGTGATCATTATTATTGAGATAGAGCAGATGCATCCAGCTTACAAGTTTTAAGAATCCCAAAAAGCGAGGTCTAAATTCCAATGCTAGTCACAATCCAAATATAATAAATTACTAAAATGTTTTCAGCATCTTATTTAGAATAATTCGATCTGCAGTGTGTGTGCAGTCTTAAAAATCCATCACTGACAGGATATCTTGTTACATTGTGATCACTTCAAATAGAGTGTGATCTAATAAAGACCAAGTTATCAATCACTAGTTGAAGATCTAGCATATTTCAAAAATGCTTTTCAAATGCAGGACATTATTTCAATACTAGACAACTGATTAGTTAAAGTATGGACGTAATTTACATGCCGACTAGCTTGTAGATCAAATTTGTCTAATCCTAAGTTGTTGGTTCACGATTTATGACATACAACCAGTTAAACTTATGAGATCAGGTAAGGTAACTATACCTTATTGAGCTATTTATAGAGTTCTGTATCATACATTGACAACTCAGGTTTTCAGATTCAACTAATGCGGATGTAAAAATGTTCTTAAGACTAATTCGTTTTTTGCATAAACTGAACTGAATACTATTCAAAGACTAAATACTTGGAAATTGTTAAATTTTGTGTTGTAGTGTCCAGGTAATTGATCCTTTCATTAAAATTTGATAGAGATTTGTATGGATTTATAGATTTTCACTTTTTGCATCTTCATGGCATTACAACAAATCAATTACTGTAATAAATAACTGCAGATAATTGGGATTATTCATGAAAGTTATGTGATACTCAATTTTTCAAGGATATATATATATTGTATATATATAACTAAGTAGATTATTGACATCCACCGATTATAACAATGAATTCTTACTAATTTAATTGGATTAAGATGGTTTAAGGTGATTGGTAGTTTTAGTTGGTTGAGTTTGTCACAGATTGATGGGTACTACTGAAAACCATGAAAAACCGGGCAACTGTTTCTTTAATTTGTAATATATCGCGACAACAATCGATTAACTAACTTCAGGAAGTTCCTGAAACTCTAGTGAGAAGTTGTGACTGGTAGAGTTCAGATTTATCTGGAGTGAGTCAGTTATCACCAATGACAATTGGTGTTTGTCGTACCATATCATAAATTGGTGGTAGTGGCAATTCTACCAGTGCTGTAGAGGGCTAGGTGTTCGCTGACGCAAAGCCCCTTGGGCAGAATCTAGGGTGCGTACTGCACAGGAATCCCGTACTAGGACAAAACAGCTGTTCAGTTTTCCCTGATTTCCATTAGTAACTTACCAACATCAGTCTGTAATGAACCCTATCTTACGACTGTAAATTATATTTATACAGCTAGTTCCGGAGTAATCGTTATTAATGAGTGTATTGAGACGTAGGTTTAAGATAATTTATCTTGTCAAATAAGTCCTCGCCTATGATATCCTCCTTACGTTGAGAAATATCAATTTACATTCAGTTACAACCCTTTCAATTAGTACATGTTTTCTAAATGCTTAAATAAATGGTGTAGATGTTAGCGCTTATGGTTCTGCTAAAGACTACAATGAGAGATTTGCAGTTATAACATGTAACTCAAAAATATAACATCATCACAAAAAACACTGAGTTTATTTCACTCTGTGTTACGAATATACCTAAAATTGACGATGTTAATCAACAAAATGTATCCTAGATAACAATCATAACATTATTTCTATTGTGGAGATATATTAAACCACCAAAGAGAAATACTTTTTACTAAAGACGTTTCAAATTTCTTTCATTATGTAAGCACTTAATTTATAGGTGGATATTAGTGAATTGTTTACTGAAATGAGGTGGTTTGTGGTGATTAGTATTAAATTTTAGTTCACCGAGTTTGTTACAGATTGATATTGGCAAGGTACCACTGAAAATTAACAAGCATTGAATAGTTATTTCGTCCTAGTACGGGACTCTTTACCAGTGTACATTCTGAACCCAACTCCAGAGTCTTCAAATCGGCGAAAAGACTAACCCTCTGCACTACTGGACTGGCATCCAGTAGTAGAACTCTCAATGATGAGGAGTTCTATGCTATGGTGAAACAGCTGTCCAGTGCTCTCTGGTTTTCATTGGTATTCTAACAACATCCATCAGCTAAAGCTAAATTGTTTATTGTTTTACAAAGTGATTTAATTGGTATATTATACACAATGAAATAAGATTAGCATCTTACAGTAATGATAGAGATGAATTAGTTGTAGTCTACACCTCAATGATATGTCGAAGTTCATCAATGCTAGAATCGATGTAAGTTAATGATTTGAAAATGAAATATAGAAAATTTATGAAATAATCAGGGACCCAATTTTTGATAATATTTAAGATGTTTACTATTATTAAATGAATCACAATTCGGTGTAAGTTGATTTTTGTTCAATTCACAATCAAAAATTCTAATCTTTCAATTAACTTATGAATAACGATTTGTACAACAGAGGCTCTTTATAATTGATTGATCACCGTCTAGTAAACCGGTGTTACTATCGTTTTGAGTAATAATTAATTCATTTGTCTTGATACTTACTATTAAGTATGCAACACAGAAGGTTGGATGCACGTTGAGTACTGCATAAGCTACATCATGATATACAGTTCAATTTAAACAGGATGAAATAGAAGACAAAATTCTGTAATACACTCTGACCTCAATACATATTATGTAGAAAAAAGCCTAGGTATGATTAACTCGTGATGGCACCAAATAAATTATCGTCATTAATTTAGTACAGTATTTTCAAGATAAACAGAGATAATGGTTTAGGTTATCAACGTTCACATTGTTCACAAACAGTGTTGTTTTCAAAATCTATTAGTTTTTTTGTTTATTTGTTGGGTTAATTGAGTATCTAACTGTAATATCAATTTTTCAGACCAAATTTTCATTAAAATTGTTATTTTTAGCCAGACTTTCGGGTTGGGCTACATTGGCAGTGTAGTAGGAAACAGTTACAGATGCTTAAAACGGAATATATAGAAAAAACCTAAGCACAAATGTGCAGAAAGAATAATGACCGTTACCTCTGAACAACACATGCATAGTGAATATTGAAAGGGTTTGGAGAAAATTCACTTATTCCATATTACCGTTAACCGTTCATCGAGTGTCCACATTTATCAAGACTTTTTCAATAATATCAGCAATGGAATAAGGTATAGAGCATCTTATTAGAATAAAATCTTTCTCTTCCACTCAAGAGATTATTAATTCAACATCAACAATGTTAAGATTAATTAGATCTTTTAAATTACTTCATATACACTTATAAATAATCCGTTGTACATGGGATGTGATGCAAATATTTTTCCAAACGTCATAAACATACATACACATACAAACAACTCTTTAATTATTGTACAAGTAGTATTCGGCATCATTTTTTCATTTTTGCACTCATTTTTTGCAGTGAATGCAACGTTCGAATGAATAATTTTCAGTGATTTCATCTTAAGCTTTAGATCTCACTGTATTTGTATCTTATTATTTAGTTGTGTTATACTAGGCATGTTCAAAACTTCAAACGCTTGAAATGGAACCTATAATGAAAATTACACTCAAATATACAATTGTTTTTTCTCAGACAGAAAAGAAAAAGTTACTGATTATTGAGGATACAAAATAACTAGTAAATAATGAAAATGTTGTGGATTATTTCAATCTAGTTAAATGAATAGAAATTATATAACCTACTTCTCTAAACTTTAAAAACTATACACTAAAAATAGAGTATGTTGTATTCACATTCATTATTATCATTAACTTCTTTACCTCTATGTTAATCTACTTTTTATATAACATTACATTAATGTACAAAAGCTATTTTCATTACTGTTACTATAAAGTTATAAAATAATCAATAGAATAGTTCCTTTAAGTACTGTTACATTGGATACTTTTATTTAAACTACACTATTTAACAAGCACACCTTTCATAAGTTAATTTACTATTAATTATTGATTTTCATCAATATTGATCTTTTAAAATAGAAAAAGGTGTACTAACTAACTAAATAACACTTACTTATGTTATTTGTGTTGTATTACAGTACCAAATCAAAAATATCTCTAACTAGAATGTTTTAATGATGAATAAACAGTACTTTTCACCATAGAAAATAATCAATTTGTTTGATATTTATTATCAAAGACATGAAAATACTTAAAGGAATCTTTGAAATAAGGTACTTTTAGCAGTATCAGTTCATTACTGATTAACGTGAGGTACCAATTATAAAGTCCTTGTAAAGCATAAACAGCGAAGTTCACTCCTATCGAATGTGTATCAGACAGTCGACAATTATAATAAATTAAGTAGTACACTATATCGCGAATTGATTGAAAAATGTCGACTATCAGGTGTTGACATATTAATTTGAGGTTTAAGGGTTCGGTCTTGATTTGCGATAGGGATATTAGTGAGGACTGTTAGAAAACTGCTCTCAGAAAGATACATCTGTTCACTGATTTCTAATTCGCAATCGTTTTCTAAAGTTAGGTTAATTGACAATACGAAATTTGCATATTATCTTCATTTCTTAAATCTTTGGAATTTAGGAGAAAGAGACTCTAGGAAAGTTGAAATTTTGTAAATACAGTTCGATTAAATTGGGCGGACAAAGATGAATTAATTTTATTTTGGGTTTGTATCACATCAACTGTATGCAGCTTATAGAATATTCTCAGTAACACTGTGGTTAATCTTTTGATTGTTGCCTCGGAACTATCACTTCTACCAGACAAATCAATAAAAACTAGCTATTTTTTTAAACTACCATGACTTGGAACATTTTGTTTTAACTTGTTATACTTGGATTTTAACCACTTATTGTTGTCTGTTGTTTCATCCAGTTTATTGGAAGTTCAAATCCTTGTTGAATGCAATTTATGTAATAAGTAGGAAGAGAGCTTTCGTACAAAACTAACTTAACTTGTACAAATATGTTAAACTTCAGTTACAATTCCACTTTTCGGATAACAGACGTTTTCTTCAAGCTGATAAAAACCAAAGGGAAACCATCATGTTTCACTCCACTTATTGTTTTTTTCTTCAAATTAAGACTCATTTAAATCATAATGGGTAGAGATTTTTACCAGTAAAATTTTCGATAGTCAAATGCTTAATTAAGATGAAGTGTTTTAAAATCATGAGTACGATGTGTGAAGAAGCCAGACGTTTTGATCTGCTGCTATAATTATGAATTTCTGTAATACACATTGGAGTATAAAACACTTACATTTGTAAAATTTGCCACATGAACACACTATGACAGAGAAGAAACTCATAGAATAAAATACTGATGTCGCTGGTAAGAGGAAAGGAGAATACACATAATAAACTAGGATAGAAGAAGTCGGGGAATAAATGATACGACAAAATAATGTGCTCAGAATACAGAGAATGAGACAATGGATGCAAACATACTACTTTAGTCTGTTTTGTGTGCTTCATCCATGAAGCCCAATAATTGCGCATAGCTAACCCACATGAGACGAACACTAAGTTATTTTATGTATTGTTTATTTGGCCATCCCAACTGAATATATGTCTGTGAAATACCCGGTATATTATCAGTTTAGCTTTTATATTGATAAATGACCGAATATAGAGAGGGTACCGGTATGTAAGAAACAAATAAAGTAAAGTGTTACTGTACATAACTAAAGTAGTAAAGACTAAACATTATGCCATATATATTTTCAAGTTAAAATGATCTGCAGTTTTAATCTTTTTAGAATTTGAAGTTATTCAATGTTTTAATGAGAATACATTTTTGCGTAAAGATACAACTTGTATCGAATAAATATACATGGTGTATCAAGTCAATCAGTTAAAGAAGTTGTTTTCTGCGTTCATCGTTTTTAGTGTTCGATGAGGTTTAACTGGATACATTTATAATGAAGTTTAGTCGTATGTGCATAAACAGTGAAGAACTATGTAAAACTCAAGAAGAAAAATGTAATACCTGTACATTAAACATGGTTATTGATTTTGTAAGAAATATTTTGATGATAAATGCTATGAATAAACAAATCTAAAGCCCAACTTAAGAAATGCCGAAAGTCTAACATTTGCATAAATCGTCTCTACATGTTAATAGTAAGTGGATGTTATATAATTACAGACGTAACTACATAAATATTTGAAGTAATACGATTCTATCAACATAGATTGATTTGAGTACTTTTAACTTATTAGAAAGTTATAATGAATAGGTGTTTTCTACGTAGAAAGTATTATACCTTGTGAATTTATATTTAACTATGAAAATATAAAGTTAACAACAGATATATCACAAATACATTTAGTTATATTTTAGGTAAATAGTTTAGAGAAATATGTTGGGTGTAATCCAAAATACAATTAAAATGATTGATTCACAGCTTATTGGAATTTATTATAATGAGTAAAAGTTAGACGTTGATGACTACTGTTTGAGAAGTTACACTAGCTGTCGTCGATAACCCTACCATTTTTCTACTATATATGTTTAAGGAGATCACATAAAGGAATTATAAAGGATAACCTGTAAATATAATGTAAGCTAAGTATCGAAAATATTTATCAATATAGTCAACCATACATTGGTTCTTCTGTTAATTGTGATGACCATTCTTTGTTTTTTTTTGAGTAAAATATCAATTAGGTCTTCTTACTTATTCCAGTACTGTATCAAATCGATTGCACTCTCATGATGAAGTAAGGTTTATCATAATTTAATTTAGTGTAGCTTCTGACAAACAATTTACTGGATAAATTATTCCTCAAAACACGGAGAAGTCAACCTTTCTGTAGTGAGATAAGGAGCTGTTACTATCACCAATGACACTGCGTGATCATAGTACAGTATGTGAAATTGATGGAAGTGACAATTCTACAAGTGGATACTGGCCTAGTGGTGAGACTGTTTAAACATTCACTGTATCGTAGTAGCCATATCACCTTCATAAATTAATAGGTGATACATCTCGTAGATATACATTTCATAACTTATATACATTAGAAAACCGAACTTACTTTTAATTCACTTCGACGTTTCTCTGCATCTGTTGCATTGGATAAATCATTCTCGTAATGTGTTAAGTTATTATTATTACTACTTTCTACCTTATCAGTGTGTTTTGATGAAATACGACGATTATGGCTGTGTTTTCCACTATGAACTGATCCACTAAGTAACGTTTCACTTCTTTCTCTAACATTTCTATGACCTTTGCGTCGAGTGCGGGGTAGAGATTTTTCATTGAGAAATAAATTTCCAGGCATATAAAATTCTTTATTCTCTGCACTGCGTAATTTATAATGGGGTTGAGAATTTCTAGGGAGAGTCCAATAATCAAAAGGACCGTTTTGACCTCCACCTCCTCCTGCCGCTCCATTGAAATTTCCATTGGCATGGTTATTGAATCCATTGAAATGTGAATGATCACGTCTACTTATAGGATTACTACGACCATATGTTTGTAGATTTCTTGGTAATGGAGGACGTGGTGAAATAGTGAGTGCATATTCTTTTGATTTATTCGGTCTTAATACTTTCCAGTTGGCGGTATTCAATGATGTATGACTTTTACTAGATCGTCTATTGGATATATCAGTTATTTGATTATCTTTTCCTAATGTAATACTAACTTGTGATCTTGAATATGGTTCACAATTTAAGGATTCATCTGTTATATCAAATTCGTTAATTGATTGATCTTCATAATTGATGTCATCATCTATATCATTGATTACTTCGTCATTATCATCATAATCATTGAAATGTCTTTGATTACTTATTGCATTATTAGATTGATCATTATATGATGTATCATTACGATATATACGAATTACACCATTTGATGGTGTTACAATTTTCTTTTTTAATGGTACTGTTGTTGTATGCATTGTTTGTTCTGAGTCTATACTATGTGAATCTAATTCATGTACAGTACTTAAATCATGATGAACATCTGTATAATCATCATCTCTTTCATCTACATCACCATCATCATATTCGTAATTATCAATAATGTTATGATTACCATTACGACAAATCTCATTGTCTATAAGAATAATTTCATTATCATATTCATCTTCATTGGATCGTTCTGGTTTGTAAGAATGTTTTCCAATTAAAAATTGTGCTTCATTCAATAACATAGTTGGTTCATTTTGATTCATATTAGCTAATATTTTTATTATGGATTAATTGATCAATGAATACAATTTGTATGATTCTTTGGTATGTTTTTTCTTCTATAATTAGTAAACCTTGAGAGATTCTTAATTGATTGGACTCCTTGTTTGAAATATTAATAATAATAAAAATATTAATATTAATGTGACAACAACAATAAACGTATCTTAGATAAAATATGTCATTACTATCTCGTCAGTAGTTTATGACAAAAATGATACTAATCAATTATTACTATTACTATTATATTTTTATTATTATTAGTTTATGTCATAAACAATCACTTTCACAGTATCTTCACTTGAACTTATGACTACTTTTATGCGTAGGCTTATTAAAAACAATTTTAAGCAAACTAATAACTCATCATTCTCATTATTTTTAGTTTAGTAATAAAGCAGCCAATCAAAATTGTCCTATGTTGTCAAGCTAATGAAATTAATTTTGATTGGTTAAATTTTAAAATTATACTTGAAAAAAATATTTATGGATTAGAAAAGAATTTATTTTAGTCGAAATAGGTTATTTTTTTGTTTATCAACATATATTTTTATAGTTACATTTATAGGAATATGTAAATGATTACACGTACTGAAATATATTGATTAAGTTTACTTTTTTTTTGGAAAAAGAATGCATTTAACGACAAAAAATATATTCGACATACAGGGTGGAGTAACGAAGTGAAAAAAAAAATCATGCATAGTTTATGAGTGATGATTTTAATAATGCATTCATTATTCATGTGGTTAGTAATAGATACTTAAATAAATGTACTAACTGAAAGTATTCAGATATACGTTTATTGCTTATAGTATTATTAATAGACGAAGTGTATGTGAAACCAGCTATAAAACAATCATACATTACTGTTAAAGTAATAAAATTACTCCAAAATATGTGATGACAGTTGTTACATAAAGTAATCATGTAACTGTTATTCTACTATGCCTGCATTAATATCATTTTATGTTTATTACAAATGAGCTGTTGAGGTGTAAACTATACTCCTAAAAACAATTAATAAAAACTTTGAGACAAGTTGATAAACATTTTTCATAATAATAGTGGAATCAAGAATGCACATTTAGTTTATTAAATGAACATACCTGAATCCCAGTGACCATATTCGTACTGAGACTTGCACCTAAAACTATATACTTCAAATGATAACGCGTTATCATTTGAGCTGCTAATTGTACTAACTTGTCCAGTTTATATTATAGCATTATCAAGGGACTACAATTCCTTGTTGTTATCGTTTAGTACTGTTATAGATCATATCAGCGTAAACGTTAACTTTGGGTTGAACATAATTCTTGTAAACGGCTTCTTGATAAGTTGACGTGAGGGTTGTTAATTCCACTTGTCAGATATAATACGAATGTAGTCATACTTGTGAACCAATGGTGTGACGATGAAATCCTTCAAGGATGCACGTATGGAGATGGAGATTGATTTATTATAGTCTTAAACATTAGAAACTGGAAATTACAAATTCGGGCCTCTACAGGCACATTTCGTACATTCACCTCTACTTTAATTAAGTGGTTCAAGTACTAAAACTAGTCGTCATCCATTTTGTGTACAAAAATAATTTACTAAACAAGAAATTGGTTGGTAGTTACGGAATGCCGTATATATTGAAATGACATTCAGATTTAATGTAATAACTCTGCATTATATTTACTTTTCTGACAATAAAATCTAAATACATATTAGTAAGATATCTTGTCAGGTTATAACATTATTCTTATTTCTGGGGTGGTGTTCATTATCCAAGGTAGATGGTTTTTATTAGACTCTATATAAGTCTTACTTTCATTTGTCTGATAAGTAAATGCATCAAAATTCTGGATTCACTGTTTTTTGAAAAATGTTTTTAGAAGTTTTAGAAACATATAAAAATTCTTTGAAGAGTATACAGATACAGAAAGTCTTACTGATGTCACCCAACTAGATACCTGTGCTGTATAAGAATCTTTCATACGCAATGGGTCTGTTTCAATGTCTTATACTTCCAAAACTCCGAGACAAAATTATGTCCCTGTACCCATGTTACTAAGCACATTTGGAAGCATTAACTTAGGGGATGAAGAACCAGTTAACCGTTTTCTTATCTTACTGAAAAAATAATATACTAGTCAAAAGTTTCATTCATATTTTAACGAATTTTGGTGTGCTTCAAGGTACTGTTTATTCTTCTTTCCTTTTTTCTTTTTCCTTGTATGAACTTCCGCCTTTAAGTATTCATCTAAACGGTTGTTTCTTCCTTTCCAAATGTTTTATAAGGATTAGTTACATAGTGGGTGATAATAGATGATCTATTCTGAATGATTTTACGCTTGGTTATTCCACATATAAAGCCGTTGGTTTTAGTCCAAGAGAATGAAAGATCTAAACATTGTTGCAATGTCTCATGACACTTGTACCGTTATTGATTCCGTTGAAAAGACTGTTAAATGTTGATTATATTTGTGTAATTTTTTACTCCTAATATGTCTTTGTACAATACTAAATAAAATTTCACTCTAAGCTTCTGGTGTTAAGAAAATAATTGCTTTTGGCAGCACTATTCTTGAAATTTACTTTACGATTTGTAAGTCTCTGTACATTACTGATTATTCTCTACTGTTTTTCATTACTTTTTGGAATTTTCTAGGCTGTATTGAGTGTAGCACTGAAGGTAGTTCTTAAGGTATGTAATACAATATCAAACGTTGTTATGCATTTTTTCGTTGACAGACTTTTGATATCTTGAAAACGACAGGCCAATTTTTATCATATCAGGTACAAATCACCCTTTTTGCTATATATATCTTGTGGTAGAACGAAATGTAGCTACTTTAGAATATACGCTTGAAAAAAGTTATAAAAGTTCTATGATTTTGCATAAGTTATACTATAAAAAAGTTGTAAAGGCTAACCTAACCAGTGACTTATTCTCTTGAACATGAAGGTCATAATCGTTACAAAACATCCAACCGATTATATATTTAAGTATGTACATGAGTGGCCTCGGAAAGAAATCTAAGGCTTACAGTTACGGTGGAAGGATATATTAAGTATTTCTTTATGTATACCAATTTCTAGCTATTTCTGCTTAATAGTAAAAGTTTTAGAAATGGTGGGTTGTTGGAAATTGAATTACATTGGCTTGTTTCTGCAGACTTTGCTTGTGCCAACGGAGGAATTCAGGGTAATTTATTCATGATGTGCTAGGCATATAATCATATATTAAACATCTATTATTATTAATATTTATTGAATGCATACAAATTTTGACATTCTAAGCTGTCAATGCAAACACTTTTGTCAAAGGAATATTGATTAAAAATGTATATTGTGTTAATATTTGATAATATTGACCGATAGCACTTTATTCAGCGTAAGCATTTTAAATCTTCGACTTGGAAATAAAGTTCAAAAGACAAAAATACGGTCATCTTAACAAAGAGAAGGAGATACTGGTTATCATTGTAAATAATTAGACGCTAAACATTAGAAATATTTACTAGATGTATAATGTGTAAGTAGTTTGTTATGTGAAATTTGACGCAGACTATAATCTGGTATAGATAATTATCAGAATTATGAAAATACTATGATGGGATGTTTGTTTCACTGGTCTTTTATTATTAAGTACATTGATATCGAAGATTCCGTATAATAATTCATTAGGATAAAGCCTAATAACGACGTTATTTCAAACAGTTATTAGCTTCAGTATTTCTTATTTCTGATTATGCCATAGAGATTTCTAAAGTGCCCAAATAACAATCTCCACAACGCACAATCACTAACGACCTCAATTTACTAGTAGCTAACTTTAGATGCTAATTCTGAAGATCAAGTGGGGTGTGACCAGTTTGGTTCAAGTATATTCGATGGGATACTGTTGTCCAACAATGACAATGGATGAATTCGCACAGTGCATTGTTGATCAGCTGAAGTTAAAAATGTTAGTCGACTGTCCACTGTTAAATTTGAAGGATCCGGGCTCATTTTCTCGTGAACGTTGTTAAGGCGTCTGCTATCAGAAAGAACCAGTTATACAGTAATTCTTAATCGATGATATTAAATTAGAATTTAGTTATCTTCACAAAACTCAATTATAAATAAAGTGTGTATACAGTTCAGTAACTAAACATCATTAAGTGGTGGATATTTTTCTATATATTTTTCCAAAATTTATTTGCATCGTACGTAATTATTTTTATTTGTAAAACTGTTACTATGCCAAAATCATATGTTTAACTATGCAATAACTTAACTGATCATCCCAATTAATTTATAATGTTTTTTTTTAATTAACATTTTTTTTATGTACTAAGCTATTTATGTAATTTATCTAATCTTTGAGTTAAGACAGTGACATTTTTAAGTATGATTCATAAAATTCAAATTAATGACAATCATGTCAACAATAGAAAAGTAATTTTTCATATCTACATAAGTGAAAAATATTGTTTATCAATGTGTATTGGAAAGATTGTTCTACTTATTTACTCACCAATATTATGAATATGAAGTATGTAAAGCTGACAGTTTAATATACTTGAATGTAATGTTGATGTATATTAATACAATAATAAATGATTACTTCTCACCTATGTAATTTAAGTTAACTGAATTGAATTGTATTTTTGTATACCGCCTTAGTTACTAGGTATTAATAACATCAAAGTAATATTATAACAGTTCGTAGTATTTAGTATGAACTCATGCATAAGTAGATTTAGTAAGTAATTATCTTGATAACTAAGTTTTCACTTTGTCAAATAAAATGAGTCAAGATTAAAACCGACAACTAATATGTAAATTATCTTAGTTTTAAATGTAACTGGTCACCGTTGAAATATTAATTAACACTATCATTCTAGTAGATTGATAATGTCACAGATTGATGTTGGTAGGGTACTATGGAAAACCAGGTAGCACTGGATAACTGGTTCGTCTTAGTATGGAACTCCTCCATCTAAATTCACTTACTATAATCATCTCATTAGTGGCTAACCTCAGGATGTTGCCGAAGATCTAGTTTGAAGTTGTGATAGGTAGAGTTCAGATTTGTCAGGAGTGAGACAGTTATCACCAATGTGAATGGATGATGGAACAGGAAAACCTACCACTGTATACTGACCATGCTGTGCAAAGGGTTGGACGTTCGCCAAACTGAAGTCTCTTGGGCGGAATCCTGGATGTACACTGCCGAGAAGTTCCATACTAATATGGAACAACTATCCAGTGATTCCTGGTTTTCCATAGCACCCTGCCAACATCAGTCTAATGAAGAATTAAATCAACTAACACATGATATCAATCTTCACAATCCACGTCATATTAATATCATTAATTTTTAATTAGCATTAGTAATCTACAGTTATAGCGTAAAACCTATCTACGACGATAATCCTTTAGGCATTAAAAAGATTAATACATTCTAACTGCTCTTAAAAAGCAAATTGTTTTAAAATAATGATATACTACATTAACACAATGATGCTTACTATGTGGAGAGTAAGTGATAATGGAAGTTAGGTTTATCAGTTCATCGGAGCCTCTAGTTTTACCTTGATTTTTGTTCCACTGATCAAAGGACAGACAGATACAAATTTTATGACGAATTGTAAACATTAACGGTCAGATTCAGGTATATTCAAATACATATTAAGAAGAATCGCATATCCTAAATTCAGCTGTGTATTAAAATCACTAACCTCAAGTACGAAAATTTTTTTATAACAACACCGAATGTCAACAAAGATAGATTGAATTCAGCACTTAATATCAATAACAGGGAGAAATAAACTTCCAAATTAGTTATTTTAAAGTTTATAGTTACATAATTATTTAGAATACATACTATAAATTCTTTTAAAAGTAACATTTTGATCGGTTAAGTTGATGTAATACTACCCAATTACCTTGGTTACAATATACCAAATATTTCACAGATGAATATAATAGAAAATTAAAAATAACTTGAAATGGTCATATTTGTTTATATATGACAATAGGTACAATTGTAAATCAGTTTCTGTCTGTGGTCTACTATCAACCGAATGCAATATGCATAATAAACATATTAAGTTGAAATATTTGTATGTTTTGTGTCTAAATTGTACGAATGACAGAAAACAAATTCTGTGTACATTGAAATTCGTGGAAACAACATTAATGTATTTCCAATCCTACAATAAAGAATAAATTTCACTTATTGTTTAGAATCATATACTTAATACTTTATATTCTTATTACATCAATACAACATTGTTACTAAGGTATAATATTTCGTATAATATCATTTCATAAGATATTTAAGTTAGAATTGGTAAATTAAGTTATTCATTCAGATCAACTAATTTTCATGAAGATAAAATTGTTTTAGGCTATCATGTGGGGTTCGAACCTTAAATTTATAATCATATAATATACAATGTATGCATCATCGTAAAAGGTCATATATGTTAAACTAATTCATATATCAGTAGTTTACCTCTATGCTACGTATGCCATGTGATTACAAAATGGCAACTATTACAGGTACATGAATCTCCAGAGAATATCATACGAATGTTAACTCTCAATTCAGATCTAATTACTATTGTCTATGTACTAATTATGTCAAGGATTTAACAACAGATATTCAGGTATATTGGCAGGAAGAATATCTTCTTTTATTTTGAACATAATTCTAATAATGCATGCCTTGTAGACTATGAAGAAATCATGTATGACTTAGTTATCGCTGCTTCTGTTTTACACGGGTGTAATTAATGTTTTTACGTCATACATTGTTAAGTACATTCAAAGTAACTAAATAGATTGTATGAATTTCTTCGGTTACCGAATCACCTTTTCTTATGTTCTCTGAAGACCTCCATTCTGACTAGCAATCTGACTGATATATTACTTTTGAGTTTCACTTCACTGACAAACTTTTGTTAAATAACCACTAAAAACAGGAGAGCAGTGGACAACATTTTTGTTGAAGTATAGAATTTATCAGTGGCAGAAATCCACAACAATGCCAATGATAAAAATCTTTCATATTTATTAGGTTAAACTTAAGTGTACTGACAACTTTATTTTGCAGTACATTGGTACTACTTTTATATTAACTAAGAAAATAGCCTTTAATATAGAACAGTTCGTCTAACGCTTAGTTCAGTAATCTTTGAATACATTTTTTAATTTTAATATTATTGGGCTAATAATCATGTGCGCTTTACGAAGGCAATGATTAAAACATGACATTCTGTTTGGTTTTTCAGTAGTAAACTGTAGTAGCTAATGATAGGGATTCAGAAAAATAAAATGATACATATTGTGATAACTGAATAAAGTCATCCAGCCATTACTGGATTACAGGAAAGTGCCACATGTATTAAGGAGATCAACGAGATCAAGATACTTGATTGACTTTTATACGTTTTAAACAATGTTCGTCTATAGCATTAGAAATCATCTCTTTCGATAACATAATACATAATCTACTTAACTATATTTTTAATGTTATAAAATACGGAGCCTATTAAACATTGTCCAATGGATATTCAGATAACGGCATAACTCAAGAATAACGATAGTATTTCATGTTCATTAATTTAGGAATAAGTTAACTCTTAATATTACTAGACTTTAATTACATTCATCACTATAGATACCAATAAACCCAGAAAATAGGAAGGTGATTTCAATCAAATTGGATTTTTAGGTGATCCACTGATTAACACTACAGTACCCAGGTTCTTTACAACCTGAACACTAGTAATGTAATACAGCCTCTTCCTGTGGCACAACCACATAGGTACCAACAACTCTAGTGGACCATTTGTATCATAACAATAATAGTGCACATGAAAATGGCTATCAAAATCTATTAAGACAATACTTAACTACACAAATTATTCACAGCCAGCCTCGGGTTGTATAGAAACTATCCGGTCCTTATATCAATAATACTCATGTGACTTCTTGAACATACTATAGTGGGGATACGCATTCATCATCATGATTATTTAAACACAATAGACGCAAATTTGATATTTCACTCATTTTCGACATGAATTCTGAAAGTCCAACATTTATGTTAAGCATAACATAATGGAAAGTATGAAAGCGTCTTTTTCAATAAAATCAAAAGTATAAAGATTATGTAACTAATACCTTTGAATTAGTCATTAAACTTTACATTTTTAAGAGTCTAGAAATAGATTATTTTATTTTCATTATGATTTAAATATTGAAAGTAAGTTGAAGAGAATTTCATCAATCTCAATTGTCATTTCTTTAATAAATTTTATTCTAATTATACTTTGGTATTAAATTTTTCTTATCAGATGATCACATGCAAGAAACTCGTTTCTTTTTATAAAAATGAATCATTTATATTTATTTAATGATGAATAACGTTGAAATAGGTTATTTTGTTGTGTAATATTACATATAGTTATATTTTACTTATCGTTATACTTACTACTACTAATACTTCATTCATTTTTATTAACTCATTCATACTATGCTTCTCTGCAGGTGAAATGGTAGAGGAGGATGGTTCGGGAAGATACGATATAAAACTATTGATTTTCAATTAATTCATATGATTGGCAAAGTCATTTGGAAAGAAACAAACTACTAGGTAGGTTGATGTTCATAAAATGATCACATGAGAAAAAAATAATCAAGATTTCATATCATCTATATCTATGTATATATCGTTTTGCTGAATTCTATCAGTTTACACTTAAAATCGCAAGGACAGCACTATGTATGTACTTCACTTCAAAGTGTATTAAATAGAACATCATAAGCAAAAATAACGTGATATTATGGAACGTAGTGATAAAATCATTCATTGTTCTTGGTACTGAACTATCAAAATCTGTATATAGCTTAAACAACATAGTAATTCATAGAAGTGATATCTAACTGTAGTTAATCATAATTAACTTTGAACTTTATACAACTTCTCAGGATCATGAAACGATTTATCACGTACCTTTTACTTAACTTCAGAGCTTTTTAGTTGATAAGCAAGTAAGTATACGAAATCACCAATGATAAATATTATTCAATCTAAGTTAATATTTAGTCTAGCAATTGTTAAACTTTGATAGAATTTCTTTAGTTTAGTACAGACTATTGAATAACTCAGTCAATATTACACCTTTTTAAACATACACTCAAGAAACTGTTGAACGATAGTGAAAACAAAACTTGGTTGCTGAAACAGACTGTGAGCTAAGAAATGACTATAAACCAAATTTCTTTCTATATTGATAATGAATAATCCATATAGGACAGAATCCGTTAGCTTTTACTCTATAAGGTAATTTTATTAGATTATTTCTCTAAATTCAGTGATTTAGAGTTTTATTTGGGGAAGTTTACACAGCTGTAAACCTTACAAACTTTTATGACTAGAACTAAGTAGTTGACAGAAACATCATAATGCACCATAAAAATTTCAAATAACACAACAGCATATGATTGAGTATCCCAGCTTATTCGTGTGTTTGTTTGTGTTAACTATGTACTATATTATTAGTACATGTGGTGTTACGTATAGATGTTGATAGTCTCAAGTCAATTAACAATTTCATTTCCTCGACTAATTATCTCTCTCTCTTATATCCTAGTTATTTAAATATTCATTCTTCTGAACTCGAACAATCGCTTATTAAGCCAACTGATGCTAATAGTATAATAAAGATAAATTTTTGAATAATTACATTTGCTTACAAACCTTACAGTACTTATTATATTACTAAAATGACTTTTGTCAACATTAATTGCTCGTTTTCTACATCTTACATGAAGTAAATATGAATTTAATTGATTAAATTCACCAATGATTGTTGTTCCTAGGGTACCACTGAAAATCTTGAAGCAATGAACAGTTGTTTCACCCTGGCGTGGGACTTCTCAGCAGCACCCACTCTACATTCCACCTCAGGGCTTCAGGTTGATGAACCTATATCTGTGGAGGGGGGCACAAATAAATGAAATTGTAACTCTAAAGTAGATATACATGCTATTTTGGTTGTTTAATTAGATGACGGAGTTAATCTCAAAAAAGGATGCATTCATATTGAATATTTTGATCAGTTTTATCATATATACACTAATTAGAACTTAGTAAATACAATTTAATTAAAAGTTAAATAAAAATGAAATGAGAATAAATGACACAACTAACATGTCATAAATAAGTCTTGAAGTGAGCTGAAGATTTCTTTGTCTGTTTCAAGGTTAGAACATATTGTTTGTGTACATACAAACATGACCCTGGTTTTCTAATGATCAAGGTGTTAATAAATTTGATAGAGCAGTCTTCTGCATTGTAATACAAAACTTTAAAAGCTGTTTTAAGATAATTTCTGTGACATTTCGATCATATGTTTTGTTGTCCAGGAACATGATTTTATACTCCAAAAGTTTATTAGATTGCTTAACATCAACTAATTCTGAAGCTACTCAGATACATATCCAACCGGCTCTGATTGTATTGTTCGACTACTACTTTATATGCATATGTGCCCATTTAGTTATAATGTTGAAATCTTTGAAAGTGACTCATTCACTCTGATGATCTGTGTATTAATTATTCATAAGATATTTTCTGTAGCCTAAATACTTAAAACAAGCTACGAATAAGCATGCTACACGTAAATTGCCATCATAGGCACATGTTAATTGTTCAAGTAATTAGTTTACCATGTGTCCCACAAAATGTTTAGTTTACTAATCTGTTATTAGAATCATTACTAATGTTGACATAATATGTGCTGGGTAGTTGGCATTAAATAATTATATGGAATCCAGCACTTTCAGTCATTTTAGATACATTTGGTGGGCGTAAGATACTGGTCACCGATGACAATGAATGACGAATGTGTCATGTAGCAAATTGATGGTTGTCAGAATTCTTCCATGGAATGCCAGCCCAGTGGTAAAAAAGTTAGGTGTTAGCCAACCTAAAGCTCTTGGAGGGGATCTGCGATGTGTACTGTTGAGGAGTCCCACGCCTCAACGAAACAACCTTGGAGTGCCCCTTAAATTTCAACAGTACCCTACCAATATCAATTTGTGATTAATCTAACCAACCAAAATCCAGTATCAATCTTCACAAACCACCTTAAATCAATAATAATACTTTTGTTAAATTTTCACAAATATAAACATTGTTAACCTCTTTACACTTTAAAGTGATCCAAATTATCGATTTAACTGACCTTATGTTTAAGTGTCAATAAATACTCTAAAAACACAATTATCTATATCATTAAATTGATGTTACGTTTTCGTTAATAAATTTTGGACTTTATATTTGAATGCAAGGATGAGATAACTATAGAAACCATCAGTACTTAAAACATTTGTTTAAGTTGACTCAGTAGCTATTGATTTTTTAAGCCAGTTAAGCTGTTAAAAGAACTACTTTCCTAATTGCATATAAATTAGTTACTTAATAGTTCATTGTTAACCTGTCACATTATCAAGCTTTTTAAGGTATTTAGAACAATGTTATTGACAGTCTACAGTTTGTGTACATTCAATAAGGAAAATATTAATGATTATCATCTACATGATTTGTTGGGTTTATTAAAATAATACCAATGATAAATTATTAATTGATTGATAATATGAAATATAAAAATTATTCTCAAAGTAATATTCATATCATAGTCTAATTGATCAATTCATGTAACGTATTTCTATGTTAGTCTTACTTCATCGATTGTATTACACTAATCATGGATTCATAAATGGAAGAACTTGAAAGCGATGTTGTTGAAAACGATTGTTAAATAAATGAAAATTGAAATTATTACGTGTTAGTTATTAGGTCTTAAATATGATTTTCTATATAAAGCTTAATATAACTGTAGTTTATGAACAAATACAATGTAAAAGTGTTACACCCCCCCATTTTTCAAATTATTAAACTCACATTTATCTATGAATATAAATAAGGCTTCGAAATTGTTCACATTTAACTAATCTTTAAATAACTCACATCATAACAGCAATTATCTGCTTGGTGGTAACTTATTTTACTATGAATTCTTAAAGTTCGAGTTCTACATTCAATGATACTGAATGATCACCGATTTTTTTAAGACATATTATACTTGTAATGTATAGCACCGACAAGCTGAGTGAAAGGAAGACGCAACATATTCAGTAAACATGGAAAAGAGAGTAAATATTTTCAATTAAAAATGAGACACCAATCAGTTTATGTTTAACAATTGTTTAGTAAAATATGTTTTCATTTTTAGTTGGAATCATAAAACGATAAAAGCATATGCATCATAATGGATGGTGTGATGTACACATTCTTTTAAATTATGACCAACTATATACTATTAGCGCATCATCAAAAGACAACCTACAAGAATATCATATAAGTCACTAGTGTAAATATTGTTTATTATTTTGATGTACAATAAAAGTATCTATGAGTTTAAACAATCTAACTTTAATACTAACAGTTGCTCTTAATGCTAACTGGTTTACTCGTTATTAATTAACTCTTGGGTATTTTCAATTATATTCATTATTTTCAATAAAATATGAAATTAAAATTTGATAACCATAAAACATATATTTTAATCATAAAGCAAATAGTTGATTGAATTCATCACAGATTGATGTTAGTAGGTCACCATGGAAAACTAGAAAGCATTGTTGTAGTATAAGACCCCACCACTGCACAGCCTAGATTTCATCTAAGGGGGTTTATGCTGGCCAACACAGCCGTTTTCACCACTGGGCCAGAATTGAATTATAGGATTCCCGCTTTCATAAATTTGTGACGAATTCCATCAAGTAAAACCAATACCAATCTCAACGAACCATATCAATTTAATTACCGTAATCTGTTCACTAGTAATGAACTTCAGAATGTTCCTGAAGCTCTAGTGAGAAGGCGTGACTGGAGTTTAAAGTTCGGACTTGTTAACAGTGGGACTGTTATCATTAATGACAATGGATGGTCGTCGTCTTATGTTACAATTGATGGTAGTGGGAATCCTATTTATGAATACCTGCCCTGTGGTGTAGAGAGCTAGGTGTTCGTCAGTCTAAAGCCCACACGAAGATCTGGGATATATTCCGCTTAGGAGTCTCATACTAGAATGAGACAGCTGTTCAGTGTCTTCTAGTTTTTGATAGCACCCTACCAACACCTGTATGTGACGTTTAAAACTTATCACTAATCTTTACAAATAACCTCAGTTCTTTAAAGAAATAATTTAACGTTTTCAACATAAAATTCATATATAACTGATGTTACTATTTACTTATTCAATATTTCTTTAAATAATAATTAATCATTATTTTGACTTGTTGCTAAGAGATACACGTCAATCAATGAAGTCTTGTTGTTGTTTTTCAAACGTATTCACATTATGTCAATTAATAAATAGAAATATTTAAGAAGAAAGTGCATAAAAACAATTAAATTTAATAGAAATCAAATTATTATTACTCAGATAAAGTTAGAAGAGATGTGAAATAATTTAATAATTAGTTCAATTTGATTGAATATATCACAGATTAATGTTGGCAGGGTACCATTGAAAACCAGGCAGCACTGGACAACTGTTTCATTCTAGTATGGAACTCCTCATCAGTGCGCACCCCAGATTCCCACCAGAGGCTTCAGGTTGAAGGCGAACGCCTAACCATCTGCCCCATTGAGTCGGCATCCAATGGTAGAATTCCCACTTCCATGAATTTGTGATATACAGAGCGACGATCATCCATTGTCATTGGTGATAACTATGTCACACTCAACAATTCTGAACTCCACCCGTCACGACTTCGCACTAGAGCTGCAGGAACTTCTTGGCGTCGTCACTAGCTAGCTGATCCCTACAAAAATAACCATCTTAATGGAACTATTTTAAATTTGCTTTTTATTTTTAACTCCATTTGATGTTCCGTGTCAACTAAGCGTGTAAAATATAGAGCTCTTCACTTGTCGTAGTTGAACTTTCTTTAACTTTCTGTTTCTCCATACTTGAAATATCTAATTGATATTGTTGTTTTCTGTTGACTAATCATACTTTTTAATAAAACACACAAATAAATAAATCCATCTTACTTCAAAATTGTCACTAGTTTAAATTTAACTTGTATTATTCAATGAAAATATAACTTGAATAAAACTAATGAATATTATAAATTTATGCAAATATTATTCACTTAATACATACAAATAAAAGTAAACATAAGGAATATTTTTATCATCTTGTTCACTTTAAATTCATATTGTTGTAAGTAAAAACAATTAAGTAACAAACTGTTAAAAATTAATGATGAGTAATATATATTGGAAATGATTGACAAATATACATAATAAATAAGAAACATGAATCAATTGAATACTGATGCCAAAATAAAATCAAGTTATTTACTTTGTATAATTAAAGATATTTTGATTGTAGTATGTTACTTAGCTTCTTGGCGCGGTTCTAACATTTGAAAATGATGAAATTAAATTCATTTTAAATTTGTAGTATTACATTTCTAACTTTAATTGAACAATTAATAAAAACCAAGAAATCATGGTTGTCTGTTGTATTGTTACGTTAAACTCCTCAGAATTGAACATTTCAATGTTTTCCAATGGATTTTGAATTAAAGGACCTCTGTTTAAGAGATTAAACTCTAAATCTCACATTCCAATGGATTATACTTCTCTATTTAATCAATTCATGATAATAAATGGCAAATATTAGTTGCCGTCGAAAATATTGGTGTCACTCAATGACTAGTAAGAAATATAGGGTATTAAATGAAAACTCAGTAGACTGAAAGATCAGTGTTTACTGTAAGACCTACGGATCTTAGGTTCAATCAATTTTATGATTGTGAATATGTGACTCAAATGATTTCCATGTTAAAAAGAAATAACTAATGGATGCATCATGGTTATCGTTTGTTGATCAACTAATACTAGTCTCACATACGGTACAACAAAATACATTGATTTGTTTTCATGGCACTTTTAAGGGTTTCATTTTAATATAACAAATGAATTTCTACGTGATTTGATTCCGATGAAGGCTAAAACTGAAATAATCAGATGACCCCTCACCCCAATATCAATGAATTAAATTATTCTTAAGATACTTGATTATTTCTTAATTGACTTTCAGCATATGGTACTTGCACCTGAAATATTCTCAGAAATAATATAATTCTGTGGAACATTATAACTGTAAATCTTTACTCATGAATGTATATATGTATATATAACTTATTAACAACTCATTCAATATTCAGTTGATTTCAAACTATCAAGTGAAACTTCGATAACAGAATCTACATTGTGACAGACTAAATTTTTTAATAAAATCATTAATATAAATACTTTTGTCATGGATATCAGCATAATCTCCGTTCGTAACTAGAAGTATTCCGTCATTTATCCATTCATTTAAGTAAGAGTTCAATATCTGGGAGTAGTTTTTATGAAGCTTTCCGTTACATAAACAAATTTTCAGTACATTCGGTTACTTCATCTTGCGTAGATAGATATGGTTCTTCAATGTATTCATAAAAGACAGTCAAAGATAGATCCAGTCACTTTAAATCAAATCTCCATCGAAGATTTTACTCTAGTATACGGTACTCGTCTACTTACTGAATGGTGACGAGTCAGCTGAAACATACTTATTCAACATTAAAAACGTTCTAGATGGCTTTAGACAAGATTCCTAACCTCTTCTTTTCAATTATTTACCACATCCCATAAGAAAACAACCATAAAAGATAAGGCAAACTGTAAGAAACCAAGGTTTTCCAACGATAACAAGACGTACTTTTAAGATTATTTACAGGTGTTTCATATTCAATAGGCACATTATTCTTCATCAACTAATGATTTTTAATAAGGAAGTCTGTTATTTTTTTACTGTTACACGTTATTACTATTGATTACAATAGTAGAGATTCTTATTGTGTAATTATTACATATAGTTCACCTTATTACCAAATAGTGTAAATTAACTAATTAATAAGTTCTGATTTAAAAACAAAACTTATTATTAAGGAATTCACCTTTTATGTAATATATATATATATATATATATATATATATATATTCTATCACTATGATATACTATATTATCACCATTGCCTGCTGTTGGTACCATATTGATTATTGTCATTCTTTAGAGTATAGCTATACAATGCATATTTTTCAATTATGTTAATTAATATGCATGATTTATTCACATTCATAATAACCTACATCTTATTCAATATTCATTTTATTCAATTCATTATATTATGCTGTAAAGTTATACTGAATATTGAATATTCATTAATCCATTCATTATTCATTATGCACTGAATCAATATAAACATTACATATTGTCATCTGTATTTTTGCTACATTTTTATTGTAGCTTTAAATTAATTCGATTCTTAAAAAAAATAATGAGAAGAATTTTCTTGTATTTAACATTTAAAGAATGTTAGAATCTTTTGTGTCATCCAAATATGGTCACACTAAAGAATAATTTGCCTGAGAATGGAATGTAGACAATACTGTGTTTAGCTAGTGAGTTTTGTCTTGTAGAGATTGTGTATTCACATTTAGGAGGAGCTTTTTCTAAATACAAAATTGTCATTTCGTGTAACTAATGCCTAAACAAATATCATGCTAGTTACAACACAGCGTGAATATTTCATTTCTGTAGAAGATTAGGTACATCACAAACAATTCAATACTTACTTATCAGAAAGTGTGAATTATAAAAGAAGCATCAGCTACCTATAATGTGTAGGTACGATAAGCTGAAGAGCTCCAGTTAGCAGGAAAACTACATTCACGTTTCTTCGCCGACTACTTTCAACCGCTAACTTAATTCCTAATGATTTTTTGACTATATATAAAGTAGAAGTGTGTTTCGTAATTGGTTGTCGTGGAGACTGTTGAATTCTATTTTGATATCACTAATTAGTCTGAATTAGACAACAATTGATCACCACTAAGCATTGATGCCTTCTTTTCTCCCCTCCCTCAGTATAGGACTCTTTCAAAATGCGCATCCACAACACCACAAATGATTGACCCTAAGACCCTTCACCTCTGAGGCAAACGCCTTTCTATCAGACCACTGAGTTGGCTCCCAACGGTCGATATTTCTAATCCAGTCAATTCGTGATGAGTTCGATCTACGTCATCCATTGCCATCGGTGAGTAACTGCCTCACACCCGACACGATTGAATTTTATTTGGTCACTTCTCACCAGAACTTCAGTAATCACCCCAAGAAGTTTATGAATAGTGAGCTGATATTGATTGTAATTGGATGTTGGGTAGATGATTCTACGGACTAAATGCATCTTTCCACCTCATTAGAGATTTGAAATGTGAAGGAAATAGTTTTAAATCAATTTTACGTTTAACGAGTATTACTATATCAGACTATTGATTCGCGTTCACTGCGATATTCATAAAATTGTTCTGCTGAACAATTACTGCATAGTCTTCATCATTATTTTATATCCGACCTTAATAGATTAATTAAATTTTATGCGCCTATAAAAAATAAAAAATATCTTAACCTAGTAATTCAAATAAACAATTGATATAGAATGAATTTAAAGCTTCAGAAAAATGATCATTTACTTTGAGTAACGCCAGAAATGAGCTTTTCTGATGAACTCTAGCAACCTATAGAATGCCAGTGATATGAATACACAATTTATTACAGAAAGTAAAAGTAATTAGATAGAACCTGTTTTACTGAGTTGTCTAGTGGAGACCTTTAAGTTTAAAAGAAGGTAAAATAGCCTGAGCTTTATCTTGTTTCTGCTATCCTTTCACTAGATTTTTGTGAAGTCTTTATTTTTTCTGCTAAGCTGGTTGTCAAATTTGATTCTATTTACTTTTTGGCGATAGTTATATCATTTTATTGTGGTTACTAGAAGTATCGCTCTACTTGGTTCGCATTCTTAACAGTGCTACATACATTAATTTTTAAGCTTCTCTGTAGCTAAATAATACTGGGTCAATATGATTCAAGCTTTCTTTGATCATGTTTTGAAATTGGTAGAAAATTCTATGTGCTTTCAAATTTCACCTGACTGGTTTGTCAGCAAGTGTTCAACTTTGACGACCTGGCATTATGTCCTAAATAACAAATTATCAAATACAAATATATATGCATTCCGGATGAATTGTTAGAATAGTTTTACTGAATAGTTTATTTTTTCTAACACAATTACTAGTGGTATTCACGAGAGGACTTGTCCATTGGAATTCCTTTCTTATGAGTTGTTTGCATTTTTAGTTGTCTGTCAGTTGTAATTTTTTGCTCATTAGAACAAGAGGTATTGAGTAAGCCTGAGCATTTTTTGTCGATTCGAATTTCTGGATGAAAATAATGCTTTATAGCCACATGGCTTTGTTCTGGTCATATTAAATATCTAGTTAGTAGACTGGCTGGAACATTATCAACACTTTGGTTATTTAACTTTAATCAATGTACTAATATCCTGAATTCTTCAATTTATCATGCGAATTTAATTTACGGTTAATCAGTGTTTTTCTTTTCTAATATTTTTCTAATATTTCTAAAAAAAGGAAATTTAAGGATTCGTAGTAGCAAGGCATTTGAGAAGGGTAGATCCAATGTTCGTTAACTAATATCTGTTTTAATTTTGTGCACCAAAGGATAAAGACATTAGAACAATCGCATAAAAACAGTTATTTGTTGTACATACTAAGAATTTATCTTATATTCCAGTTACTAATAATATATATGGCAGTTGTATATGCCAGTCACTTTTATCTAAAAGTTAGCAGGAATATGCCGACAAAAAATGATGATGAAATTTCGAGGACAATTACTGGCAAAAGCATTCATCCAAACAGGCATATATAATGCATGTAAATCACTAGCCTTTCTGTTGACATGTTAAGTAAGCTTTAATTACATTGATTAGAATTACGATGAAAGTGCTCTAATCAAACAACCTGGCCAATTGATAATAACGCAGCTAAGCGTTTTGTCGTAAATGAGATATGTCTAGGGTTAATGAGTTCAGGTTTCATGGATAACATCAATTGCTTCATAACGATTTACATACTTACGTTCAAATATTCCTCTAAACCTAATGTTGTCGAGTATTGGCTGAATGAGAAAATTCTTCCGCTTACCAGTCACAAACGAACTTAAATATAATTTTATCCAATGTTTTCTTTGCTATCTTTTTTCGGTAAAGAAACTTAAAGTAAATGGTATTTCATTTGATACAAATGAATGATTATTCAATATTCATGTAGAGAAACAAGTAAATCAGTGAAACTGTCAATCAATAGCCTTAGATTATTAGAATGTTAAATAGACAGAATAATTTAGTAGCTCACTACATACTAGAAATGATCAGTTAATAAAAAAAGACAACATTCTGTATTAGTTGGTTATTGATTAGTAACCAAATATCATATTTGCATAATTTTTAGTGTTAATTAATTTTTATCAATCATTTTGTAATGTTGTTATTAGTTAAGTAACTAATGATTGTGTTTACTACATTTTGAAGTTTCTGAGGATAGAAAGAACCCTTGCTTAATGTAGATTCTGTACTGGTTGATACTCAACCATAAGATTTAATTACAGCCTTGATGTTCTTTGATGGATGTCCTATGTAAATATACAAATTTATCAATGATTTATAATATAATTATTAGTAAACGTTTTGGTGAAACATGTATCAAATTAGTAATGTAATCCCTAATAAATGTGTCGAATTTATCTCAACATCAACACAAAACATTGCAATATATTTTCTCAGATGAGACAAAGGCGTGGGTTCTTATTGGTTTACTACGGTCAGGAACAAAATACAGATAAATTATCTAAGGTAGCTTGATTCAATTTCGGATCCCCTCAATAGTCGGTACAATTGACGTCAATTGTTATCATTGGTTTCTTGTACTTCAATTGGATACCACAATTTGTTCCTTTCAAACCACAGCTGATCCAAAAGACTAGACTTGTAGAAAGATTATATTGGGAGGGGGTGCCAAAATGGTGAAACTAAACTTTGCCGACGACCTTGAGGTACCTTTTGGCCAATGAGAATCCACTGGTAGATATAATCATCATTTATTATGAAAAACTGTAAAATTCTAAAAAGTATTACACATTATACACTTGCAGTTCGATTTGTGACATACTGGAAATGTCCCTTACATAATGTTCGGTCGTAAATTCCAAGAGCCTACCAGTAACATTTAAGCAATTATTACTTACTTGTTCGGTTTTTACAGATCTTTCCCTATAATATTTTCGCTTTCCAATAGCTGTTTCATTTATTTCAACGATTTTTATGACGCCTCCCAGTGACAGATTTAAGCGTAACATGATTTCTGAGCATTGCTGATACTTCGCTTACACCTGTAAGAGACGATGCCAGTGTAACAAGCAACTGCATAACCCATAATATAACTAACATGCAGGTTTGCCTTAGTGTCAGTCTAGACTTGTTAAAAAAACTGCCTATCTTATTGATTTCTTTCGCTAACAACCATTACAATGAAAAATTACTCTATCTCGACTGTCTGAGGATTGTGTTTCAGTCATATTAAGGCCACAATCACAAAAGAACTCTCTACGAAGTAGTCGTAGAGATTGTAGATTAGAAATAATAATGTTGTTTTTTAAAATTGCAATAAGCTGATCAAAAGTAAGCTCTTTGAACTTAAATGCACGCGCAACCTTTAAAGTAAATACTTGATTCGCATTGGCCTTCTCAAGTTCATCAGCAAACTTTAGTTTCACCGCAAAAATATATATCCCACGAGACTAGCAAACAACGTTTATATATCTCACATTTGAAATTGAATTAACTGATGAAAGTTTACAAATCATTTTTACACAAAATCAATACAACGCCTTTAGGTTGATTTCATGAACGATTGTATTTTTTGAGGATATTGAATCCCCAACACATTCTATGAAACATTTTAATTCAGGATAAGATAATCATGTGAATCAAATACGATTATTTGATTAAATTAATGTTACGGATTGATACATTTTAAGAATAATAATTTCAAAATGTTTGAATCGCCATGTTGTTATAGACTAAAATTGATTAATTTCTAATGCTATATGTGCGATCTGAGAGGATTTCGTCATTCCAGCGGTGGTTTACATAGGTGAGTAAAGTTAAATTGTGGTCGACAAGTGAAATCTAAGGTGTACGTTTTTTTCTGTTTGGAATCCGTAAGTTGAATGTACCTAATTCCGATCTTCATCCGTCACACTTGTAAACTACTACAAGCTTTAGACAATCCGCTCTGACTGCATATATAGTAACACTGATAAATATTATTTCAACGACGAAAACGAGAGGTATAAATACTCCCAAATTATATATAAATACTAGTCTTACAAGGGTGATAGTTCGAGCTCGGCATATCAGTGGTGAATACGGATATAGCACTGGGATCATCAGCACTCAGATTCAGGTACAATCAGATGATGAGTCCGAAATAAGACGAAACCCGCTGCTTGAATTTTACATACTTGCTATAAGTCAACTATAAGTGTCTTAAGAATAGTTTTTTCCATATTTAAGTATTACGTTAGAAACCATTTTCAAACTAGAAAACAATAAGCGATTCTATATAATAGTTCAAAACACATTGCAGTACATAGCAGTGTGTACTTACTATCTGCTGATTTAACAGAGTGTAGAACAGAAGTGAGAGAGTGACAACAATCATTCTTATTATAGCCTTTCAGAAGCTCAACATGACATAACTAAATATCTTACGAGAACAAATCCTAAGCTTAATCTTGGATGTACAATTGTGAGACATTTCGAGCTAAGATAAAACAATTGTTCACTGTTTCTCAACGAGTTACGATACTTAATCGTGTAACAACTCAGTTTGACAACAATACCAATTTTAAATCAAAAAAGTGATAAATATGAGACTTCACATATACTATATAGTCATGTTGTTAAGCCTTTTTTAAAAGTATTTTGTAGTCAAACAAATAACTAAAAACGAAAATTTACAATAAACAAAATTCATTCATTAGAATATTTTATTTGAAATTTAATAATTTTATTACAATAATATACAGATCATATTATATGTAATATCTTTTACTAGTTCAACTACATTGTTTATGGCTAATATCAATCTATTATATAAGTTGGATTGTGACTGGCAAGTGGAATCCAGGACGCGCGTTTCGTCCTATTTAGGACTCATCGGCTGGATGTACCTTCATCCCAATGTTGATGTTCAAATCAACGGGAATATACAAGTTTATCCTAATAATATCAATCTAGTTTGTTTTAATGATGTTTTTTGTGTTTTTCTTTTTGTTTCAATATTTTTATTCTTACATTTTTAAAGTAGAAAAATAAGTTTAATCTATGTTTTTTTTAATCATTATTGACTGAATTGGTTATTGTCTTGTTTAATGTGTTTAAAATATTTGATATTATGGTGATACAGTTAACTATCAACTTAGATTTCATTCAATAACAGTAATTAAGTAAGTCCTTGTAGAAATTAATACAGTGTTTAAGTAGAAAATTAAATGCTTTACTAAATGATTCAACTTCATTACAACTCATTTCTTATATCTGCCGACATACAGTTAATTGATACTTTTATTTTATACGTTTTTCTTTTCTTGTCTTGAGAAAGTTCACAAGCAAGAACAGCGACTGGATCAATTAATAAAGAAGGAGCCAATTACATATAGGATAGAAGTACGAATAACCTTGATTAAATGAAACTCTTTACGGTTAGCTATTTCGTACTTCATCGAAATCGTCAAATGATACACTTATTAATGATTCTAGGTATATGTTCTCTGACCATTAATACATTTTATTGTATGAATCATAAGATTTTCATCTTAATAATCAAGCAGGGATAAAGCACTTGATTAACTTTTAGTAGTTTACTTATTTCTTCCTCCTAGTGGTTGACTGGATCATGAAGACCTCCACATCAGAGGGAATGTACGGAATTCAATGGACAAGTAGGATGCAACTCGATGATTTGGACTTCGCAGATGATCTAGCTCTTTTAGCACATACACACCAACAAATGCAAGCGAAGACAACCAGTGTAGCAGCAACTTTATCATCAGTAGGCTTGAACATACATAAGGGTAAGAGCAAGATTCTTAAATACAACACAGAGAGCACCAACCCAATTCAACTTGATGGAGAAACTCTGGAAGAAGTGAATACTTTCACATATCTGGGGAGCATCATCGATGAACAAGGAGGGTCCGATGCAGATGTAAAGGCAAGGATAGGGAAAGCCAGGGCAGCATTTTTACAGTTGAAAAACATTTGAAACTCAAAACAAATATCAACTAACCTCAAAGTCAAACTTTTCAATTTGAACGTCAAGACAGTCCTGCTGTATGGAACTGAAACTTGGAGAATTACTGCAAACATCATCAGACGGATACAAATATTTGTAAACAACTGCCTACGCAAGATACTGAATGTCCGTTGGCAGGAAATCATCAGCAACAGCTTACTATGGGAGTGGACAAACCAACTTCCAGCAGTCGAAGAGGAAATTAGAAAAAGACGTTGGAAATGGATATGATATACATTGCGGAAACCATCAGACTGCATCACAAGACAAGCATTAACATGGAATCCTGTTGGGAAAAGGAAAAGAGGAAGGCTAAAGAACACGCTGCGTCGAGAATTGGAAGCAGACATTAAGAGGATGAGGAATAACTGGAAACAATTGGAAAGGATTGCTGAGGACAGAGTTAAATGGAGAATCCTGGTAAGCGGCCTATTCTCCTTAACGAGGAGTAACGGGCATAAGTAAGTAAGTAAGTTTATTTATTTGATCAAAATAACATCTACTTCGTCAATTAAGTACAAATTGTCTTTACATAGTCCTATTTGTTTATTTATTCGTTTAAACTATTTTTGAAATCTTGAAATACAAATCGTGATATTAAGGAATTTATAGTTGAATTGTGTTATGAATTTATTAACTTATATATGAACAATAAGCGATGATTCTTTGAATTGGATTATGGATGGCAAGCGGAATCCAGGAAGTGGGTTCCATCCTATTTGGAACCGGAGGATCCAAATGCATTCTAATTAAACAAGCGATTATAAAAGCAATTTTCATCAGGAACATATTTGGTACACGACAGAACGAAACGTGAAAGTTGTTGCCTTCTAAATAGTATTTCTCTTACTCATACGTAATAACATAAGAACCTTAAATTATACACATCATTAAATCGGTGTTATATCATGTGCCTTGTGTAAGCTTAAGTTTAACAAAGAGAAAATTTACACATAAGATTAAAAACCTTCCGAAGGTCTAGTTTAATTTCAGAAATAATTTGTGTGTAAAAGAAAGAGTGGTACGTCTTTTTTAAACAATTAACAAAAAGATAATATATTCCAGATCTATTTCTCCAAATTATGGGTATGTGTTCCTAATGTCGATAAAAAACTGAGTTAACTAGTTTGAAGTTCAAGACATTGGTGACTGATGTGATTTCATCACATTAATAATAATACACATCTCTGAGATTTTCGTGATATAATACTCGTTACACACTACTCAAATGAAGTTGAATTTATTTGCTTCAGTTATCACTTTCTTTTTTCTTATCCCTGTATTCCAATTTACACAGGCTAGTTGACGATAAACTTCTTTATCGTTCATTAATATAAGATAATGATTAGCTTGATAAACATTTCAATGTACATTTAACAAGTTATCAATTTTCAGGTTGCTAGTAAAATACTACTGAAAACATTGTAGTAGCACTAGCTTTTAATACGAAATTTCGGATCATTGTCTCAATTATAAATGAATGAATGAATGAATAATATATATATATATATATATATATATATATATATATATATATATATATATATATATATAAATGCAGCTGAGAAAGAAAAATGCATGCATTTAGCACTAAGTTTGCAGTTTAAACTTTATATTTATTAATTAATTTATTAATTTATGCATTTTGTTAGACCGGAAGTAAATGAGGTTATGCATATTAAAAGAGAAACATGCCATTAATTTGATCTTTTCGTGTTAGTATACATTTTCAAAAGGTGAATACATAGCGTGAATATTTTATGTCATTCATATCTGTCATGTGCAGAGATTTTGATTGACCTCTAAATATTGCAATTGTTAATTATTATTCATTTCTCCGTTGTGTCCATATTCAAGATATGATTCCTTACTGTCTAGAAAGAGATGTGATTATCCCAAATCAATAACCCCGTAGTTAAAGCTGTAGTGTTTGGCACGAAACGAACTGAGTCCGCGTCCAGGTGTCAACATCAGCACCCAAATTCAAGTAAATTTAAGTGACGAGTACCAAGTAGGACGAGGCGTGAGTCCTGGATTCCACTTTCCAACCACAATCCAACATAAGTATAAAGTTGAATTTGGTATTGTTACTCTAGGTAAAGTCACAAGTACCTAAATCAATGTAACTGACTTCAAATTACTAAAAGAAATATGTTTTCACGCTAAACAACAAATTGATTGAAGTGGGGATTTCATTATTAGACACCAGCCCAGAGTTGTCGAAGCCTAAACGCTCACTGTGAGACTTGGTGGTCCTAGGTTCACTTCCTTAGATGGATCGAGTGTACATACTAATTAGCAGTCCCAAAATGAGTCTTAACAGCCGTCCATTATTCCTTGTCTACTTCTGTAATCCAACTGAAAAAGATGAAAACGAAAAACAAATTATTACTTCCACATTGAATTAAATATTACACAATTTACCGTAAATCAGAATAATAAAAATTTCAAATTAGTCCTTCAAATCACATATTGAATCAAGAGAAACGCATTTCGTCTAAAGTAACATTAATGACAAAACACTACAATAAAATATTTTCAATTAAAAGTGATTAATTAGACTACTTATATTTTTATTCATTTATGCAAATTATAAATATTTGTTGTGATTGAGTGTTGTGGAAATTGTTGAATTCTAACTTAATATCACGAATTGGCCTGAATTAGACAACAACTGATCACCTGGAATCACTGGACAGACGTTTTATTTTTGAATAGAACTATTCAACAGTGCGCATCCATAACCCCATTAGGGTTCAAATTTAAAACCCCCTGGCTATGTGATGAACACTTTACCATTAGACCACCGAGTAGGTCTCCATTAGTAGATATTTCTAATTCAATTAAATCGTGATACTTTCGTCCAACCTTATTCACTGCCAACGGTGGGTAACTACCCCGCATCCTCTGGTCACGTCTTCTCACCAGAACTTCAGTAATTACCTCGAGAAGTTAATCATTAGTCAGCTGACTATTGATTATTATTAGGCAATGTGGAGATAAATGAATCTTAATTTAATATCACGAGTTAATATGATTTAGACAACCACTGATCACCACAAAGCACTGGATAGATATTTCATCCCACTATGGGACTCTTCATTTTGTTTTACGAATTCTTTGCAAAATATTCAAATGAATTCATAAGTATGGAAATGTATGTTATACGGAATACTAAATTTAATTGACATATATGTAGTTTAAAATGGTTATAAAAATATTGTATACTATGCCTTTTTCTAGAAATACCTTGATTCTTTTAACAAAGAATTGTAGTCAATAAATGATATTATTTGACTAATGTATAGTTAACAGACGAATGTGAACGCTTCTTAAAGTATTCACAATGAATAATCTTTAGAATCAACCAGCATAGATTATAAAATATCTTTATAAATAAATGAGTTAATAGACCTAGTAAATTTATAGCTGGTCTGTTTCCATTTATAAATTAATTATTATAAATGAATATTTTATCAGTAAAAAGATACTGTTAGAAATAGTTTACAGGATTTATATAATTAAGAAAATATATTAAGTAAGCATATCTTAACTCATCTATATAACTTCATACTATCAACAATCTAGAGTATATTATAGAGAGGATAATAGTCATTCATGCACTTTTAAAGTGATTCCACTTAGGGTTCAAGATTAAGCTTTATGCTAGTAAGATATACTGTGAATTCAGGTATATTGTGCGAATTAAGAGTTTTTTAATGTATGGTTTAAATATGTGTGTTATATATTATTTATTTAGCAAAATCTTAGTATTTGACTAGTTTTACCCTGTCATGTTGATGGGTTTTTCTAAATAACTTAATACCTCTTGGGCGTCAAATATAAGCATTACAAAAGGTGGTATTCACCTTGAAACTTGAACTTGAGATAGTTAGACTCACAGTCTAGGTGAGATGCTTGCATTCACAAATATATGTTCATAATTGCATTATCGAACCCATTCAGTTATTCACAAAAAGTTTCGTTTCTACTTGACCCAGCCAACTATATCTTCCTGCCTGTCGCATCTCATATTACGTAATTAAACTGTAGAATGTGTATTTGATTTATTCATGACTACTGTGAATTCAGCTTCATTATAGCTTCACCTTCCAAACAATTAAATGTTATTTGTTGAATATTTTAATTCTTGATTTACATGTGTATTATTATTATTTATCTGAAATCAATAGCTTGTATGCAGTTGAAGAGAATGCAACGAGATACATTGGAATTAAAGTATGAGGCAAATGTTGTCATGTTTACTTATTTCACATTTTTGAATGGTAGAAGTTCTTTGTGATTCCAACTAGGTCTCCTTAAAGTTTCTTAATTGTATATGTACATACGAGAAATAACGTCTTAAATTTTATACACTGTAAATTAAGTGGTCTCTACTTCTTTAAAATTAAATGTCTCTATTTTGAGTAGTTCAGCTTCAAAATTCAAGTTCAACTGAAATTACTACACATCTGATTATTATATAATCCCTGTCAACGGATGCTGTGTACCACTGACAAGTTAACAAACAAAGACAAATCGTAACTTCCTGTTGTTATTCTATTACAATATTATTACTGAAGAGAATATCAGTGCATTAGAACATGGCATCTATTTAACAAAGAGAAAGGTTCAGTGGTTTACAGCTAACTTCAAGCATTATATATTATCGTACTGTTAAACTGAGTTCTCAGTTTACGTTATTAAAATGTTCATCTTTCCTCTAGGGTATAAATAAATAGGGTATATATATATATATATGATGTCGGAATTTATCATAAAGCATTACGTGAATTTACTTGACATGTTCTATTTATTTGTTTGATTGAATAATACAGTTATATATTAATCGGACTACCTAAACTACACTATCAAATAAAGTTGGCTGGGTCACGTAGAAATCAGAGTTTTGGTGAATAATTAAATGGGTTTGATTATGCGATTATGAACACGTACTTATTATAAGTATGCAAAGATATATAGCAAAGTATAATTGTGAAAATATGACTCAGTGTAATTCGTTCACTTCGAGATAGTGGAGGCAGGGTCATCAGTCCAACTTTTCTAGGGTAACTGAAGGTTAACCACTAACTCTTTTTGCATGCAAAGATAAACTTTTAATCTTCTATTTGCATTGACCTCAACGGATTTAAAACATTCACATTATGTTGATAATTTACAATGCATTCAACCTATCAATCTCATGTCCTATATTTGCTAAATGTTATCACTTTTCCAACATCTGTTCGTCGGGATATGTTCATTAAGTCGTGGATGGGTCAGTCTTCCATTTGTTTCGAACATACTCAAGAGAAAACCATGAGCTTATGTGTTTTCTTTGTTAGCATATTTACAGTAACGCAAAATAACGAATCTCTCCATGAGTTGCTTATATCAATAACCACACTAAAACCTGAACGACGGAATACTACTAGCGCTGATGAACAATTAAACAAGACATTTTCTGCTAATCAGTGATCGGTTAATGTATGCATCTTACTTGAACTGTAAAGTTAAATAGCTCAAGTTCAGGCATCAAATTGAATACCACCTAACACCGACAACATTTAGTCCATTTAAACCCAAATGATGAAATCAATAGAAAAAGAATACAAAAAAAGTCACACCAGATTGATCGGATAGTACGTCTTCATAGGAATTATTAAATAATCAAATCCATATTAAACTAATCAGCGGTGTATTTTAAGCTCGATAGTTGACATTTAATTATAGTTTTCGTCAAGGCATGATTTGAGTTAAATAGTCAGGGTTTAATAGATAATTGTTTTGTCCTGGTATGTGTCATCTCATTATTATGTCCTCTTATTGTTGATAACTTCTTTTCTTATAATAATAATTATCAATATTATTATATTGTTGGTAGTTATAAATACCTCTATCAATGAACAATGAGCTAATAAAATAATTGACAAATATTTCGAATAAGTTGGGGACCCTTCTTCTTACCTTAAACAACACTCAGTCTAACACTCAATCAATCATACGTCAAAACGTAGTTGACGTGAGTTCTGATTAGTAGACCTTAATAAATCAGTTCTTATATTCTTAATCTATTTATTAAAACAATTAATGCATTTGAATGAAGTGAATGTAAATTTCTTCTAATGAAGTGGTATCAACTTAATTGTTACATGTTTTTATGTCATTGAATAACGTGAATGAAATAATTTCAAGTCTCCTAGTTCATGAATCTCTTAATTTCTTTTACATGTTTTATTTGTTATCATAATCAATTCTAGTTAATTAGTGAACTTAAAACGGACTGACCGCATTTATCTTATTTGGTATTCATGTTAATGTTAATATTTATTATAGCCTACATTGTTCATGATCATTTACTGATGTAATTACTGATAGGATTAATGTATAACAAGGAATTACTCAAAATCAGCTTATATGTGAGTCCGATACATGTGTAGGTAGGATGGATTATCTATATTGGGAGTTATAATTATTAATATAAGTTACTGTCTCATGTCAGCACCTTGTAAGTACTAATAATTAATTCACGCATACAAGTGAATAACAACATCTACAGTTAAAAAAGTCTATTATGCAGAAGTGAATAGTGATATATATTTTGAACTGAATAAATCAAATAACGTCACCCTTGCAGAATCCCATGAGTAATACATCACTAACTTTGATCATTTTCACTCAACATATGAACAAGATTATACTATGTAATATGTAAAAATGGTCAAAATTATTTCATATATCTAATCATAACTAGTTGCTGTGGCCAAATATAGTTTGAAGAAACACTGCATTCAATGGCTAATTAGGTCAGAAAGTGATAATTTTAATAGATATCGCATATTTCTGTCGTATTCAGATTATATTGAAAACGTTATGAATGCGTAGATATTTGCTTTGAAAATCCATTATTGAGCAACATTTAAAAGTCTAGAAAATCATTATAGATAATACCTATATGTGAAATAGTTGTAACTTGATGTGTTCCATTAAAATAACGTTAGGCCAACAGATAATCTAATGATATCATTACAACATAACAAGATTAAATTTGTGTACTACAGTGTAATATAGATCTCTTTAATATACTACTTAATATGTTTCTGTTGCTATATATTTTATCACCACTACACGGAATATAACGTTAATGTTAAGCGGTTTGTTTTAATGTTTCAGAATTTTATGTAATGAGAGTCAATACGTAAATTTACAGTGAAACGATAATGATTTAACCTTGATTCGTTCAGTTCTTATGCTTACGATTTATATGAATGTTAATGATACTTTGAATATAAAATACGCCGACATAGGAATAAAACATTTTTCTTTGTACTTGCCTACAATTTTTGAATTTTAAAGTATCAGGAATTTCGAGCATCTGGATAACGAAGATAATAATTTTGGCATACACTAATTCACCATTCTTACGATAAGGTTATATGAAAATATCATTTTATTTCACAGAATGTCACATATACAATGACTTTTAATAGCTTCTTTAGTGAACATAAGTGTTTGCAGAATATGTAAAAATGTATTCATGAAACTACTATCTACCCTTGTATACGGACTAATTCACACGATGTTCACTATTCGAATGTCAGTTACAATCTACGCCTACTTGGTTCACATCACAGCGGTGGCAGTATACAGTTTTTTTCATGAAGGTTAAACAAACCAGCCATCTGCACTGAATACAGGTAGAGTAGATTATATTCTAATCCATGGCAATCGAAAGTTGAATTAGATGGTCAACATCTTTCCTTTTTTATTTCACATCTATCAGTATTATTATAACTTCCTTTATTAAATTATAACAGACTCTCAAAATGTTAAACATACATAATCCAACATCATAACATGAAGTTAACATCTATGAGTTTAGCATTGTTATAAACTCAATCTAACTTTAGTAGTTTCGATTATTATTACTCCTCTAAGCAAGCTCAAGCCAGATACCTGAGTGGAACGTTAAAATTTATTAAGTTTTTGATTTCTAAGATTATCTAAATAAAAGTTACATCTAATGTTGTCTATACACTTGATGCTCAGATTTGGTCACACCTATAGTTCAAATTTTAGCGACTACTAATTTAGGTTCATTACTTTCGTTTATACTGTGTTAAATAACATCAACTTTAATAAATCTGTTTATCACTTAGTATTTTCAGTTCTGCTTTTAATTTCAAGAATCTTTTGTAGTAAATTTTGTAAAAGTTATTATTTACATATGCTGAATTAATATATTGCGAAACATGAGGATGACAAGTGAGTTGAGGTGGTTTGGTGGTAATCGGTATTTAATCTAATTCTGTTGTATGTGTTCGTAACAGATTGATGTTGGTTGAGAACTAGTGAAAACCAGAAAGAAGTAAACAGCTTGTTTGTCTCGGTATTTGACTCCCTAGAAGTGCACACAGCATCAGGTGTACTGGACTAGTGTTTAATGGTAGAATTCCCACATTGATAACTTCACAGTCATTCATTATGATTAGTGATAACTGTCTCACAGCTAACAGTTTGGAACTCCACCACTTGCAACTTCTTACTAGATCTTCGGGAACATCTTGAAGTTATTTACTGGCAAGCTGGCTATAATGGCAAACTCGAGTGATTGTGAGTGATTGTTGTGCTGTGTCGCAAACAGTTTAAAGTAAGAAGCCTACAAGTGTACGCCAACACGATCATGCTAATTGTTAAGCGCTTGCGGCCACACCTTTCCTAATATTTTCCAAAATTTATTCTTTATTGGTAAGACCTTTTTTCATAGACTACATGTTGAAAGAACAGGAAGGTCTGGCTCCTCAGGGTTGGATGAGACTTACCACGATAACTCAACTCTCTTTATCGTTTTATTTTAAAGTGTTTCTTATAATGGTTTGAATTTGCTTCATTTCGTTGGTCGACAGTCTAATTTTAATTTTGATTAGTACTCAAACCCAGATAGCATAATCAACATTATTGATTAACTAGATACATTATAATAAGGTACCATGGTAATAAATACGTCACTGACATACTTTTGCTACACTTATTATTAAAATCAATGAAAACACAGCATTCGACAACAGTCTTGTCCTAGCACAGGACTACTCAGCAATGTTTATCGTCAATTCTTCCCAGTGCTTAGATGAAATGATTGTCGATAACTAATGAAAATGGGACTTCCGTTATTAGACATCAGTCCAGTCGTGCAAAGGGGTTCGATTCTCCCGTAGGAATTGAGGATGCACGCTGATGACGAGTTTCATCTTAAGATAAAACATTTCTCCTATGTTCTTTGGATGTCAGCTGTATCCAACCAACACGAATCTGTAAAGAAAACAAACAACTAAACTCAATACCTATCTTTACATAATCGTCTCATTTCAATCTAGTAAATTAATTACGTACTAATTAAAATTTTTGCACTATCTATTCATTTCTCACCTTTACTTTTGATGCATTACTTCATATTAATAAGATGAACTAAACCTTATTTCTAAGAAGAATAATTATAACTGTAGTCAACATAAATCAGATAGATTAATTCATTATACATAAAACCCGTTTAACAAGATAAAAAAATAATAATAATAATCTCTGAACAAACCAGAACATAATTTACATCATTATTCACCGATTGATGATAATAACAATAATAATAATAATAATAATAATAATACTGAAATAGACATTAAGAAATTATAATAAAATTAACAATCTAATATATAAAAGTAGGAAAACCAAAAGAAAAAAAAGAAAAAGAAGGAACCTAATAATGATCACATATAACTTGTTCTGTCAAAAACACAAAAAAAAACAAAAAAAAATAAAAGAACATAAAAGGTTATCAACACAAATCAATAAAAATAGTTTCATTAAAAAAAAAAACATTAGCATCAAATAGTAATGAACTACGAAATGATAATAGTATATGTGTATCTATGTGATATATGAGATTGAAATATCATAATGTTCTCTTTTATTTTTGATATTATTCTATCCAGATTAATTAATGAAATAAATTGGAATATAAACAATTTGAGATTGATATTGATAGAGTAATATACTTTGATTAGACATTGTTTTATATTCAATACTTTGATCTGGTTAATATAAACATGTAATTCATAATAATAAATCTTCCAATTGATTTAAACTTCCAGATAAAGTAGATTGAACAAATAATCTAAGAATAAGAAATATAATCAAAAAGAAATAACTTTTCATTGAATAGATAATAATAAAGAAATGATTCATTCAGAAGATGAAAGACTGACTATAACAATATGATTGACTGATTTCATTCATATCATCTTTGAGTTAAGACAAATGCAAACATTTCACAATTTAACTATTACTGTGACTGATAAAGTATAATCAAATAAAAAAAATGTAGTTGGAAATGTATGACACATTTTAACTAGCTGAATTGAATACTGTTACCTTAAACTAACTTTGAATATATTTTATGTACAAGTAATCTAATATGAACGTTTCATGAAAAGTTGTAAATAGTTAAATAGTTGACTGTTCTTAAAACAATCAATTAGGAAAGTAAATCGTCTAAAAATTTATGCTAAGTTAATTAAACTCTTCAATATAAGACTACCGAGGACTCGTCCATAAATAGTTCTTCAGTCATGAATAATGTATAGCCTGACATATTTATGTATTAACTCAAGTTATCATACCACAAGTAACAAGACGAAAATAAACGAATAAGATGAACGTTAGAATCGAAATTAACAAGAAAGAATGAAGAAAGTGTGTCTGTAAGAAAATAGAGTCAATGGATTTGTACCACTCTGGGCTATATTACTCAATGTCTCTAACCACGGATCTTAATTACTTCACTGACCTAGACGTGGCGTTAAAATAAACCTACCAACTCTAGTCACATCAACATCAAAGACTTTCATGTCAATTATGTCTACTACTTTTAAAACCAACGTTTCACAGCCGTATATAAATACAGAGTGGACTGCTAGTAGTATACTTTGTCTTTGTTTGAATAAAGGATATCTCGCTGACGCCACAAGTAAGGCAAGTTGGTAAAATTCAAACAGCGTTACTGCATTCAACTCAAGATTTTGCCAGATACCTAACCACTAGTGATAATCAGACATCTAAGTTAAGTTATATGGTCAACACATGCAATTACCTCACTGCCTGTGATCGATCTAAACGATAATACAAACCAGTCCTGAATAAATATTTTGCTTCGAGAGGTATGAGAGAAAGGCGCTCAAAATATGCCTGTATTGTTACTCAAGGCGCTCGGCAAACTTGCATGTTGTCAGCATCATTACGGAATAGGACTAAATCGTTTGTATATTCTAAGCAGGTAAGCCACCTAGTAAAAGATTAAACCTTGAGGAGTTGAATGAAGACAGCGTAATTTCTAGGATAACCACTCTGATGAAACTAGATAAAAATATGTCTTTCATAAATTTAGTAGATGTCACAATAGTTCATACGGTAGTTAAGCAGAACCACAACAACCTTACTTGACCTGACTAAAAAATATTTGGTTCTGAAATGAACAACTAATTCCTATTTATCTTGTATAGCAATGTACTGAAGCCAACAGGAAGTTATTTTTTGAAGATTTGAAGAACATGGTCATTGTGGTATTCTGCTTCATCTTGTAGCCTCAAAGAAAAGCTTATACCGACTGATTCCGATAATATATTCTCATATTCATCCGTTAGTTATTGAATATTCTATTTTCTGTGTTGTTTAATCTAGTGTTAATAAAGAATATGCATATGGATAACCGGTAAGATCCAAACACATCACTTATCAATTTAAAAAGATCGTTGGGTAGGCTCAGAAAAGCCCTCGCAACAAGCTCAATCTGGCATAGAAATCAATAGGATATATTGTGTCCAATCAGAGCGGAGATAGCTTTTTATCCGAAACTTCTAGACAGAGAGAAGTCACCTGCTGTGTCTGTGATTGGTCAATTGTCTTAGCTCTACTGTGTCTAGAAGGTTACGGAATTCTCTAGAAGCTTGAAGGACACTTATGATAATATATATATCCTAGTTTTCTGTACATAATGGAACTCTTGCATTAAAGTGTTTTTGCGGTATTTCCTGTCTTCTCTCTTGTGTTCCTGTTGACGAGTAGTTTCAGCCTGGGGGTCGTATCATAGCTTAGGAGACGAAGCGTGCGGTCAACCGAGACAGATAACAATTTACGACGGAGATCTTGCGGTCGATAAAAGACCTGAACCACGCGTCACAACAGTAACAAACTAATTGGGAAAATTGTTATTCTGCATATTAGGCATAGTTCAGTTAATGAACCTTTGGATATATTATGGCATTTATTTGCTAGTAGTAAAACGTTTATACACTTAATTTATCAGCAAGTTAGCATACTTATGAGACTAAACACACAGGTATAGTCTACTTTATAACAGCCTACACTTGGGAACTAGAAAGCAGTTTCCGTACGTAAGTCATATGATGTCAGGTTTAGAGTTAAAATCCCGATGATTGGCCATCATTTGTTCAAGGCTAGTTTAATGTTTTTGTAACCTATTCAGCTTAAAACAGTAATGAAGTACAACTTGATTCAAGTTGTTATATAATCAATATATTAATACTAAGTGAATAAATTGAAACAAACATTGGTACTTACGTAATAATTTCTGGAAGATCTGGTGCTGTGTGAATAAAATTATGTTGATACCCATGTTTACTTTCATACGGCTTAAACAACACTGAGTTACCATTGATTGAAAGGACTTCAGCAAGCTATCGTTTTAATTATTTATAAAAGTAACAATTCAACAGAAAATAATAACACTTATGTTCGTATCAATCAAATGGTGGGTAGAATTAACAATTAAATTTATAAAATATTTAGTTATAGAACTTAAAATGTATATGATGATAGAAAGAAAGGTTTGCATCCGGTCACTTGAATTTTACCATGCAATAAACTCATAAGATAATGTTTAGCCAATTAAACTGGTGGTACTTATTTTCATTATCTTTAAATGCTTTATTGTAATCAAGTGTTCAGAAATCCCGGTATTCTATACCCTATGTCGTTATAATGCTACAGCTTCTTCCAAGGAATTCCAACTCAGTTGCTTCACAATGATATAAATATGACTATATATGTAAGAAGTTGGAAGCGAACATCTAGTATCTAAAATGGGTTAGACAACTCAAAAGAGCGGGGGTCGGAAAACTGTAATTTAAATTAATGACGCATTATATGCTGACTGTGTGACTTGACAGTAAGAATTGAAAGGTGGTCGGTTTATGTTGTATTACCATGGTATAGAAGCTCTATACAAGTGGTATCTATTTGTTCATCACAACTTCTTGGTTCTGATCCTGATTAACATACTATCGGATATGACTCAGGATAGAATAATTATTTAAATGAGTAAGACGAGGTTTCTTAACAAAAATAAATTTATCTTGATTATAATTTTTACTTAGCTATATGGTTCATTTAGTGCTATTATTATTTACTTTTACATTATACGACGTTTTCTTACCTCTGTTTCTTCATAACATCATAATTCTAGCTTGCGTAGCACATGTTTTAGTGGCCTATTGAAGCAAAGCTAACTACGTAACTGAATAATAGTTAAGGCACTTAGTTCAAAGCTGAGATATAACTTATTTCTTAAAGGTTTAGTCTTATAAATGTTGCTTCAATCCATGAATTACAATAACATTTAGGTTAAACACAAAGTACTAAATTCACACTTTAGAGTGATACAGTAATCCATAGAAAAATGTCATTGATCAGAAAATTTTTCATTTCTTATAGGTTTGAATTGATTCATTAAATACTCTAAAATAATAAGTTATCGGAAAAATCAGTTTGGAAGTGATTTATTAGTTAAAGACTGATCGAATAGTTTAATTAAGTTTTAAAAAGAAAACAAATTTTTAAGATGAACAATAATTTCTACTATGCAATATTTGACTTAATACAAAGTTTAAGAAGATCAGTTGTCTAGGAATTCTATAGCTGAGGAACGGTCTAATTCTAACGATGATTAGGAACAGCTTTTGATCTTTTTTCCCATACAAAACATTATTACCATTAAGTCATATGAATGTTTTTAGTTTTACCATTAAATCACAAATGATAATATTTCGTATTCCCTATATTATGTAATATACATATATTAAGGGATCAATAGTAGTTGAGTAAACAGACTTGAAACTAATCTTAATTATTTGACATTAATGTTACTTTTTTTTGAATAAGATAAAGAAAAACTTAACATTTTATAGGAAATAATCGATATTACAATGATTACCTTTTTACCTAAAGTGAACGGTACAACAGTATCATCTTCAGCGTGTAATATAATTATTGGAATTGGACAGTTTAACAAGCTAGAAAATTACAAAAACATTCAAAATATGTTTTGTTCAATTATATACATATATATGATTTTTACAATGTCTAGAAATTTGGTCCCACGAAGTTTTGCATACTTCCGCCTTTAAAAAGAAATATAATGATGAATTTTAGAACAGACTAAAACACAACTTGAACTCAGTCTGTATTTTGTTCTTTCCATATGATTTTAAAGTTTTGTTAAAGTCTGTAGAGATTGGTTTAATTTAATGTTACGGATTTTAAGCAGCTAGAAAAATACGAAACTTTTCAATAGTCAGTACCCGAGACCAATACAGAAATTAAACGAAGCGTACGATCTAGTAGAATACACTGAACTTATATACAACTAGTTTGAGATTGAGTTGTAATTAATTTTTACTACAGTTATCCAGAGCTATTGTTGGGTATTCGCTTCACTTTTTACATGACTGAACTCCGTAAATTTTTATTAACTATTTCAGGAATCTATTCCCATTTTAATGAGTTCACAATTGATGTTTGGTTATGAGTATAAGGATTGGTTGAAGTTAACAGCTGATGTGGTTATCATGGATTGAAATCCATTGAATTATGATATATCAATATTGAGTTTAGACTTTAGACAAATAAATTAAGTCCTAAATGAAACCAATGCTTGTTTCAATCATTTGATAATTTACTATCATGAAAACAATGAAGTTGGATAAACCTGTACTTTATGTTATTTACTATAACTGAATGGATGTTTGTAAACAAATAGTGATTTGAGACATGAGAGTAATTACGCTAGACGATTGTTATTTCTGATTGATTGGTAACAATATTGTACTCACGTGTTAGCTAGTGTATTATCATTATCATCATTTTTGTTTACACAATTCTTGTTGCTTTTACGTTTATGCATTAGCAGCATTCCGTCTATTTAGATATAACTATTATTAATATTCGGATTCACTTCAAAACTGTTTTCGATTCTTTCAACAGATATTTAATGATCTGTTAATTTGAAAAACTATCGAATGTTGTAAGATTCTTAAACAACATATCACCACTTTATTATTAGTCATTCCATTAGGGTCATGTATATATACACTGATTAGTTGCCTGTATCTGTCACACAATGATTCCAGTTAAGTACCACTAGGAATCAAGAAGCACTAAGTAAATGTTTCATTACAATATGGTATTACTCATTACTATAATTACTACTTATTGTTGTTTAAAATTCTACTTTCACATGTTGATAAAATGTTGACTAATAATCTATTTTCAATAAAACAATCAATAATAAATAGTTCGATGAATCCATGTTGGAATTTTATATCGATCATGTGAAAACTGTCAAACAATTTTCAAAGTATAAACAATTCTTCTGAATGAGATCTTCGTCCTAAATATGAACAACATAATCTTGTCTCATTATATATATATATATATATATATATATATATATATGCAACTGAAGACTGAGGTTATCAGAAGGATTTCAACGTTACATTTGGTAGTTTATCACATTCCTATCAACTTAACAGATTTAACTCTTTATTAAGATTCTGTATTAAGCGTCTGGAGTTATATCCAATCGAATTCTGTAAACTAGTCAATGCAATGGAACTGATACCGTTAGTAAAAATTTTACTGTAGTATTCCACATTTACCTAGTAAATAAACAGACGTTTAATTGATGATGGTGGATTAAACATTTTTCCTGAAAATGTTGAAAACGTTGTGGATAGTCTCAACTTGACAGAACAATTTCAAGTAATTCCTTTAAGATTTTATTCAATGTTCTGATTTATATTATAAATAAAAGTATTTAGATATACGCTGTTTCATAAGTTGATTTAAGGAAATATTTCATGAAATAATCAGTATTTACAGTGAAAAAATATTCATATCCCATTGTAAACTTAAGACTAAATAAGAGTGACTAATAAAGTACAAATTTAAGTAATTGAATACGAGTTAAATGTTTCAATGGTCTGAGAGTTGGTATTATCAGTTTGCAACTTTTCAAGACTATGCTTTTGTTGTTTGTTACGTATTTGACTACTGAATTATTACTGTAATAAGTAGTATTTACTTTATTGAATAAAATTTGGTACAAAAGCAATATTAAGTCAATAATCACTCTGTATCTCATGCAGTCTAAGCCTATGCAAACAGTGTTGTTGCATAGACTAACATACACATCATTAATTTAGAATGAATAAGAACTGTAATTATCTTTTGAAAATTATTTTATTTACTTGTTTAACTAGATATCATATACATCAAAAAAGTTTTATTTTTTCTAATTAAAACATTCTAAAATACTAAACTAGTAATACATAATAAGTAACTTACTGTCCGTATCCATCATAGATTGATCTCAGTTGAGTACCACTGAGAACAAGAGAGAACTTGACAGCTATTTTACCATAGAATAAGACCCCGTAGCAGTGTACATTTACGATCTCATTAGATTTTAATATCCCCTATTTATTCAGTTGTACCTTAATAAGATCACTCTGCGGAGAATTCAAGCATACTAAAACTAATCTTCATAAAACAACTTCAACTTAACTGTAATAATCAGTATAATATCACAAAGCATCACGCATTCAATAATGCGATGCAAAGTCTACTACAAGGTGATTAAGTATGAAATAAGGATTAATATTAATATCTGATGGTATGAACTCAAACCATGATATTTTTGGCCAGATTACTTTTGCTTTAAACAATTATTTAGCTGACAAAGTATAAGTCAGTGTATCGTGTAGCATACGATACAGCCAAGTAACTATTTGTGTACCTTCCCACTGTACAAACCATTTCACTCCACGGTTTTTGTTTGTTATCATGATTAAAAATAGATATCGCTTTGGTAGTCAGTACAACAGAAATCTATTGTAATATTGTACTAATGCTTACCAAGCTTATCATAGTGAATAACCCCCCCCTTTCTCCTTGTAGGGATAACAAATCACTAACGTCATTAATAACAAAACAAACAGCAGCAGTACTAAACTAGAACATAACTCATAGGAAACTAGACAATCTGAAAACAATAAACTATATAAAAACTTCTTGACCTTAAAGGTTTCTCTTATTTCAATTATATCCATCAATCGTATTTTACTTGAGGGACAATAATGGAAGCCATAGTAATTATTATTAAGTGAAAAAGCAAATTATTATATCACAATAAAGTTGCACAACAGTGTACAATGATTTTTACAATAAACATACAACTATTAATAATAATTTGTTAAGAAAGTTAATTATAGAACTAAGATTTGTTGTTTGTATTCGTCCCAGATTGATCTCGGTTAATAGAGTGACTAGATGGGTTCAAAATTGCTGGGAATGAGACAGTTATCGCCAATGAAACTGGCTGTTCTTTGCTCTACTACAGGAATTGGTAGAAGTTAAAATTCTACCACTAGACACCAGCTAAATGGTGAAAACGGTTAAGCGTTCAGCTTGAGAACTAAAGCTCTTGGGTTCATTTTCTTGTCTTAATCGATGGTACTTACTGCTGATAAGTCGCATACTAGGACAAAGCAGCCATCAAGTACTCCCTAGTTTACAAAGGTACCCAACCAACGAGTAGAAACAATACAACTAAATATCATTCTCCATAAAACTACTTTAACTCAAAAATTTGTGTTGATTAATTTCATTTTCTGTTTAAAAGGAAAAGAAATTTCTATTTACAAACACAATATGCTTATTTACATACATACCGATAGTAAGTGTTGTAAATTAAAAATGCCTAGTGTTTACTTAGAATGCAGCTCACACACATACACATGTAAACAGCTCCAAGCACAAATTAAACTTTATACTCGAATGAAGACTGGTGGAACAATGAAATGAAATACTAGAGAAATCAATAGAATTGATCAATTATTTGTGTAATTATGATTGGATATTGTGAAGATTGTCAAGTTTGCATGAGTTTACATGATTCGAGTAAATATCACCGAACAATCGAAGCATAATATTAGTGATGCTGGTAACACTAAACTTTGAACACCTTGTTGCCTAATTTCTTTAATAACATGATCGGTAAAATATAGTGAACACATAATACTAAGACTTAGAGCAACTGTTATTTTATGTGTAAGTATGTATGTATAATCAACATAGTACCTGGCACATGTGTGAATCGGTTCAAGTTGCCATACCTCTATGGCACTGCAAAATTAACACCACCACCATTACTGGGAGTTACTTCATTAAAATTAAATAATAGTAGTAACAAGGATTGTAAACATATAGAATATGGTTCAGGAGGCGTAGAAAGAGAGTTATGGAATAATTTAAAGCTCATGATTTAGTGGAGGACAATGAGTGAATGCATCTGCGCCATTGTGACCGATTCTGGGACATGTCACTCAGTGTTTCTATCCACTGGTTACGGCAATCGCGAGGACCCCATCCAGGTAGTCTGCAGCTACCGAAACGACTTAAACCGGCAATCAGTGGCTTAATGGACTGATGCCATGTTTTAATTTGGCCACCTCTAACTCTCTTCCATCCTATTCCTATATCAGCTAGGATTGCGCGTCGAGGAAGACGGTGGTTAGGCATATGGAACATAGGTTCCAACCACCTCAGTCGATGAAGATTCACAACCTCATCAACTGATTTACCACATTTGCCTAACACCCGTCGTTTAACCTCGTTATTACTTACTTGGTGATCCCAGATAACGCGAGCGATGTTTCGAATACATCGATAATCAAAAACTAATAACCTTCGAGTGTCATCTACCCTTAATGGCCACATCTCACATCCATGTGGTAAAACAGAGAGGACTGTTACGCAGTATACTTTCCCCTTCGTTGAGAGACGAATATCTCGTCTACGCCATAGGTGACGTTAGTTGGCAAAAGCCAAACGAGCTTTTTGAATTCGTATTGAGATTTCGTCAGAGACTAATCCATTAGGGCTAATCAGACTTCTAAGATAAGTGAAGTGGTCTGCGTGCTCAACTACTTCACTCCCTATCTTCAGTTCACATGTTAACGAAAACCGATCTTGGAGCAATAGTTTGCATTTAGAGGGCTGCTACCTTGACTTGGTAATCGGGCTTGCCTATCTTGATGACTCAATCGGACTATATTGGCTGGAACAATCATTTCTCAAGGTCCTACCATGTCAGACAGGTCTGTTGAAGAGAGGTAAGACCAAAAGCGGCAAATATAAGATCCGAAGACAAGGTCGTACCGCTGGCTGTACAGAGGTGTGACGGCAGTAAAGTGTTTTCTTCTGACAACCAGCATAACAGTGATGCTGCCTTCCTACAAAGGAAGGGCGGTATTAGAAATGGTCAACCCTTAAAATGCACACCTAATCTTATTCCACGGATTTCCGTCCCTGGCAGTAAGACCTCAACAGTTGCGGAGCTACAACAACGAAAACCTCTCTCAAAAAGGCCGTGTGTGACGGGCCTCAAGCAGTTGTTCCTTGGGCATTGCGGTCATGCTCCCAGGTCTTTTAAAACAACCCTAACCCATTTTGCTTTTCAGGCACATCAAGAAGAACCCTTCCACAGTGTGGGCAGCTGGGAAGAGATAACTACTTTCATACCTTTAGCAACACGCAAGATCACCGCCATTTTAATCAAACTCCCTCTTCTATTCCTAATATTTATCCTGCCTCTACCTCCAAGCCTAAACCCCTATCTTCAACTTTTCAAGAAGGGATTTTGTTCTAAAATTGAATGTTTAGAGTTTAATCTTTGAAGAAGTCGTAGATATGCATTTATGACGAATCTTACACTAAAACGAAACAACTACTCAGTGTTATCTGGTTTTTAATAGCCAACAAGAGAAATTGATTTTTGATGTATACAGACAACAAATTAAAGTTAATCTCTACAAAACCACCTACCTTGACTTTAATATAATCAAAAATACCAAAGATAAAAGTGCTTTTTAGTTTGTATAGACACGTTATTCTGAGATTAAATATATACAACTTTCAAGCAAATGCCAACAATTAATTACTTGAATTGAAATGGTTCTGTGGAGATAAACGTTTAGTTGTTTGTATTCATCACAGATTGTTGTTGATTGAGAAAAACACTAAAAACTAAACTGTAAAGGACAAACGTTTCGAGGATGGGCACTGTGGTAAGACTCTTACTAGGACTAAACAGCTATCTGATTTTCAATGGTATCTAACCAACATCAATCGGTGATAAATACAAACAGTCAAAATCAACGGGAATATACAAGTTTATCCTAATACCAATGTGCCTGTTGCACAAGTGTGACTGTTTGGACTCAGTAGTCTAGTGGTGAACGCGGTGGCGTTCAACACGAAACGAACCGAGTTCGAATCCTAGTGTGAACATCAACATTCGGATGCAGGTACATCCAGCCGATGAGTCCCAAATAGGACGAGACGTGCTTCCTGGATTCCACTTGCCAGTCACAATCCAACTTATACAAACAATCAAGATTAATTACTTAACATTTTAATCATAAAACATCATACTGATTACTACATATAATTTATTCATAGATTTTTCTGTCGTTACACAGTCTGTTATAATGTTACATGATATGTAGTTGGAACATAACAGTTTGTAATGATGAATAGCGATTTAATTATACAACACTTAGAATTAAATAGAAATATGTGAAAAACATGTAGACATTAGTGAAATTCATCTGAAAAACATACATTTCTCTCATAGAACCTGCAAATTATTTATACATTCTTGTATTAAACTTAATATTATTCATTGTAATTTTATTCAGAATATGAATAACTGGCAATTAGGATTAGATGTTTAGAAAATTCACTTATTGTCAGTACAATAAATAGATAATTCAATTGAGATGGTTATTTTTGTGGAGATTGGTATTTTTAATTGATCGAATATGTCACAGATTGATGTTGGTATGGTACCAATGAAAACCATGGAACACTGAACGGTCGCTTCGTTCTAGTGTGCAACTCTTCAGCAGCGAGAGAAGTCGTGACTGATGCAGTTCATATATGTCGGGAGTGAGACATTTATTACCAATGACAATGAATGAATGTCTTGCTACATATATATATAAACATATACATCACAAACTGATGGAAGTAGGAATTCCGCCAGTGAATGCCAATCCAGTGGTGGAGAGGGTTGGCGTTCAGCATCAACCTGAAGCTCCTGGGATGGAATCTGTGGTGCGCACTGCTGAAGAGCACCACACTAAAAGGAAATGGCTGTTTAGTTTTCTCTAGTTCTCAGTGGTACCCTGCCGGCATCAATCTGTGACATATTCAGTCAACTAAAGATAGATAATTGCATTGTACATCTCATTACCAATGATCGATTTGATAACTTGAAATGAATTGAGCATTGGTGTGGATAGTTCATAATGGATAAGATATTTGAACAATCCTAATGCGTAAAACCTTTAGATTTATGAGGTTTTGCAGCTTTAATTTAAGTCTCTTCATCAGGGAATATATAGATGAATTAAATTAATGTAAATTGCTTAAGTTGGATTGTGGTATTTCGTCCTCTTGTGAACTCGTCAGTTGGATGTACCCGTATTCTAGTCTTGATGTTTACTTTGCGACTCGTGCTTATCGCCCTCGCGTTCACTATTAGGCTACTGGGCCCAGTAAGCCACACTTGTGCAACAGGTATGGATACTTAATTAGAATGCATTTGGATCTTTTCATTGTTTTGTCGTGGATTGAAATAGATCAGTCTTACTTGCCACATGTGCAACCTGAGCGGATTGCCTTGATATAGCGACAATTCGCAAGTATTGTTTGACTTGGATTAACATGAGTTTAAATAGTACAGTAGAACAAATCGAACCAAATTATTGATTGCAGGACTAATCACAAAAACCGATGTGATCACGTTAATGCTATGTCTAAGGTAAAGTCATTGTGTGTGTATATTTATGTGAATATAATTGGAGTGGACAAAGTGGGTGGTCACTGTTCGTAATGTACAGGGGTAGAGTTAATTCGTGGGTTTCTTGTGTGGGATTGCAGTTAGGCATTATACATGAATCACTATTAAATTACTTTAATTCCAAAAATTACATAATCGTTTTACTGGTTAGTGTCATCTATGCAAATCTACATAACTGTTTATGACCTAGTGGTTAGTAATAATAACAATGAATCGGTGAATAGTTCAGTAAATATTTAGACAGTTGTTTAGTTTACAGGTGTGTAGAAATGTTAGCATACATGAAAATTTACAAATATCTAGATTATTCATATTGGAAACAAATTATTTGTAGTTAATAAGTTCACTGAAAGTCTATGTTACAGCTAGTTAATAATAAAAACAACATATAGCTGATTGCAATTGTTGGTCAAATGCTTGAAGGTATTTACTAGCAATCAGCCCAGTATAAACCTAGAATTGCGATACATAGGCTATGCAAACAGGTAACATGCGTAGGCCCTAGATCTCTGAACACAGACATCATTAGAGTACTACCAGTATATCGTAGAATGACCGAATAAGCAATATTGATGTCAGACATAAAGTACTAGGAAAAGTATTAAATCAGTGGATGGAGTTGTAAACCTTCGTCGACTGAGGTAGTTAGAACACGCATAACGTATGCGCACTCACTACCTGTACTGTCTGGCGATATTGGTTAGCGTAGGAGTAGGCTGGAAAAGACTAAGTGAGGTCACTAACTGTTTGCCTAAGTCATGTTAGTGTACGTAGACTACCAAATCGGAATCCGCGTGATAACTGGAGATACTGGGTGATATGACACGGAATTAGTCACTGTGGGACTGGTATATTCACTCATTATTTTCCTCGTGATCCTAAGAACCATTATTCTTTCGCTTATTCCTTCGTGTTGTAATCGTTTGTTGTGTTATTCACTTTAACTTGATAGCGATATGTTAACGTGGTATAGCAACTTGCACCTATTCGTACGTGTTCCAGATTCAACGTTGACCACGACTGACTGGTTGACTACATCCAGAAACAAACCTTAAAATCTAGGTTCTATGCTAGTTGATATACGTCAGCAAAGTATACTTGTAATCCCGGGGGGACTAATGCTGCCTGTGGGATGCTCCCAACCGCTCTTATTAGTCACTGCTCAATGATTAACCAAAGTGAATATCTCAGTCGTACAGGGAAAGATTGACGATCCAAATAGCTCAGAAGTAAGGTCTGAGAAAATGAAGTTGGTTAACTTAGCTGTGAATCTCATAGGTAGTATCAGTTTCCTTAAGATTGCAGACATATATTTATGACTCGCATCAACTACTTCCAATCTTTCATTTCTCAATGCTTTACATCAAAATACGGCATACGGAATGTTGAGTTACTAAGACTAGTGTCAATATCGAAACTTAATTGATGAAATTCGACCAACACCAAAGAAATATATGGATGTCACATCGGTTACCACACAGTGACCAATTCGTATGTTCAGGAGTTCTTGCTCATTTAGAAGTATTCTATGACATGTATTAGGTGGATCAGTTTCACAGATTTCGTCCATATCATTTTCACACTCATCATTCTAGAAACTAGTTGAAATAATTAGCTCAATTTTTGTTTACCTTTATCTTCAATCTAGTTTTAAACCTCTCAGTATTACTGGGAATTAGTCAATAAAAGGGAGAATGATGTCATGGCTACTCAAAAACATAAGGGAAAAACACTGAATGAAAAGTGATTTAGAATTCTCAAAACTAGAGGTTTACACCATTCTGATTACAAGTAATTTTTAATAACAACAATTTTCAATTATCAATTCTTGTCACTATTTCCAATGGTTTCATTGTAAAGATTAGCCTAGTTTGAAGTCAACACGGATAAAATATCGACTTTAGCAGAGGCGACATTATAAACTATGACAAAGGAAACTTTTATTTCATTAAACTAAATAGTCTTATAATGAAGTAGTTGCTGCAAAAACTTAAGGGTTACATTGGCATCATGGACGTGTACGGACAGCTAAAGAGTCTTATACTAAAAAAGGAAACATGTATAACACTTCCCGAATTTTTCTACTATTTCAAGAATGGCCAATCAGTAATAAAGAGCATCTACAAAGATTGTCAGTAAAGTAATTTGCAAAATGTAGTAAACTTATTATAGCATGTAAATTGGTAAGTTTACAGGTCATCACAGTATTGGTAGTTTATTTTTTATGTTAATAAAATTTCACACATTAGCAGAATTGATAGCTATTTTTGCAATTAAAATAGAACCTTTAAGCATAATTAGAATCTTGCTAAGGATAACGAAGTATTCGACTAAATAATCAAGCTACTTGTATGTGAGACTCCGTAGCTAATGGTTAATATCAACGTCTCGTTAATAATTCTACTCTGCAACAGTAATCCGACTGAACAGTCAAAATGTGAATGAGTATCAGACATGACACATATTATAACAATTATATTAAGTAATATATGAAATGAATATACAAGATATAGATACACTGTCTCAGACGCATGCTTGTCATACTATCAACCAACTACATGTCTTCATCCAGGCATGTCATAATCAACATAAACACTTCGCTTTATTTATGATTTATCAGCTGTATTAAGTACTCACTGTAGTTATTCATTTCATTAAAGTTAAGACAATATATAAAGTTGATAACAGAATAGAATGAAATTAATAGAAATCCATTCAAATAAAATGTATTAAACAACTTTACATGTTATTATATAATAATGATAAATAATAGTGAATAATAACGATAAATAAAAGAAAGAGTACTTCTTGTGTATATATGAACTTTTGTATTATACTCAATATAATTAAATAGGTACAGTTTAATGTTAACCAAATTAGTTATGTAATCAGATAAGAAAAACCAATATCTATTCATTAAAATATTTCATTGTTAACAAAATAAATCGATATTTGAATAAAACATACACAAATGAAAAAAAAAAAACATTAATTGAAATATAATTCTATTATTGTTATTAATTTAAAAGACTCACTTTGATTGTGTATCAAATGATAATTTAACTTTATTCATAGCAGATACAAATCGTCCTTGTAAAGTTGGCATTAATTGATATGGCTATAGAAATATAATGTTATTAATACAGATTAGTTTCAAATTATTGATTTACATAGATGTATCATATTACACTGTCATGTGTTTTTTAATCTAGTAAGCAACTATTATGTTGGACAAGAATGAAGCTTGATAGTTAGCTCTTGATTTCAATATTATCACTCTTGCAGGAGTGAGTTTGTTTTGGTTAACTATGAATTATGTTTATTTATGCACTATATATAAGCATCAACTCTTATGAAATGAATGGTCGATTTAATAAAAGTTAATTTGAGGGTGTGTCAGTAGTCTGGACAAATATGTACATATCACTTTGTTATATTTTATTATAATGTTCATCTTTCAGTTGGCATTAGATCAATTCAATTAGTAATCATTAAAAGCTTTTATTACACATAATGAAATTCACCTGTATAAGTAGTTACATGAAAACCTTATACACATTCATAATGTGAACATGTATATATCAGAAATGCTGTCTTATTGTCTTAGGTAGTCATTTAAATGCATAATGCATACATTAGATAAATAAACTAGTAAGATAGCTCTTAGTTCTCTCAGCAAACTGTTACTGGGCATACTTTCTGTGAAAATAATCCGAAGACATATAGTAGCTTATTTCCTATAGAGGAATAACTATTATTTAAATGATAATGGTTAACCCAGTTAGAAAAGTATCTGTAAGAAGTAGCGGGTAGATGATTTGAGTTTCATAAAAATAATTAATGGTTCAAGAAATACAACTGGTCATTTAGTCTCTTCTCCTGTCTGAAAAGTTACGTCCAACAATTCAGATAATAAGAAAATCAAATTTTTGAAGCAACGAAGTTTTGCTTCAAGTTGTTGCCCGAAGTCTTATAAATGAAAGAGATATTCTTAATACTAAATTACATGTAAAATTAATGCGTATGTAGACCAGGTGAATTGAACCGTATATATTTATGCTCACTTGAAGTGAAGACTTATAAAATTTCGTTAGGAAACTGGATATACCGTTGATTTTTAGCAATTTCTATTCTGATTCTTATTAAATTTGGTTATTTACCACGGCAGCCTGAAAGTAAGCATCACGTTAAGCTGAAAATTACTAAATGTTCCAGAATATTGCTCTCTGAACTTTAAACAACGCTCTAAACTAATTAAATGGGATGATGATAACAATATTGAGTATTTCAACTTAAACTTCATCAAATACCATACATGAAGATTTCTATAGTCAAAGGACTGAGGTCTGCGCGTATCTTCTATTTTCATGGTCCATGTTTCTCATCCGTAGGTTAATACAGAGATGAATCCTGTGCAGTACGCTCGGCCTTTCTTTGAAAAAAGGATATCTCACTTACACCACAAGCGATGTAGGCTGGTATAAGCCAAGCAAGCTTTCTGAATCTATGCTGAGATTTCGTCAGATACCGATCCACCATATGTAGTGAGACTTCTAAATAAGTTGAGTGGTCAGTGTACTTAACTACTCCAATTCCTATGACTAATCTAGGCGATGGTGCAGATCAATACTGGAGTATCATTTTGCGTTTAGAGAGAGAGAGAAACGCATTTCAAATATGCTTGCTATGTTACTCAACATGCTCAAGAGATTTTATACATTACTAGCATTTTATATTTTACAACTTGCCTTTGGTATGCATGTATGTATGCATGTATGATCAACATAGAACGTGTCATATGTGTGCCACATTTCTGAAGCACAACAAGATTAATATTACATTAGTAGAAGCTACTTCAGTAATAATAATAATAATAATGAAGGGTAAAGATATAGAATATGGTTTAAAAAGAAAGAGATGAAGCGTGGAAAGTTATGAAATAATTTTAAGTCTAGAACTGAAGGGAAGACAAATAGTGAATACATCATCACCACTGTGATCAATTCTGAGCCACGTCACACAACGTTTCCAACCATTGGTTACAGTATTCTCGCTTAACCCATCCAGGTAGTATGCGTCTACCGGCACGACTCAAACAACCAGCCAGCAACTTCATGGGCTGATGCTATCTTTTGCTTAATGTAGTGTACCTGAATTATTTAGGAGTAGCTAACGCTCTACAAGTGGTTATGATCCCCAACCGTCCAGCTACTAAGTCTTTGACCATTACCACTGGGCTAGCTGGGTCTTTTGTTACTCCTTTATTATAGCTATTCAGCAAGATATCCAAAAGAAGCCGTTACTTTTATGCGTAACATTATATCCAGGAATATCAAAGCCTAATGGTCACATGGTATATTACTTTTTTACATTTCTTACAAATTCTGTAGGCTAACATGTATACTATGGTGTTTAAGGTCAAATATTGTATAAGGATTTAAAAATGACAATATAACGTTATCATTACACAATCCAGGAAAATTCAACAAGGCCAAATTGTTACAGAAGAAATAATTTAACCAAACCAAAGTGTATAAACATGTAGGTTAGGTAAAAAAAAATTTAATGCGATTTGTTGTAATCTAATTTTATAAACATTCTCAATACTTCATGTGTTCGGTATTACTAGCCTACTTCAGTCAGTTGATACTATCAACGTGATCAAAGCATGAAAGTAAAACTAAAGAAAAACACTAACATCTACTATGTACTAACAATAAAAGTTGTATTTAATATTATAAATTTCTAATATAGGAAGTAAATTCATAGTACTAATTATAAAATTCTGAAACAAATTTCCCTTTATTAGAGATGGTAGAAAATCTTACACAATCTAGGATTTGTGTAATTTCACACTGTCAATGAGGAATGTCTACAATCTTACGACGGACTAATGCTTTTGTGACAGATAACCAATTTAGCAGTATACTACCGTTGCCATAAAGCTATTCAAACTTTAGAAGATCTCTTGTTTGACTGAGATGTCTACAGTGATCACTGAGTATCGACCAATATCATGTTTATTTTGCTCAAATCAAATTCTATTGAGTAAGTTACAGTGCATGTATTTCAATGCTATAGGTGGCCAGTAGCCAAGTGGCAATGATAGCAAACTGTTAAACTGGGTTATCATAATTCAAATCATCCACAAGTGCATCACTTCCCTCAGGACTATGATACATTTTGCTGAGATTGTTAAATACCATATAACCTAGGTTGTCATGGTTTCCTCCAGGCTACATCTAATCGCCTAACATAATCAAGGTGACTCATGGAATGTTGAGTCATCTAGAGTAGTGGTCACATTGTAACTTGATCTGTACTAAAAGGAATAGACAAATATTAATTCACTTAGTAATCAATCAACAAAAATATCTGTTTAACGTTCAGCTAGTCTGTAGTTGTTCAAAAAACTTTTATTAATCCATTTAATAGTCACCTGTCTGCTATCTGTCTTTACTAACAAAGGTCTTTCATCAACTTAACTAATACTGGAGACTTTTTCATATAAGATGCATACATTCCAGTATATCCATTGCTATTTCTTTCAGAGGATAGATAAAGAGAAAAATATTCCAATCACTGAAACTGTTCCATTTGAATTTCTTAGTATTTAGCATCACAATAAATGTTAAGCATTTTCTAATATTGCATAAGTATATACACTTCACAGTCATTATTAGTAGCCTCATATAAGCCAAAAACCGGATAGTTAATTGCAAAAATTTTATAATTGAAAAGTAAGTTGATTAAATGCTTGAGATAGTTTGAGTTTTAAGATGTGACTATTAACTCAATGATCAAGAAACCACGATATACACCACTTCTGAAATATAGTAATTTAGCATTTCCAAGCTGGATTTTTTTTTAAAAATCTATTTACACACTTACCACACTTGGATATCAGTTGATATAAATAAAAATTCAATAAACAAATTCTGATTCTGACTATCCACCCCCCCCACCCAACTATTGATAACAAAAAGATAAGAAAATACAAGCATCGTCATACATTCTACGTGATTTCGTTTTCCAGACAAATTAAATTATGCATGTTTCATTTTGAAAAATTATGTAAGCACAAAGATAAATTTAGATGGTGATTTTTGCGGTGATTGGTATTTTTAATTGATCGATTATGTCACAGATCGATGTTGGTATGGTACCATTGAAAACCATGGAACACTGAACGGTTGCTTCGTTCTAGTGTGCAACTCTTCAGCAGCGGGAGAAGTCGTGACTGATGCAGTTCACATACGTCGGGAGTGAGACATTTATCACTTATGACAATGGATGAATGTCTCGCTATATATATATATATATATATATATATATATATATATATCACAAATTGATGGAAGTGGGTATTCCACCATTGGATGCTGAATCAATAGTAGAGAGGGTTAGGCGCCATCAACCTGAAGCTCCTGGTGTGGAATCTGTGGAATCTGAGTTCCAAACTAAACCGAAACAACTGTCTAGTTCTCTCTGGTTCTGAATGGTAAATTGCTGACATCAATCTGTAACAAAGGTAAATGTAAAATCATATTAGAAACCTTAATATTCATATTATTATATGCGTAATGAACATGTTTCTAAATTAGTATCATATAAGTTATTGAAAAACTGAAAAGTATGTTTACCTTCAAAAATAGTCTGTGATACATTACATCAGTTAAGCAAGTGAATGGTGCATCAAGAATTATACCTTTAGGAAGACGAATATTTGATAATGAATTATGCCTTTTATTTAAATAATCCATAAGACATCCGACAACTCTATTAACAAAAATAAAAAAAATTCCGTAAACAAGACCTAAGTATACGATAGATTATATACTTATTAGTAACTAGAAACATAAAGTTACATTTATTTTCTGTTAACACATACAACCATCACTACAGAATGAAACTTTATCGACGAGATGTGAATTGTAATCTGAGATAAGAGGTGGTAAATTAAACAAATGTAATTTTTCAAGTATAATTGAAATTTCTTATATGTTGTAACATTTAGGAGTGTAGAAGTTCAATCTTCTCAATCAATTAATACTGATGGTATACTTCATTGTATTTCTTAACGAATTGAATGTCACATAAAAATGTTTTAGTCATAAGTTATTTATTTCATATTACATATATAGTGAAATCAATCACAATCAGTGAAAACTAATGACAAAACACACTTGTACACTATTCGTTTACTTAGAGTTACGTAGCGTATGTTAGGAATTCGCATTTTCTAACTCACCGAAATAGACAATGTTTCTATCGAACTAGTTTAAGTATCAGATATCCTTCTTCACTTTCTTAGCTTTCCAATTGAATGCCACTACACAACCACCGTAGGAAGACGTTGTCTAACAAATTGTTCTGACGTAAGGCACTGAAAACATTTTAAGAGGATGAAAGAACACTTTCCGTCTTTGACTATTCCATAGGAAGAAGTATATTTACAATTATTTCTCCTATCATATAATACATATTGTGACATAAATATGAACAACAAATTGTCTCTAAGATATCAACTGGTAGGCAGTTTCATAACAGCATATGAAAAATGTCAGATAAATATTCTCTCAGTAAATTTTATTTTACTATTGTAGTTTTATAAATAACGTAAACGTTTCAAAGGGGCTCTCTATAGTAAAGTTTATAATCTATGTAACAAGAATCACTCCAAGATTTTGTATTTTCATGTTACAGAAAGATTAAAATTATCACTGTTACTTTATAGATAACAACGATTAAAACAAAAGTTATAATTACATTTAATAGTATAACAACAGCTAGAATTAAATGAAAATGGCTATAACTTTATTATAAAATGTAATGAATTAATAGAACGTCCACTAAAAGATATAATATATAAAAACCTGATACTATGCATTTATCTTTATTCATAGGAAACATTTACACAGTACTATAATCCTTTACTATGAATAGTTCAGAATAAATATGAAAAATGCTTCATACCCAGTACCAAGTGAATGACCCCAAAAGAAGATTGGTGCTGAAGGGAACTGTTTACATACGAATTGTACAATTGATAAACTATCCAGTAGACAATCATTTTCACCAGTTAATGAACCAGTTGAATCCCCATAGCCTTAAATAAATAACAGCAACAAAATGAAATTTAAAAATAATCAAAGTGTATTACGATCAAATGTGCTGTACGTTAACTTGAAATATTTCGGTATATAAATTGCAAGGGAATCCAGTAGTCGCACTAATCTGACAAAAACCCTAATTGTGTTGATGTAGCAACACACGTTCTTATTAGATTGAGATCATTTAACTTACATAGACAAAAGTTAATATAGTGAATAGTATAATATACTTCGTATGTAGGTATGACGTGGTGGCATTAAAACACCTATCACAACAGTAGCATTTGGTGAAAAATTCCCACCTATCCCCGCTAATTTGTGGAGTAGAGGCTTACTGTCTACAGTACTTGAATTTTAATTAATCTATCTACTTTAATTTATGCAATCGAGTATCACCACTAGATATCAAAAATAAAGTATAACACAAACTCTGCACTCGGTTATTGAGAAGAATCTGATTATTAAATTCAAACCATAACAATGAAACGCTACTATGGTTAGCACATGAAAGAAGGTAGTTGATAATTAATACAAAAAATTTAAAATAATATAGTTGATACTAAAAACATTCAACCGAACAATCAGTGGCACGTAATGTTTAAGTAGGTATATTAAAGTATACTTGAGCTACTCCAACATAATAACCCACCTAAGACAGGAATAGCTTTATGTTTATCGAGGAAATCACTAAACCATTTTTTAATTATTTCAATTATATTTTTTGAACAGGTAGCAATTTTATAATTATCGGGGTAAGAGCACTTAAATAATGCTGTGAATCGGGGATCGAAACTAGTTAGAAGAACAAAACACATGGTAATTACTCTATCTATGAAACATTTTCGTAAACTGTTCGATGAAACTACAGTTCGTGTTGTTCATACGATGACTTAGTATGATAGAAAATAAAATGGTATAATTATCGCAATTCAATAGAAATGTACTTGTTATGTAGGTAAATGTCATTCAAGCAGTTTACAGAATCACCACTTAAGTAAGTAAACATGAGTATCAGGTACATTTTCCAGAGGTAGTTTAACAGAATATTAAGTTAAACCATTCAAATGTAGTAGGCTGTAAGCTAACAGGTAAACACGATGAATAGTGAACTGAATTGAAATATATATCTAACACTTACGTAATAAGTTGGGAGAAGTAATTTACACAGAGAAGTATGCTGAAAAAAATGTTCTACCACGTTATATTAATAGAAACCGACTTATCAGTGATGCGAATGTATCATACTGCTACTTACTATAAGATAATTAACAAAATATCCAATTATTATAGAATAATTAATAACTAAAACTACTAATTTTTGGGGGTGAGAAGACAACTACGATTATGAAAACGGACCAGACTAAGTAAAGAAGACATTTCTTTGTATGCACGCAGGTTCAGCTAGGCAATATAGAGGCTGAAATAATTTGACGAGTTAAAAGACACTAAAATTCAATATAGACCTTTTATTTACCTAAACTAAAACAAGAAATAATCTTTTCGATAGTAAACAGAACAACTAAAGAACGCGATAAATAAAATGATTGTTTTTATCTATAGTGTATGAAGTCGCAGTAAACACGATCAATTATTAGAATACACATATTTCTTGGCTCTATGCTAAATTAAAGGTATACGTAAAATTTTTAATTACATATTAAAAAACATTTAACCTGTCTTCTAACTTAAACCTATAATTTTGACCAGAACTTTGAGTTGTTAACTTCATACCACGAAACTAATAGGAATGAACAAGATAACAATGTGAATTGCGGAAAAAAATCATTTCAACACCTGCTTATTAGAAGGAAGCAAGAAGGTACTTTTTTACGAAACTTTGGTTGTTAACATGTGGTGAATTAGATGGCTTCCATATCCAGCATGTTCCTAACGTACTTAGACTCTGTTAAGTTGAGTGTACCTGAATTCTTATTACAGTTGAAGTAACTGACAATATCTCGATATCCAAAGCCAATTTGTTCGTTTATTTTCAGTGAGCGTTTATCAAGCAGTCGTTCTACAGTACTCATAGAAACCTAATTGTAAGCTACCTTTTAATTTATTAATGGTTACTATACCCTTAGTTACGATTTTTTAATTTACTGTTAGCTAAATGTAAGGCTGTTACATTACAACTTAAAATATCCAATATAGTAATATACCAATTGAGATTGATCAACTGTAACATATTGTGACCTCATCTTATACTCATACAATCACATGAGTTCTAAATCTAAATAAACAAAATACTTCTGATTATTCAACTTGTTTTTCGATATTCCAACTGTAGATTTAAGAGATTTGATACTTGTACGAGTGATTATTCATTGAACATGTGTAGTGAAGTTCCCAATGATAAAATGAAAGTAAATTAACAAAAAAAATAAAACAGTAAAAACTGTTCAGAAAAGTATGCGTGTTTCTAAAGGTAGGAATGGAATAGCATAAGACAATTATTATAAAGAATGAATAATTCTTGTTACAATATTTTACTATGACTATTTCAAGAAATTTAACTAGAAAACTGGCACTTATCTATATTTTTTAAGACTAACAGCTAATGACTTTAGAACTTAATGTTATACGTTTAATCAATTCAGCATACCAGATAGGATTTAAATGTATAACTTGTATTCAGTTAGGATTTCCGAACCAATAAAGAATGTAATGAAGTAGTCAATCTTTGCAATTCATAATCATAATGAGTACAGAGTGGTTATAAGTTGTGAAACTTTCGTACATTTCATTTTTTCTGCCGTAATTTACTTTTCTTTCATCAATATTTAGGCGGTTAGATGACAAAATCAATGATTATGGTGTTAGTTGTCTGCATTTATTGTAGACTGATAATGGTTGGGTTACACTGAAAACCAAGGAGCACTGGATAGCTGTTTCGTTCTAATATATGACTCCCAGCAGTGCACACTCTTGGTACGAAACCATGAAACTACGTCAATTCAATTAAAATAATTAGCTCACTGCTGATTAACTTTAGAATGTTCTTGAAGTTCTAATCTGATGTCGTGACTAATAGAGTTCAGATTTGTCAGGAGTGTGACAGTTATCATTAATGACAGTGCAAAGTCGTCACACTACAAGTTGGAGTTCTACCATTAGACGCAGGATAAGTGGTGTTGATGGTTAAGTGTTCGTCAACTTGAAGACCCTGAGTTTAAATCCGATTCGGGACCGATGGCGTCCACTGCTGAGTCCTGTACCAGGTCGAAAAAGCTATACAGTGCTCCCTAGCTTTCAGCAGCATCTGTAACGAACATGGAAGACTAAACTTAATGCCTGTTTCCGCAAAGCCACCTCAATTCGATTATAGTATTTTCAATTAAGGAAATAACTACTAAGCAACAATTAAGAATTGCCTATTCTACCTACAAAAATGTTAGCATAGTAAAACATTCAATTATTATACGTAAAGGTGATAATTATTGTACATGTGAAACAGAATGAAACTTGCAACCAATTAATTAACATTAATTGAATAATTAAGAAATCAAGAAGTATGCATTACGACTAATTATAAACTATATGGATTTTTATGACGAACGTAGTTAGTTTGCTTAACAAGTATTCACTAGAATCAGTCTTAATGACGTATTTACATCTGAAGTTTAATGGCATCTCTAATCAGTCATTCCTTGATATCAATTATTCATTTTGAACTATATTTTTCATGTTTGATTTCGTATGTAGTTACTTTCATTTATTCATTCTTTGCACCGGGATAACAATGAACAACTTGAATTGATACTTATCATTGCTTGAATTTACTTTATCTTGGATTGATCGATTTGTATGAGTTGTTTATGAAATCAAATAACAGTACTGTTCAATGAAAAGTTGTTTTGCATTTCATTATGCATATAAATTTGATCGGATGATTTAAAACCTAAATAGTGTAGTTGAATACATAAACATCTTGATCATTTATGCGCTATTATTCAAGTTTACAGTGTCATTACCAGTAAGATAAAGTTAAGGAAAACTTTTAATGTAAAGTTAGGAGATGAAATCTGTATGGTTGTTTGATAAAATATATTGATTCAACTTTTTACAGTTGGGAAATAATACAAAAAGAAAAATTCTATACAATAAATGTTTTGTCTAACTAATTCAAAACAGTATAATCCAAATCCATAAAATATCGGTCATTTATCACATCCTAATCAAGAAGCTTACAATATTTGATATGATCTAGAGAAGCTGTTAGACCTGTGAATTGATGCCAACTCTTGGTTTGGGAGCAACCGGGTAGAATGACAATTATTAGACGAATAAGTCCTTCTGTAGCATAGAATTCTCTGTATAGCTATGTGATGTTGGATGTGGTATATTATTAATAGGATATAAACTGAAACACTTAGTGGATCTGCTTATAATTTAGTTCTTTAATGAATAATGAATCACACCTCTAGTATACTCTCAACACGACGTATGTTATTGAGTAATTTAGTGTCTATGAATAATCAACATTTTCAACAATAGTCTTAATGGAAATAGTCATTCATTATATAGTTGTTTAATAATACTAAAGTAAAAGATTATACTTGGTAATGTGTTTAGTTTTGAATCTGAGAAAATGTTTAATAATTGTTACAAGTGTAACATTATCGCACTGAGTGTTAACTTCATGCCAAATGATAAAAGTTGTTTAAAGTTGTTGACTTATTAATAAATCATTCTAACAAAGCAGTTCAAATGTCAATTCTGATCGATATGTCGTATAATCTTCAACTTTGAAGTCATTAAATTTATTACAGCCAATGGTATAATTTGAGCAAGTATAGTATATAAAGATCATTTTGCATTGTGAATTAAAAATGTTTGGCCACAATTAAAGGAAACCATTAGAAGCTTCATTGTGAATTACTTACAAAATTACTAGAATACACAACTTACCCCTATAATCGAAACAAAACACATGATAACCGAGTGATGAAAGAAGTTTATAAATGTTCACTCTCCAAGGAATCGCTCTTGACTTAGAATTACCATGGAAATAAATAAATACAGGTAGATCATTAGGCAATATGTTCAGTATTTCTTCATAACTTCTTGAAGCAATAGGACTAACTTCTTGATTTTTCGATGGAAGAATATGCCTAGTATCAATTAAAACAAAAGTTCAAAGATACACATAGTGCTAAATTGTTAGAATAGAATGGTTAATATCATATTAGATAAATATATTAACTAGTCTGCATGTTCATAAACTGTTTATATTACTAGCGAGTAACTACGGGTGATAAGAAGTAAACACGTTAATATTAATGTAAATCAGCTGTATAATTTGAACTAAATATTCTTTAACAGAACTATATAATGTGATATCACGAATTAGTCTGAGTTAGACAACCACCAGGAGTTGCTGGACAGCAGTTTTACACTAACGTGGAGCTCTTCAGAAGTATATACCCATGACCACATCAGGGGCCGAGACCGAAACCCTCTTTCTCCGTGGCGAACTCTATACCATTAGACTAATGAGTCTGCTCCTAACGGTTGATACTTCTAATTTCGTAGATTTGCGATGGATGGGTTGTGGAGGTAGGTCATAGACAGAGTCATGGATGCACACTAATATGAAGTTACATACAGTTATCCAGTGATTCCTGGTGATCAGTAGTTGTCTAATTCAGACCAAATCATGATATCGAATTAAAATTGAACAATCTTCACAGCACCGAAGAACTATCTGAGTTTTGTTATACATAAGAACCTTTATATTTTATGAACGCTGAAAGTAATTGCATATCATCTTAGAAAATAATTAAAATTAAAACTACTTCATGGGTTTTATTGTCGTCACATATAAACAACTTTGTTTTATTCATGTTAACCGATTTAAAATTATAAAATCTTGATAAATATCATAGAAATGATCGGAAACAATGTTCCTATAATATAAAGAACTAACGTCCAACACAGTTTACACAGTGTTAACGGTTTAAGCACCATTTAACTTTATTAATCTTTAATAATAATTCGAACAAGTAAGCATCCATAAAAACAGAATTTCACGAAACAGGTTTCAAGATTAACTTGTTAAAAGTTTAAAACGTCTTATTTACACTAATAGATAATTGGGAGCCTATACGTATGAAATTTATAAACAAGCACAAAATGTTTAATGCAGTAATAGACATGAAACAATCTCAAAATCAAACCATCGATTAGCTACGTTGATTGATCCTGAATTCGTTAGTGCTAAGTTAACTGACTTCAACCAAGCCGTAAAATGTCTAATTCGTTAGAAATATTAGTATGAAAAAATTATTCTTCTTACTTCTGACAAATTGTCGGAAGAAATGACTAAATATGTACTAAATATTCATCCTTACATGGTTGATATAATCATTCATTCCACCACATCTAACGAAATAATTTGTATGGAATAGAAACATCCTATCAGATATGTTTTCGTTGTACGCAATTATTTTAGCCCTGCATTCCACATTTACTAGCGTACATGATGTTGATATTTCATAAACTTTTAGTGCACTTTCGTACCACTTAGCTACTACAACCATTATGTATGCATATGACTTAACCATTCACGTGGATTTACTGCATTTAGATAGCTATTACCTATGCAACATTTTTGCGACGCAAAGTTTCTATATATTTGAGTCCTCTTGAGTGTTCAAACAACGAGACATGCAAATAAGTAACCACGTTTTGAATCACCGTATCGTTTTAATGACCTACGCAGTTGGAACATAAAATACGTGTCAAAAAAGGGCATTTAAAGTTGAAAATGACCTACCATACTCCTAACAAAGCTTTATTATCTACAGATGTAATGTAAAAGTTATGACCAAATCCGTTTGGAATATCCACTGATTCAAAATGCGTATAAACTCTGGGGCCAAATATAGGTCCACCTGAATCAAAAATAAGATCATAATCACATCAGTCTAACTAAGATTATACAAACGTACGGGAACAATATAAACATTTTGAAATTATTTAAAAAGAATGTAAGAAGTTCGTTAAACAAATTGCGTATCCCGTCTTTTCAAAACCCCATAATTGGGTATTTAAAAGTATTATACCATTTACAGATATGCAATAGGAATCTTTGAAGAAGCTTAACGTAATAGATAATTAAGTTAGTTTCAGTACGTTCTAGCTAACTCTAGTATTTAGCTAAATACTAGACTGAAGACTCCAGTAAAGTGTTTTATAAACTCATGGTCAAGAGTGTATTTTTCTATGAAGTTTAAAAAGCCCGTTGGAAAATGAATGTAAGGGATTCAAAAGTGCCGTTGCACTAGTCTGATAAAACAGGTAGGCAAACGTTTTAGCCTAATTCCTAATCAGCAAGACTTTGTTAATTTAACAATGTTGGGTAAATTTAAAAGATGTACCTTAGTAGTGCTATAGTAATAAAGTGATCTTAGTCTTAGCCGAACATATTCATATACCAAACATATCTATGTGTTTGGGATTTTACATAACTGGGCTTTGCTAATCATTTTCATGAGGCCATAATAACACCAATGTCATAGGCTTAGTGGAGCAATTAATTATTCAAATTGTTATTTGATCTATTTCCATGTTTAACTGCACCTTTAATAACGTAGCAACATACTTTGAATGAATTCATGAGATTCTGTTCAAAACAACCATATTCGGGTTGCAACTAGATCTAAAAGAGACTTTTAATTTTTTTAAGCGGCAATAATCTTTTAATCACTCTGTGTTTGCTTGGATACATATAATCTTAAAAACCCAACATTAATTTGAGTTGGTGTGGCCAGACAGCCATAAAACTTGCTTTTGCACTAGTAACGGCAACTTTTTCCTTGTTAAATAATTATAAAGCTAAAAAATATTTCCTTGTTTTCTCTAATATAATAAAAAACAAGGATTATTACAATCGAAAAAGAGTTATGTAAAATCTCATTATCATCTATTCAAAAAGCAGGTTGAAAAATGTATGAACTGGTGTGATAGCAAATAGTCGAAGAGATTTTAGTAGTCTAACGACATGCAATAACCACGTTTTGAATACGTATCGTTTTAATGACCTACGCAGTTGGAACATAAAATACGTGTCAAAAAAGGGCATTTAAAGTTGAAAATGACCTACCATACTCCTAACAAAGCTTTATTATCTACAGATGTAATGTAAAAGTTATGACCAAATCCGTTTGGAATATCCACTGATTCAAAATGCGTATAAACTCTGGGGCCAAATATAGGTCCACCTGAATCAAAAATAAGATCATAATCACATCAGTCTAACTAAGATTATACAAACGTACGGGAACAATATAAACATTTTGAAATTATTTAAAAAGAATGTAAGAAGTTCGTTAAACAAATTGCGTATCCCGTCTTTTCAAAACCCCATAATTGGGTATTTAAAAGTATTACACCATATTATTGGTACTTTGCACTCAATTTAACAGATATGCAATAGGAATATCTTTGAAGAAGCTTAACGTAATAGATAATTAAGTTAGTTTCAGTACGTTCTAGCTAACTCTAGTATTTAGCTAAATACTAGACTGAAGACTCCAGTAAAGTGTTTTATAAACTCATGGTCAAGAGTGTATTTTTCTATGAAGTTTAAAAGCCCGTTGGAAAATGAATGTAAGGGATTCAAAAGTGCCGTTGCACTAGTCTGATAAAACAGGTAGGCAAACGTTTTAGCCTAATTCCTAATCAGCAAGACTTTGTTAATTTAACAATGTTGGGTAAATTTAAAAGATGTACCTTAGTAGTGCTATAGTAATAAAGTGATCTTAGTCTTAGCCGAACATATTCATATACCAAACATATCTATGTGTTTGGGATTTTACATAACTGGGCTTTGCTAATCATTTTCATGAGGCCATAATAACACCAATGTCATAGGCTTAGTGGAGCAATTAATTATTCAAATTGTTATTTGATCTATTTCCATGTTTAACTGCACCTTTAATAACGTAGCAACATACTTTGAATGAATTCATGAGATTCTGTTCAAAACAACCATATTCGGGTTGCAACTAGATCTAAAAGAGACTTTTAATTTTTTTAAGCGGCAATAATCTTTTAATCACTCTGTGTTTGCTTGGATACATATAATCTTAAAAACCCAACATTAATTTGAGTTGGTGTGGCCAGACAGCCATAAAACTTGCTTTTGCACTAGTAACGGCAACTTTTTCCTTGTTAAATAATTATAAAGCTAAAAAATATTTCCTTGTTTTCTCTAATATAATAAAAAACAAGGATTATTACAATCGAAAAAGAGTTATGTAAAATCTCATTATCATCTATTCAAAAAGCAGGTTGAAAAATGTATGAACTGGTGTGATAGCAAATAGTCGAAGAGATTTTAGTAGTCTAACAACCATTACTTATACTCTCGGAGTCTCATCAGTAATCACGGTACCTAGAGAAGTTAATATTCCCACAAGTTCAGGCAGCAAGTACGCTTTTTGTATCTTATTGTATCGCCAACTTTATTTAAGGCAAATGGATATGTGCCATTCTTTAGTATCTGCCCTAAGATAGTCACCAGAACGATATTATTAAAAATCTAGGCTTAGTCACTTTACAAAAATCGACAATAAAAATGCATAAGCCGTTATTTTACTTGTTAGCTACTGAGCCGGCAAGACTAGCAAACAAGCGCGGATGAAAATTCCTGAAAATGATGTAGAGGAACCTAAACTTAATCCAGTCAGCCTGTAAATAAATTATTAACGAGATTGTTTCTCGACTATCTGCTTGCGAGAGTAGCGCTTTAACCTAAACCACGCTGGTGCTGTTTGTATGAACTTCTGTAGTGTGGTCTGCAAAGAACTGCCAGTGAACGAGCCAAGGGATGTATTTCTTACACGTCGGTATTTCTAACTCAGTTGTATTTACCGTCAGATTATAGCTTCTTTAAATAATATAATCCCACCTATACATCAGACGAATACATGATCCTTATAAACAACACTATCAGGCTTTCATGCATTCATATTTAGCACCATTTGTCAGCCTCAATTGCATAAATAGGTCACGTTAAGTAGCCATCAATAATGGAAGTAACTAACTGACAATTCTTTACCTATATTAGTTAGCATGTTAGAAATGGCTACTATATGTAACCAGGCTGTGGGCAGCAAACTTAAAACTATAATTTCATTTGATTGTCGTGGACCGTTTTCTAGTCCGAACGTTAAACTATGGATCAACGAATACATAAAATAACAACCTGTAGTGGAAAAGAAACTTACTGCGTGTCCGAAATATAAATATCCGACAGATGGCAGGGTAAATCTCTACAATAAATGGTAATGCTATGTATAATATCAAGGTCAAATGAACCAAGAATGCTGAAACCCATAACAGAATCATTACAGGCGCCTAACAAAGAACTACCTTAACAATTTCGTGACCCTTCATTTATTTACTGTAGTTAAAAAGTAGAAAAGGCTTTAACATTTTTCCATAACACATAAGAGAAGAGTTTATGATCTAGGGCCTTCTCGTGCAAGCAATGGAGTAGGACAGTATAATGTAGTTTGGCTAAAGAAAGCATTTACTTTAGCAATATCTACATTGTAAAGTTCCAAACAGTTTGATGATTTGTTATCAATCGTTATGTTTTCATCAACCCTTCTCGACCTATATCGACTAAGTTGACTCCGTGGCAGTGTTGATTCCCAGAATATCTTGCAAATACAACAAATTGCTCATCTAGTATTTGACCAAGTAACGTTTGTCGTATAACCAGAACCACTACTAACTATTAAGCATACACGCACAAACAAGAATAAATCAGAAGGAAGCGAGGGGTGAAAGAAAAGTAATATTTGATCGTGAGCGAAACGCCAATGGGATAGTAACGTCTAGGCTGGGTGACTAGGGAGAGAGTTGCTTCCCTCGTCGTGTCGTGTCGTAATCTGATGGTGATGAGCGACCAGACGCCAACAACTAGCCTTGTTCACTTAGACAAACATAGTCGGCATCAGTGACAGAAGCCTATGCAACTGGTTATTTTGGTAGTTATTTACTGCTACAGCTATGTCACCCCTAGTGGGTTTGTGAGGATCCGCAGACGTACTAACCGAAGGATAAACCTAATGTGTTAAACATTGATAAACGTTCCCCTGATAGCTTGCGATGTTGTGCAACTTCTGGACGTCGCTAACTACGCTAAGGATGTCGTTGCACAAAACATTTTGTACAAAATATACTCATTTCTTCTGCGTTCTTCCATTAGTTTTCAGACGGTATGGAAATCCAAAAAAGAAAATTTTTAAATATGTTCCTTTCGTACATAAAAAAACAGTTCGGCACCTCTGTGCAGCCACAAAAACGTGCAAAATGCTGACAACACCCAATTAAGAAAAAAAGATTTTTAATATTTTCCAAATATACGCAAATATGTTAAAGGCGTACCGTGAAGTGAAAAAAACAATTTTATTTCATCATTTTACTTTTTAAAAAACTTTACAATACGTAGAGGTTGAGAACTTAGGGGAAGATAAATAAATATAATATTTGATCGAGTGTTCCGGAAATCGTACACTTCTACCAAAACCTGTAGCTTTCGGCGTTATGGAGCTCTTCGAGGTTTCCGTTTGCCTGTTGGTCGTGGCTTGACTCGTAGTGACTCCGTTCGTGTCAAGTTTCGAGGGTTCCGTAGCGAATTCAACATTAAAATGTTTGCCTTCTAGGTAAACTGCCTTGAGGTGATCAGTGCCGACGTTCTTCTCGTGGCCATTTTTGTCGATAATATAGTACCTTGATTCTTGCCACAAAACCTTGTATGGCCCTTTGTAAGTTACTTCGTGTGGTCGACGTAAAGGATCACGACGTACGAAAACATGTGTGCTATATTTTAAGTTTAGTTGCATAAAAGCTTCTGTCGATTGTTTTCGAGTTTGAACTAGCTTGACTGTGCACATAACATTTGTAAGATGGTCCATGTAAGAATTGAGATGCGGGTTTGTCGAAGTGGGAGCGGTTTCCACGAACTCACCTGATAGTCTAAGAGTCATTCCATAAACTAACTGAGCAACACTACACCCGACATCTTCTTTCACAGTGTTGTGAATTCAGAGTAAGACTAGTAGAAAGTGTCGGTACACTGCAAGATGTTCGTAGTCGAAATTGATGTTTTCAGCTGCCAATAACATCTTTCCACCCAACCGTTAGATTGTGGTTGGTAGGCGATTGTTGGGAGGTGCGTAGTTTCAGGGAGTTTGGTCAGGGAATAGAACTATCCAGATTCAAACTGACGTCCACGGTTTGTCGTTATTGTAGACAGAAAACCAACCTTTGCTATCCATCGTTCGACGAAAGCGCGAAAAAGCGTTTCACTAGTGATGTCTATGAGTGGAATCGCCTCTGGCTAACGTATGGATTAGTCCACGAATGTCAGAAGATAAAAAAAATCCGTTTGACCCTGGTAAAAGTCCTACCAGATAAAGCTTAACGTGGTCGAGTCGAGCTTCAGGGATGTAAATAGTACCAGGAGGGTATTTATCATGCTGAATTACTTTGTTGTTTTGGCAGGCGACATAGGAGCGTGTCCATTCTTTGATGTTCATGTTCGTCTTCGGGTAGTAGAATCTCCGGGGAAACAGCCAAATAGTTCCACGAACTCCAGGATGAGAGAGGTTGTGCAATGTGTTGAAGACGATGCGTCGATAACTCTTGGGGAGGATTGGACAGGCCATAATTGTAGAAGAGTCACAAAGGACAGTGTTCTTACATCGCCCAATCGTTTTTGTCTGGAGTTTGGACGTTGTTGTAGACAACTCGTGATGAAGACTATTGTTCTCTTTTTGAAACAGAGCTAGTTCAACAAGGTCGATTTCTTTTATGCGATTCAAGAAGTGTGGTCACGATAAAACGCCGGAAACTACATTGCTAACTCGAGATATATTGTATATCAGTAGAGAACTAAGAAATGTAATTTAGATAACATGACTTACCTGGAGAGTGCTTATCTGGAGATGACTTCATAGTTAATGGCTTATGGTCAGTGAATATTGTGAATTCCTGGCCTTCGATGGAATATTGAAAATGTCGTACAGCGCAGTACATGTCTAAAAGTTTGCGTCTGGAAGTGCTGTATCTCGATTCTGTATCGTTTAATCGTCTTGCGAAGAATGCTGAAGGCTTCCAAGCTTGGCCAATCCATTGTTGCAGGACTGCGCCAATGGCTGAGTTAGATGCGTCAATCTCAATACTGACTAGAGCTTTAGTATTGTGATGTACCAGCATAGTTGTGTTGGCTATTGCTTCTCTAGTTGTAATGAAATCTTTCTTAGACTCTGCAACCACTGTGACCACCTTGCTATTCCGGCGAAGCTAATCAATTTGTGGTAGATGCACACATGGGAATAAATCGTCTGTAAAAACTTACCAACCCATGGAAAGCTCGCAGCTGCTTGATAATTGTTGGTTATGAATACTCCAGAATAGCATCCACCTTGTATTTTTGAGGTTGTATACCATTAGCATCAATAGCATGCCCCAGGAAATCCAACGAGGTTGTCCCAATTTGGCATTTTTGTATTTTTTTTGATAACTCCATGTTGTCGCGGATTTCTAGAAGTTATGTTCAGATGTTTCATGTGTGTTTCCTCGTCTGAGCTTGCCATCAAGCAGTCGTCAAAGTATGCATGGACATGGCCAATACTTTTAGGGTAGATCATCGATGAAACGCTGAAATGTTAGTGCTGCGTTTCTCAACCAAAACGGCATTTGGAGGAATTCGTAAAGGCCCAATGAAGTTACAGTAGCAGTTTTGAGCATTTCATTTTCAGGCATCGGCATTTAATTGCATGCCTTTACCAAGTCGATTTTCAAAAATATTGTCGTTTCCTTCAGGGTGGCCGCTCAATCCTGGATGGCCATGCAACGCATTTAGCTTTGAAACTGTTTCGTTAACTTATGGATTAAGTCATGACAAGCCTCCTTAGTTTATCTGAGTACATAATAAATTGCATCTACTTCACATTTCGCTCTCGTATTTCCCTATAGAAATCGGTTGGGGTATTATTTATTCAGTTTTAATATTGCCAATAGATATGCATTTTAGACGGATTGTGCAAAAGTACATTGTCACTGAAATTCGGCCGGGAGAGTTAGCATTTAGAACATTACGATGAAAAATGCAGTATTTTTCTTGTGAAATAATCCACTTATATTAAATGATATCAATATCCTATAAGTTTCGTTGAATACATGGTCGCTTGCATCTCTCACTTGGGAACTTGAATTTGACTGTGTATATAGTGAAGGTGGAAAAGTGGCGCAGAGGGCTTATTCATAAAGGTAGTGATTAATATTTAACCCAACAACAAGGTAACCAACCATAATATATTTCCATCCTTTTTGGAGGGTCTTCAATGTCAAGGTCGTCTTAGAATACATTCGGTACGTTTCAAATTAAGGATGGTCAAATTATTTCGTATAACCCTCCATAGACTTCTAGACGTGCACATGGAAAATCATAGTACTTAGTGACTGTTAGTAGTCGAATGGGCTGAGTAATTAGGGAACGTTTTAGGAAATTGGTATATGTGGTGGGAGAATTCTCCAAATTTGAGGAGTATTATGTGACAATTCGTAGATTCAGAATAGGTACGTTAGTGGCAATTATTTTTTTCATGGGGACAGATAAAATACTCAATGTATGTCGTTTCCTCGGTTCTTCCGTTGCTTTTTTGTTGCATTTTGCCCGAATTCGGGCAATAACATTACTATTCAATAGTTATTCAGTAGTTTTTATAGACTGGTTACGTGGAGTAAAAAACGTGAGAACACCAAAATCACTTAAATATATCATTTGTAAGCTTTTGGTTACATTTTTGTGCTTCTCTTGAGAGGCCTACCTATATTGATGTAATTTTGGCCCAGAATCGGTCACAATGGTGCAGATGTATTCACTCATTGTCCTCCCTTAAATCTTGAGTTAATTACCTAGCTTTCCACACCCCTTGGACCATACTCGATATGTTCATACTCCTTGTTACTATTATTATTTTGTTTTGTTGAAGTAACTTTTACTAATGATGGTGGTGTTAATCTTACAGTGCCATAGAGGTATGGCAACTTGAAGCGATTCACACATGTGCCAGGTTCTATGTTGATCATACACAAATTGGTGTATTTTGTCTTAAGGCATTCAGGAGTTCTACCCGTGAGTTGTGTTTTCAATGAGATTCAAAAACAGTTCATAGTACGTGATTTGAATCTTTAAGTCATTTAAAATAACCTGATTATGTTTCTCCCAAATGCCTGAGAAATATCAGCGACGTAGACTAAAATCTGTTAGTTGCGAAGATAATAGCTAGGTTAGTTTGATATCACGAATTAGTCTGAATTAAACAATCATTAGTCACCACGAAGCACTTGGCAGCTGTTTCGTCCTAGTAGCTAGTTACCTTGGAAAATATCCATAGCATTGCACTATGAATTGACCAGATACAGATCGTAGGACACATTTAGAATTTTTGAGATCACTGACAGATATTTTCGACAAGACAATGGTTTTTTTCGATGTTAACTTCTAGTCTACAAATGTATCCCTGACGTGAAGTATGACATTGAGGACCCCTTCCAGCTTGCAGTAGATGTGGGTATATATCCTCTATTACTTCAATACATAGTAAATTTACAACTGCAGTTTAGCAATAAAACCTGTCACCAGTTAGGCTTTTCAATGAGTCATCTGCTGGGCACCTTTGGAGGCATGTCGAAAATCGTGAATGGCTTAATGCATAGTATATTTAGTAAATAACCCTTGTAGTACTGATATGGAAGTGATACCTTCGTCTTATATGGCCGAGATTCTAGTTTTAATCGTCTTTTAACTTATTTAGTGCTACCTATCCTGAAATAGGGGCTACTTGCGTACTGCGGCGAGATGGATGCCTTTCATTTTTAGGCATCTTGTTATCTAGAACGGATGAGATTATCAGATGTACAGTTTCTTACGCACCCATTTTCATTCTTTTGTCCCCCTGGAGCACGAAGGAAGCTTTATCCATGGTTTAATACTTTAAAGTGGATAGGTTTACCCAGATGACCTCTTAAAAGGGCGATAATTGCAACATAATACCTTGCACTAAAATGGTTATCCTGAAAGAGATTTATGAAAGGTGTCACATGAAAAGTGACAGGAAACTATTCAATAACAGTTTTTAAGAGAAACTATATCTACAGTTTCCCCTTAAGGACGGACTCCAGATGCATTGGCAACTAAAATAATGTTTTGCGAGTTACCTTATGCTTCATACCTACTAACTGTTGTATTGTGCCGGTGCAAGCCAGGTGCTAACTCCCAAGTCCGTCGACCATAATGTATATCTATAAATTCAGTTAGTTGTGGAGACTGTTGTTTAAATATAATGACGCGAGGAGCTTGCCATCACTTTCCTGAACGTAATACAACCGATCAGGTAATGGGCAAGCAAAACCTGTTACTAGCCCAATATTATCTAACACAACATTCACAGAACACGTCCTACAATAACTCTTCATTCGGCATCATATACATGCATTCTTGGTTTGTGCACCTCTGACTACTAAATATGTTTGATGCAATAGCTATTAGAATTTACCGACCAGTATTTTGCATACAAAAGTCCTATGTTCAGTACTCTTTTTTTTTTCATAGCCCTCACTACTCATTAGGTGACAACAGTTTAATAATATTTTCAGACGTACTCTTATTGGCTTATTTATATTAATTTGATCTTACAAATTGTCCATATATTTTAGTAATGATTCCTTCATTTCGTTACCCTAACCCTACGCACCCACATATTCCTAGAAAATTGTATGGGCATGTCAACGACTGTCATGATTAGCAGCAACTCACTTCTTCGTACATGTATATTATAAAGTCTTCTGGACTCTATCAAGATAAATCAACTCTTGCTAAAAGGCCTAACTTGTGCACTAGTGGCATGCAAATGATGTTAAACGTTTTTTCTTCGTAGAAGTCCTCTTCAGAACTTGTAAAGACTATGCCAGTGTCATTCCTTGTATGCTTTATAAGACTTGTAATATCGACAGCAGTGATCGAACAGACGTTTCGGTAATACTATCACACGGACTTTTGTGAGCGGGATGCCCATTAAAGTTAAAAAAAAAATAACCCAAAGCCATGCACATAAGTGTGTCCAGAGTCATCTTAAGTTTAAAAAAAATTAACAAGTAAACCTTCTAGTTTTTAAGATGAATATAGAATGCGTATTAACTCTTAGTGCATGCTAAATTTCTTATTATGTAACCGACTGATCTTCTGACAACCGGAGCAACAATTAATGTACTCGACCGACCTCAAACAGCTGTCCCCTGGACACTGCGGTCACACTCTCAGGTCATCACGACCTCTTCTAATCCTCTTTCTCTTTCAGGTTCCTCAAGAATGACCCTTCCACGGTGTGGGCAACCGGGAAGTAATAACCGCCCTCATACCTCTAACAGCATAAGAGATGATTTTGCTCGAGGTCAAATCCCACCCTCAACTCTCAATAACTCCTTTATTCCCACGATTAACCCGACGAGCCTAACCTTATCACCTGACGCCTCTAATGCTGATGGTTTGAGTTCACAAAACGTTATTCCTGGTCTCCTGAAACCTCGCACTAAACTACATATCGGAGCTTTTAACGTTCGAATCTTAGGCCAAATAGGACAACAGGCCTCCGTAGCCATGACCCTTAATTCTCGTTCCATCGATGTCTGTTGTGTCTCTGAAACGCGTATACAGGATCCAAGTACAATCATTCACCTGACCTCACCTTGTGAAAACAAAGAACCGGTCCGGTTCATCCTTCGTGTTTCCGGAGACCCCACCGCTACCACTCGAGGCCTTGCTGGTGTAGGTATAGCACTAAGTTCAAAAGCTGAACAGGCTCTCCTTGACTGGATTCCCATAGACAGTCGCTTATGCGCTGTCCGTCTAAACGAGACGGTAAGAACTCGGAAAGATAGGGACACATGCCGTTGCCTCTTTGTTGTCTCTGCCTACGCTCCCACTTATTGCAGCTCTGATGAAGTAAAAGATGAATTTTACAGAAAGCTTTCAGACCTCTTTCGAAAAGCTAAGCATACTGATGTAGTGATTATGGCTGGTGACTTTAATGCCCAAGTAGGTAGATTAGACGAAACCGAAAGGCACCTAGGTGGATCCTATGGTGTCGAGGCCCAACGAACAGATAATGGCGACCGTTTATTACAACTGTGCTCAGATAATCGTCTATTTCTCGCAAGCACTAACTTTAAACATAAAGAAAGACATAAGTTGACATGGCGGCCTCCACAGTCAACTCAACGTTGGTCTCAAATAGACCACATTGCTATCAGCCACCGTTGGAGAGGCTCGATAGAAGACTGCCGCTCATTTTGGAGCACATGTTTAGACTCAGACCACGCTTTAATACGATCGCGTATTAGTCTGCGTCTCACTGGACGTAAAAGACCCACGGCAAAGATTCTCATGACAGTCCAACTTAATGATGAAAAAGTCACGAATATATTTCAGGAACAACTTAAAAACCAACTAGTCAACTGTATAAACGATACCCACCCCGAGTCAGCTTGGAATGATATCCAAAAAGCTGTTGAAACAGCAGTAACATCTACTAGCATACTAAACCAAAAAGTTAGGAAAACTCAGTGGATTTCAGCTGCATCTACTGAACTGATAGATGCTTGGCAACACATCCCGTCTAGTCCTAAATACGATGAGGAACGAAGGCAACTTAAACGCAAACTGGTTAAAAGCTTACGAAATGATCGTGAGCAGTGGTGGGTGGCGAAAGCTAAAGAGATGGAAAAGGCAGCGGCAATAGGTAACAGTAGGCAACTGTTCAGACTTATCAAGGAAACGGGCATCAAAAATCCAACTGTAAGTGAAACTATCGCAGAAAAAGATGGGAGCACTATTCACTGTCAATCCAGAAGGTTGGACCGATGGGCAGAACACTTTAGGGAATAGTTCAATTGGCCCTCGGCGTCATCCCAGTTGCCCACCATTCCCAAGCAATCTGAATGGCAAGTTAATCCTGGTCCCCCAAGTCTTAGTGAGGTTGAGAAGGCTATAGGGAACCTAAAGCGAGGGAGAGCAGCAGGACCCGATGGGTTGACCCCTGAGATATTTAGGGATGGTGGTCCAGTTTTAGAAGCGAGATTAACCGGGATCCTGTCTAGAATCTGGGAATTGGGAGTAATCCCACCTGACTGGTCTCAAACACTAATTGTTCCAATCTATAAGAAAGGACAGAAGTCCTCCTGTGACAATTACCGTGGAATTAGCTTAACTAATATAGTGTCCAAAATATTAGCTTCAGTAATACTTCGACGTCTAACTAAAGCTCGTGAAGAGCAAACTCGAGAAAACCAAGGTGGTTTCAGACCTGGACGTGGCAGTATAGAAAAAATATTCACACTTCGGCAGGTTCTGGAACATAGACACACTTTTAGACGCCCAACAATAGTTGTATTCCTTGACCTTAAGGCGGCATTTGACTCTATTGATCGTAAGGTTATGTGGCAATGTCTGTCAATGAAAGGCGTACCAGAGAAGTACATTAACCTTATACAAGCTCTCTACTCGATCACCACATGTCGAGTCAGAGCTTATGGCGGATTGTCATCGGAACTGATTACCTCAAGTGGTTTTCCCCAAGGTTGTCCGCTTTCCCCATTTTTATTTAATTTTATCATTGACATACGTATAGAGTTAACGTTGTCATCGCCTGACTTCTCCGGGGTTTCCCTCATTCCAGGAGATAAGCTCGCTGACTTAGAATATGCATATGATATAGTTCTGTTAGGTGAAGATGCTGAAAAATGCAGAATCTTCTGACTACCTTAAACAAGAATCTAAGAATGTTTGGGATGCGATTCTCTCCACCCAAATGCAAAATGTTACTTCAGGATTGGCTTGATTCGGCACCGAAGTTAGTGATAGGGAGTGAGGCAGTTGGATGTGTTGACCGCTTCACTTATCTTGGCAGCCTCATCAGCCCTGACGGTCTGGTGTCTGCTGAAGTCTCTGCGCCTACACATAAGGCCCGATTAGCTTTTGGGAATTTGCGTCATCTGTGGCGTAGGCGAGACATCCGACTACTGACCAAGGGACGCGTTTACTGCGCAGTAGTTCGGTCCGTCTTACTTTATGGATGCGAAATATGGCCATTAAGGATAGAGGATATTCGTAGGCTCCTGGTATTCGATCATAGATGTCTTCGAAGCATTGCTCGTGTTTTCTGGGACCACCGAGTAAGCAATACGTGGGTTAGGAATAGAGTACTAGGTAGATACGGTAAGTTTATTGATGAAGTAGTAAATCTTCATCAGCTAAGGTGGTTAGGACATGTGTTACGTATGCCTGACCACCGCCTACCTCGACGAACAATGCTGTCTGGTGTAGGAGTAGGCTGGAAGAAAGCTAGAGGCGGCCAAACCAAAACATGACACCAGTCCATGAAGTCATTGACAATTGGGTTAAGCCACGTTAATATGTGCAGATTACCTGGTTGAGGTCCTCGTGATGATCGTCACAAATGGTTAGAGACTTTAGATGATATGGCTTAAAATCGTTGGCGATGGCGCAGGTGCATCCATTCCCTGTCTTCCTCCAAATCCTAAGCTTCTGAACTTATCATAATTTTCTCTTTACCGAATCATATTTCCTTAAATGTTCTCGGTCTCTATTCCCTTCCATGAATACTAACTCTGCTACTACCTTTCCCACTCTGGGATTTGATTCGACAATTTAATCTCTATCTGTTAATTGGGGCATGGCAACTTGAACTGATGTACTCATGTACCAAGTTCTACGTTGTAACTGTCTGTCTGTCTGTCTAAAGTTATGTGGCACTCTGTCATTGAAGGGCGTACCAGAGAAGTACATTAACCTTATACAAGCTCTCTACTCGATCACCACATGTCGAGTCAGAGCTTATGGCGGATTGTCATCGGAACTGATTACCTCAAGTGGTTTTCTTCAAGGTTGTCCGCTTTCCCCATTTTTATTTAATTTTATCATTGACATACGTATAGAGTTAACGTTGTCATCGCCTGACTTCTCCGGGGTTTCCCTCATTCCAGGAGATAAGCTCGCTGACTTAGAATATGCATATGATATAGTTCTGTTAGGTGAAGATGCTGAAAAATGCAGAATCTTCTGACTACCTTAAACAAGAATCTAAGAATGTTTGGGATGCGATTCTCTCCACCCAAATGCAAAATGTTACTTCAGGATTGGCTTGATTCGGCACCGAAGTTAGTGATAGGGAGTGAGGCAGTTGGATGTGTTGACCGCTTCACTTATCTTGGCAGCCTCATCAGCCCTGACGGTCTGGTGTCTGCTGAAGTCTCTGCGCCTACACATAAGGCCCGATTAGCTTTTGGGAATTTGCGTCATCTGTGGCGTAGGCGAGACATCCGACTACTGACCAAGGGACGCGTTTACTGCGCAGTAGTTCGGTCCGTCTTACTTTATGGATGCGAAATATGGCCATTAAGGATAGAGGATATTCGTAGGCTCCTGGTATTCGATCATAGATGTCTTCGAAGCATTGCTCGTGTTTTCTGGGACCACCGAGTAAGCAATACGTGGGTTAGGAATAGAGTACTAGGTAGATACGGTAAGTTTATTGATGAAGTAGTAAATCTTCATCAGCTAAGGTGGTTAGGACATGTGTTACGTATGCCTGACCACCGCCTACCTCGACGAACAATGCTGTCTGGTGTAGGAGTAGGCTGGAAGAAAGCTAGAGGCGGCCAAACCAAAACATGACACCAGTCCATGAAGTCATTGACAATTGGGTTAAGCCACGTTAATATGTGCAGATTACCTGGTTGAGGTCCTCGTGATGATCGTCACAAATGGTTAGAGACTTTAGATGATATGGCTTAAAATCGTTGGCGATGGCGCAGGTGCATCCATTCCCTGTCTTCCTCCAAATCCTAAGCTTCTGAACTTATCATAATTTTCTCTTTACCGAATCATATTTCCTTAAATGTTCTCGGTCTCTATTCCCTTCCATGAATACTAACTCTGCTACTACCTTTCCCACTCTGGGATTTGATTCGACAATTTAATCTCTATCTGTTAATTGGGGCATGGCAACTTGAACTGATGTACTCATGTACCAAGTTCTACGTTGTAACTGTCTGTCTGTCTGTCTAAAGTTATGTGGCACTCTGTCATTGAAGGGCGTACCAGAGAAGTACATTAACCTTATACAAGCTCTCTACTCGATCACCACATGTCGAGTCAGAGCTTATGGCGGATTGTCATCGGAACTGATTACCTCAAGTGGTTTTCTTCAAGGTTGTCCGCTTTCCCCATTTTTATTAATTTTATCATTGACATACGTATAGAGTTAACGTTGTCATCGCCTGACTTCTCCGGGGTTTCCCTCATTCCAGGAGATAAGCTCGCTGACTTAGAATATGCATATGATATAGTTCTGTTAGGTGAAGATGCTGAAAAATGCAGAATCTTCTGACTACCTTAAACAAGAATCTAAGAATGTTTGGGATGCGATTCTCTCCACCCAAATGCAAAATGTTACTTCAGGATTGGCTTGATTCGGCACCGAAGTTAGTGATAGGGAGTGAGGCAGTTGGATGTGTTGACCGCTTCACTTATCTTGGCAGCCTCATCAGCCCTGACGGTCTGGTGTCTGCTGAAGTCTCTGCGCCTACACATAAGGCCCGATTAGCTTTTGGGAATTTGCGTCATCTGTGGCGTAGGCGAGACATCCGACTACTGACCAAGGGACGCGTTTACTGCGCAGTAGTTCGGTCGTCTTACTTTATGGATGCGAAATATGGCCATTAAGGATAGAGGATATTCGTAGGCTCCTGGTATTCGATCATAGATGTCTTCGAAGCATTGCTCGTGTTTTCTGGGACCACCGAGTAAGCAATACGTGGGTTAGGAATAGAGTACTAGGTAGATACGGTAAGTTTATTGATGAAGTAGTAAATCTTCATCAGCTAAGGTGGTTAGGACATGTGTTACGTATGCCTGACCACCGCCTACCTCGACGAACAATGCTGTCTGGTGTAGGAGTAGGCTGGAAGAAAGCTAGAGGCGGCCAAACCAAAACATGACACCAGTCCATGAAGTCATTGACAATTGGGTTAAGCCACGTTAATATGTGCAGATTACCTGGTTGAGGTCCTCGTGATGATCGTCACAATGGTTAGAGACTTTAGATGATATGGCTTAAAATCGTTGGCGATGGCGCAGGTGCATCCATTCCCTGTCTTCCTCCAAATCCTAAGCTTCTGAACTTATCATAATTTTCTCTTTACCGAATCATATTTCCTTAAATGTTCTCGGTCTCTATTCCCTCCTTGAATACTAACTCTGCTACTACCTTTCCCACTCTGGATGTGATTCGACAATTTAATCTCTATCTGTTAATTGGGGCCATGGCAACTTGAACTGATGTACTCATGTACCAAGTTCTACGTTGTAACTGTCTGTCTGTCTGTCTGTCTGTCTAAAGTTATGTGGCACTCTGTCATTGAAGGGCGTACCAGAGAAGTACATTAACCTTATACAAGCTCTCTACTCGATCACCACATGTCGAGTCAGAGCTTATGGCGGATTGTCATCGGAACTGATTACCTCAAGTGGTTTTCTTCAAGGTTGTCCGCTTTCCCCATTTTTATTTAATTTTATCATTGACATACGTATAGAGTTAACGTTGTCATCGCCTGACTTCTCCGGGGTTTCCCTCATTCCAGGAGATAAGCTCGCTGACTTAGAATATGCATATGATATAGTTCTGTTAGGTGAAGATGCTGAAAAATGCAGAATCTTCTGACTACCTTAAACAAGAATCTAAGAATGTTTGGGATGCGATTCTCTCCACCCAAATGCAAAATGTTACTTCAGGATTGGCTTGATTCGGCACCGAAGTTAGTGATAGGGAGTGAGGCAGTTGGATGTGTTGACCGCTTCACTTATCTTGGCAGCCTCATCAGCCCTGACGGTCTGGTGTCTGCTGAAGTCTCTGCGCCTACACATAAGGCCCGATTAGCTTTTGGGAATTTGCGTCATCTGTGGCGTAGGCGAGACATCCGACTACTGACCAAGGGACGCGTTTACTGCGCAGTAGTTCGGTCCGTCTTACTTTATGGATGCGAAATATGGCCATTAAGGATAGAGGATATTCGTAGGCTCCTGGTATTCGATCATAGATGTCTTCGAAGCATTGCTCGTGTTTTCTGGGACCACCGAGTAAGCAATACGTGGGTTAGGAATAGAGTACTAGGTAGATACGGTAAGTTTATTGATGAAGTAGTAAATCTTCATCAGCTAAGGTGGTTAGGACATGTGTTACGTATGCCTGACCACCGCCTACCTCGACGAACAATGCTGTCTGGTGTAGGAGTAGGCTGGAAGAAAGCTAGAGGCGGCCAAACCAAAACATGACACCAGTCCATGAAGTCATTGACAATTGGGTTAAGCCACGTTAATATGTGCAGATTACCTGGTTGAGGTCCTCGTGATGATCGTCACAAATGGTTAGAGACTTTAGATGATATGGCTTAAAATCGTTGGCGATGGCGCAGGTGCATCCATTCCCTGTCTTCCTCCAAATCCTAAGCTTCTGAACTTATCATAATTTTCTCTTTACCGAATCATATTTCCTTAAATGTTCTCGGTCTCTATTCCCTTCCATGAATACTAACTCTGCTACTACCTTTCCCACTCTGGGATTTGATTCGACAATTTAATCTCTATCTGTTAATTGGGGCATGGCAACTTGAACTGATGTACTCATGTACCAAGTTCTACGTTGTAACTGTCTGTCTGTCTAAAGTTATGTGGCAATGTCTGTCAATGAAAGGCGTACCAGAGAAGTACATTAACCTTATACAAGCTCTCTACTCGATCACCACATGTCGAGTCAGAGCTTATGGCGGATTGTCATCGGAACTGATTACCTCAAGTGGTTTTCCCCAAGGTTGTCCGCTTTCCCCATTTTTATTTAATTTTATCATTGACATACGTATAGAGTTAACGTTGTCATCGCCTGACTTCTCCGGGGTTTCCCTCATTCCAGGAGATAAGCTCGCTGACTTAGAATATGCATATGATATAGTTCTGTTAGGTGAAGATGCTGAAAAATGCAGAATCTTCTGACTACCTTAAACAAGAATCTAAGAATGTTTGGGATGCGATTCTCTCCACCCAAATGCAAAATGTTACTTCAGGATTGGCTTGATTCGGCACCGAAGTTAGTGATAGGGAGTGAGGCAGTTGGATGTGTTGACCGCTTCACTTATCTTGGCAGCCTCATCAGCCCTGACGGTCTGGTGTCTGCTGAAGTCTCTGCGCCTACACATAAGGCCCGATTAGCTTTTGGGAATTTGCGTCATCTGTGGCGTAGGCGAGACATCCGACTACTGACCAAGGGACGCGTTTACTGCGCAGTAGTTCGGTCCGTCTTACTTTATGGATGCGAAATATGGCCATTAAGGATAGAGGATATTCGTAGGCTCCTGGTATTCGATCATAGATGTCTTCGAAGCATTGCTCGTGTTTTCTGGGACCACCGAGTAAGCAATACGTGGGTTAGGAATAGAGTACTAGGTAGATACGGTAAGTTTATTGATGAAGTAGTAAATCTTCATCAGCTAAGGTGGTTAGGACATGTGTTACGTATGCCTGACCACCGCCTACCTCGACGAACAATGCTGTCTGGTGTAGGAGTAGGCTGGAAGAAAGCTAGAGGCGGCCAAACCAAAACATGACACCAGTCCATGAAGTCATTGACAATTGGGTTAAGCCACGTTAATATGTGCAGATTACCTGGTTGAGGTCCTCGTGATGATCGTCACAAATGGTTAGAGACTTTAGATGATATGGCTTAAAATCGTTGGCGATGGCGCAGGTGCATCCATTCCCTGTCTTCCTCCAAATCCTAAGCTTCTGAACTTATCATAATTTTCTCTTTACCGAATCATATTTCCTTAAATGTTCTCGGTCTCTATTCCCTTCCATGAATACTAACTCTGCTACTACCTTTCCCACTCTGGGATTTGATTCGACAATTTAATCTCTATCTGTTAATTGGGGCATGGCAACTTGAACTGATGTACTCATGTACCAAGTTCTACGTTGTAACTGTCTGTCTGTCTGTCTAAAGTTATGTGGCACTCTGTCATTGAAGGGCGTACCAGAGAAGTACATTAACCTTATACAAGCTCTCTACTCGATCACCACATGTCGAGTCAGAGCTTATGGCGGATTGTCATCGGAACTGATTACCTCAAGTGGTTTTCTTCAAGGTTGTCCGCTTTCCCCATTTTTATTTAATTTTATCATTGACATACGTATAGAGTTAACGTTGTCATCGCCTGACTTCTCCGGGGTTTCCCTCATTCCAGGAGATAAGCTCGCTGACTTAGAATATGCATATGATATAGTTCTGTTAGGTGAAGATGCTGAAAAATGCAGAATCTTCTGACTACCTTAAACAAGAATCTAAGAATGTTTGGGATGCGATTCTCTCCACCCAAATGCAAAATGTTACTTCAGGATTGGCTTGATTCGGCACCGAAGTTAGTGATAGGGAGTGAGGCAGTTGGATGTGTTGACCGCTTCACTTATCTTGGCAGCCTCATCAGCCCTGACGGTCTGGTGTCTGCTGAAGTCTCTGCGCCTACACATAAGGCCCGATTAGCTTTTGGGAATTTGCGTCATCTGTGGCGTAGGCGAGACATCCGACTACTGACCAAGGGACGCGTTTACTGCGCAGTAGTTCGGTCCGTCTTACTTTATGGATGCGAAATATGGCCATTAAGGATAGAGGATATTCGTAGGCTCCTGGTATTCGATCATAGATGTCTTCGAAGCATTGCTCGTGTTTTCTGGGACCACCGAGTAAGCAATACGTGGGTTAGGAATAGAGTACTAGGTAGATACGGTAAGTTTATTGATGAAGTAGTAAATCTTCATCAGCTAAGGTGGTTAGGACATGTGTTACGTATGCCTGACCACCGCCTACCTCGACGAACAATGCTGTCTGGTGTAGGAGTAGGCTGGAAGAAAGCTAGAGGCGGCCAAACCAAAACATGACACCAGTCCATGAAGTCATTGACAATTGGGTTAAGCCACGTTAATATGTGCAGATTACCTGGTTGAGGTCCTCGTGATGATCGTCACAAATGGTTAGAGACTTTAGATGATATGGCTTAAAATCGTTGGCGATGGCGCAGGTGCATCCATTCCCTGTCTTCCTCCAAATCCTAAGCTTCTGAACTTATCATAATTTTCTCTTTACCGAATCATATTTCCTTAAATGTTCTCGGTCTCTATTCCCTTCCATGAATACTAACTCTGCTACTACCTTTCCCACTCTGGGATTTGATTCGACAATTTAATCTCTATCTGTTAATTGGGGCATGGCAACTTGAACTGATGTACTCATGTACCAAGTTCTATGTTGTAACTGACTCACTGACCGACCTAGTTACCATATCAAATTCCAACCAGGTTTTAAAACTATTGGTTATTTATTAAATTCATTTTACGTTATTTCATCATCAGCAACGTGGAACCGGGCACATTCGCTCGTAGGTTCAAACTGCCATACCACATTAGCACTATGAGATTACCGAGGCAACGTAATAACAGAATACAGGAGGGAAGAGTAAAGTAAAGGTTTGCAGAAAATAATAATAGAATTCAAGATCTAGATGAAGTTAAAGAGTGAATACTCTTGCGCCACTGTGACCGATTTTGAGCCATATCGCTTAGTGCCTCCAGCCATTTATTGCAACTATCACACGGACCCCAACCAGGTAATCTACATCTACCAACATGGCTTAGACCAACAGTCAAAGACTTCATGGATTGATGCCATGTTTTGGTTTGGCCGCCCTTACCTTTCTTCCATCCTGCTCCAACCCTAGTCAACATCGCGCGACGAGGTAGACGGTGGTCGGGCATGCTTAATACATGTCCCCAGCCATCTCAGTCGATGAAGGTTAGTGACCTCTTCGACTGATTTACCGTGTTTTCCAAGAACCTTTTGTCTAACCTCAACCATACTTATTTTACTGTTCCATGATATACGAGCGATGCTACGAAGATTCCTATAGTCAAATACCTGGAGTCTACGCATATCTTGGGTTTTCATGGCCCACTAAGTTAGGCGGTTAAGCGAAACACTTTCCTGTTTAATTTAGTTAAGCGATTATGGATTTTGGCCTAACAGATGTGGCTTAGTTGTTTATCACAATTCAGCAATATCTCCATTCCTTAATAGAGCTAATCGTCATACTCCACTATTTTTTTCTTCATAAGAATTTTCTGTTTTTTTGTTCCATACTATTAATGTTGTATACATTGTCTAAACTTTCACTGTAATTTTATTTTCTTCCTAATTAGACGATCCTACTGGATGCACAAATGTTAACTATGTGCATTGTTAAGTTGATGTCATGTTCAACTTACCCATCCACGAAATTTTCATCATTTGTTTGTTCACAACTTAATTGTTTCTGCATCCTTTTTAGGGCCTCATTCGAGCAACACATTGCTACTCATTCTCATACCAAACAATGTTATTCATATTTGTGTTTGCGATTCAACTAGAATCTATCGGTTTAAATATCTTTTCTTTATACTCATAACTTATGTTCATTTCCTACTTGAGAGAAAATGATTTTCGATCTAATTTTTTTTCAAATTTATGTGTCCTACTTTTCCTATTTGAATATTTTAGTTAACTTGTCAATGTTCCAGAGTTCACTTTTTGCCGACTTGCAGACGCTAAAATGTAAAAAGCAGAATTCAACCAAAAATGAAATGCATGAGGTACTCATAGAATGTTCTAGATGTTTATAAGCCCTATCAGATATCCTCTAGCCACTTGGCATACTATTCCAAATTTGTTGAGTATGAGTTAATTAAAGAGGTTATCCTTGATTTGGCATATGAGCATGAACTTAACCTGTTAACGTGCAGTGAAAGTGATGCATATTGTACAATCGCTAGGATATGGACCGAGTGTCATGTTCCTAAGGATGTAAAAGAGGCATTTTTCTACAATAAAGAGAAACACAGAACCCAGGTCATGGATGACGTCATTTCACTATTGCATACACGAATGGAAGAGAAGTTGAATGAAAGGCTGACATTGTTTAACGAGCATAATCAAGGTTAGCTGTTATTTTTGTAATATATTTCTTTCAGATCAGTCTCAATGCAATAGTTTAGCTATAGTTGAAAAACTTCAAGAAAAAAAAGCCGAACTTGATATGGAATTTCGAAGGTTACATGCAGCATACGCAGAAGTATACAATCAGTATTGAGCTTTTATTATACTCGATTTTCTAAAAGGTTGCGTTTTTCATTAGATGTTCTTTGCTAGAAGAGTAAGATATTTCTGTAACCATCCATAAATACAAGAATATGAAACTATGAAACTTTCAAGGTATTTCCCACATAAAGGTGCATTACTTGATGGAAAACCAAACAGTATCACTCTGTTCATGGTTTTCATCAATTCCTACCTGGTTCCTACACCACGATATTTTTAGGAAGTAGTTTATATTTTCAAGTCTTCTATTTTCTGTTATCATTAATGTTATTATTAAGTCATTATTCCCGTATAGAGGAATATTACAGAATTATAATGATTTTATAGAGGCATTATATGAACGACATTAAAATTCAAATGTGGAAATAGATACGTTTATAGGGTTTTTATTGACTTCTAACCGTTGAAGTAAAAACAAAAACATGAAAACATCTTACTGAGTTTTATTTGGAATCACATATTTAATAGAACCTCGTGTTATGAGTTAAAGTGCATCAACATTTCTTTTTTGGGCCATAAATGACAAACTCTATCTCCAACAGTAGTAAATACTTATTACGGAGGCCGCAATAATTCCCTTCATGTTACACTTTGATAAGTTCACCAACACGAACTTCATTTTCAAGTTAATTAGTGAAAAAATATTCATTCGACTTTTAGGCACTTAGGAAGTCTCAGTCACCTGTACGTACTATCAACAGTTAAGTTCCATTAATCCAGATAACCTGTCTCTGAGTTGTCACTTTATTTCCATATATATATATATATATAGATATATATATATAATATATATATATAGATATATATATATAGATATATATATATAGATATATATATATAGATATATATATATAATATATATATATAGATATATATATATAGATATATATATATATCTATATATATATATAGATATATATATATAGATATATATATATAGATATATATATATATAGATATATATATATATAGATATATATATATAATATATATATATATTATATATATATATCTATATATATATATAGATATATATATATAGATATATATATATAATATATATATATAATATATATATATATCTATATATATATATAGATATATATATATAGATATATATATATATTATATATATATATAGATATATATATATAGATATATATATATAGATATATATATATATATATAGATATATATATATATATAATATATATATATATAGATATATATATATATATCTATATATATATATAGATATATATATATATATAATTATAACTTTACCAATAGTTTATTCTCAACAGATTATGTGACCTTAGTTTATGTGTATTGAATATAATCCCGTGAAATTACCCATGACAAGTGGATTATTTTTGATTGTCAGTCAGCGTGAATATTTTAACTTAACACAATATCACATACTATCATGCTTTTAGCAAAGACCAATTCTAGTTGATTTTCACATAAATACTTTTAGATCGTATCAAGGATATGCAGTATATCTTTTCGTTTATTTCGGGAATATCGTCACGAGGTTCGGCCTCGAATGAGTCGTCAAGCATTGGCAGTTTTAACTGAACAAGGCAATGCGTTACTTTTACGCATCACAAATTTGCAAAAGTCTGTTGAATATTCTGTTTCCCAACCTTCAGAAACCTTAGATATTCTGAAGAAAATCCAGTATGTCTTATTTTAGCGTTATTATTAATTCTGTTGCTGTTAGATATATATCAGGGAAATATGTCAGTTCCTCTAAAACTTAGGATGTATTGATATTAATTTGTAAGTAATTTAGACTTTAGCTACAAATCTACTTAATATATCGTCTTCCACAAATCAAAGGATACGACTGTGTAGATCCCAGCAGACAAACATTTAATGTAACAAGTTGTATTTATGTTAAATTACAATTGTCTTAATCAATTGAAGGATAAGTGTACTGCGCAGCAGTTCGATTTGTTTCACTTGACCATTTATCGTAGATAATGCTCATAGGTTATTGGCATTTGATCACTGTCTTCAAAACGTCACTCGCGTTTATTTGGACGGTCACGTAAGTAATCATGAGGTTAGATGCATGGTATTGGGGAAAGGTGATAAATCAGTTGATAAGGTTGTACATTTTCATTGACTGAAGTAGTTGAGACATGCATTACGTATCATTAACATCCCCTACCTCAACATGGGATGCTGACTGATATTGGAGTAGTTTGAAAAGAAATCTAGTGGCAACCAAATCAAAACTTGATATCAGTTCATAAAGTCACTGACCTCTGGTCTGAGCCATGTTGGTAAATTCAGACCACTTGGCTAAGGTCCTAGAAAACTTTGCAATCAATGGTTGGAGACTGGGTGACGTGGTTCAGAATCGGCCACATTGGCTCAGGTGCATTTACATTTTGTTTTTCCTCAAACCCTGAGCTTCAAAATATTTTATGCCTTTCCATGAACTTATTCTTTCTCTCTATGTTATATTCTATATGTTCACACTTTTTTCTTACTACCATTCAGGTAACTACTAATTTGGTGCTCATCTTTCTGTTCTAATGAGGTGTAGCAACTTGGACCGATGCACATATGTATCACGTTCTTTGTTGTACATGCATATATACAATCGCCTCACTCTTAGTTAACTTGGTTTCGTGCACTCGTTGTATATGTATTATTTTAACTTTTTAAAGCCCATATTTTAATGGCTTTAATCACTTTGCGTTATATACATACTGGTTTGGCTTAAAAACAGAACTATTAAGTCTCTAAATGGTGCAAGTCTCTTATTTACCGGGGATCGTTCATCACACTAAGGTATGATAGTTTTAATTTGAAACGAGCATGTCTTCTGTATATAGTGACTTCATGTGATTTAACAGAAGTACTCGAAAGTATACGAAAACTTGACCTATCATGACGTACAACATGGCTTGCACCTCAGTCGATATACGTATTGGAAATTGATTGTATAACTCACATCATGTCTCTTCCTTCAGAGGCATTTATGCAACACGCTGTGTTCTCTCTCATCTCACATTGACATTATTATTAAGATTATCATGATCATTATTTACTTGTATGTGAATAATTTATAGGACCTGTATGACGTTTTATCCTACTTTTTGTCGTATTCATAAAATTCCCCTACCGTGCCGCTACCTTGACGTGGTGGTCGGGCTTGCCTATCGTAATGACTCAATCGGGCTATACTGGCTGGAACAATCGTCCCTCTAGGTCCTACCATGCCAGGCAGGTCGGTTGAAGAGCGTTGAGACCAAGAGCAGCAAATACCAGGTCCGAGGACGAAGTCGTACTGCCGGCTGTACAGAAGTGTGACGGCAGTAAGGTGTTTTCTTCGGACAACCAGCATAACAGTGATGCTGCCTTCTCACAAAGAAAGGGCGGGGTTAGAAAAGGCCGACCCTAAAAGTGCACACCTCACCTTACTCCACGGATTTCTGTCTCCGGCAGTAAGGCCTCCGAACTTTACATTGGTGCATTCAATGTACGAACCCTGTGTCAAATAGGGCAACAAGCCTCCCTAGCTAAGACATTAGAATCCCGCGCCATTGATGTATGTTGTGTCTCCGAAACACGCATACAGGATCCTAGCGTGGTCATTCACTTGACCTCACCTAGTCAGAATGAAGAACCTTCGCGATACACTCTTCGTTTATCTGGCGATTCAACAGCAACTTCTCGTGGGCTCGCCGGTGTAGGTATTGCATTAAGTATGAAAACAGAACAGGTGCTTCTTCAATGAATTCCTGTCAACAGTCGCCTATATGCTGTCCGACTAAATGGTTCAGTAAGAACTCGGAAAGATAGGGACACACGCCGTTGTCTTTTCGTTGTTTCTGCCTACGCTCCCACCGACTGCAGCCTGGATGAAGTGAAAGATGAATTTTACAGAAAACTTTCTGAACTACTTCATAGAGCCAAACACTCAGATTTGGTAATCTTGGCTGGTGATTTTGATTCCCAAATAGGTAGCTTGAACCAATCTGAAAGACATTTAGGTGGATGCTGCAGTGTTCCAGCTCAGAGAACGGATAACGGTTATTTCTAGCCAACACGAACTTTAAGCATAAGGAGCGACATGGAGACCTCTTGGCCCTACTCAACGGTGGACTCAAATAGACCATATCGCGATTATTCACCGTCGGAGAGGCTCGATAGAAGATTGCCGATCTTTCTGGAGTACATGTTTGGATTCCGACAACGCTCTAGTGCGAGCACGCGTTTGCTTGTGTCTTACCGGGCGAAGAAAAACTACCACAGGAAAACCTTTTAGAATTCAGTTTAGTAATAAAACAGCCAAGATTAAATTCCAGGAACAGCTGAGGAATCACTTAGGCACTTATAAAGATGCGTCCTGACTAGATACTGCTTGGCAAGATGTTCAAGCATCTGTGGCATCTACAATGATATCTATCAATGACTTAAATCAACATGTCAAGAAAAATCAATGGATCTCAATGGCTTCTGTTGATTTAATAGACTCCCGAAGAATTATCCCATCGGCCTCCGAACACGATGATGAGCGACGTGTAATCAGGTATAAACTGACGAAAAGTCTGCGAAACGACCGTGAGCGGTGGTGGGTAACGAAACCAAAGGAAATGGAAAAGGCAGCGGCGATAGGTAACACTAGACAACTTTTCAAGTTGATAAAAGAAATCGGGGTTAAAAAATCCAGCGTTAGTGAGATAATTTCCGAAAAGGATGAAACGCTTATTATCTCTCAGTCTAGACGTTTAGAACGATGGGCTAAACAGTTTTGTTGGCCTTCAGCTACTCTAAAACTTCCCGTTATTTCGAGACAGCCAGAATGGAAAGTCGACTTAGGTCCCCCGACTCTTGTTGAAGTCGAAAAAGCTATAACCAATCTAAAGCGATGCAAAGCAGCAGGTCCAGATGGGTTATCCCCAGAGGTGTTTAAGGATGGTGGTCCCACTTTGACAACCAGGCTGACTGATATTTTGACTAAGGTTTGGGAACTTGACATAATTCCGTCTGACTGGTGTAGATCGTTAATCGTCCCAGTACATAAAAAAGGGTCGAAGTCGTCCTGCAATAACCATGGAGGAATTAGTTGGACTAATATAGTGTCTAAAATACTAGCTTCTATAATTATCAGACGCTTAACCACAACTCGTGATCTCCAAATACGAGAAAATCAGGCTGGTTTCAGACCTGGTCGCGGTTGTATAGACCAAATATTCACCGTTCGTCAGATCTTCGAACACAGACATACTTTTCGGCGGCCGACAATAGTGGTTTCCCTTGACTTGAAAGCAGCATTTGACTCTGTAGACCGTGAAGTTCTACGGCAGTGTCTTTCATTGAAAGGCGTGCCCCAAAAGTACATAAAACTTGTTAAGGCTCTTTACTCAAACACTATTAGTCGTGTCAGAGCATATGGCGAACTGTCATCTGAACTTGTAACCTCAAGTAGTGTCCGTCAAGGCTGCCCACTTTCCCCATTTTTGTTTAATTTCATAGTTGACATACTGTTAGAAATTACACTTTCATTGTCTGACTTTTCAGGAATTGATCTCCTACCAGGAGATCCACTTATTGACTTAGAATATGCTGACGATATAGTCCTGTTTGGCGAAGACGTTGATATGATGCAGAATCTTTTAACAGCAATAAGCTCTAATGCAAGCATTTTCGGAATGTGTTTCTCCCGCTCTAAATGCAAACTATTGCTCCACGACTGGTTTTCGTCAACACCTGAACTAAAGATAGGGAGTGAAGTAGTTGAGCACGTCGACCATTTCACTTATCTTAGAAGTCTGATTAGCCCTAATGGGTTAGTGTCTGACGAAATCTCAGTACGAATTCAAGGATCTCGTTTGGCTTTTGCCAACTTACGTCACCTATGGCGTAGACAAGATATTCGTTTCTCAACGAAAGGGAGAGTGTACTGCGCAACAGTTCGCTCTGTCTTACTGTATGGATGTGAGACGTGGCCATTAAAAGTAGATGACACTCGAAGTTTATTAGTTTTTGACCATTGATGTCTACAAAACATCGCTCGCGTTATCTGGGATCACCGAGTAAGTAACAACGAGGTTAGACGACGGGTGTTAGGCAAATGTGGTAAATCGGTCGATGAGGTTATGAATCTTCATCGACTGAAGTGGTTGGGACATGTGTTACGTATGCCTTAACCACCGTCTTCCTCGACGCTGGCTGATATAGGCATAGGATGGAAGAGAGTTAGAGGTGACCAAACTAAAACATGGCATCAATCCATGAAGTCACTGACTGCCGGTTTAAGTCGTGTCGGTAGCTGCAGACTACCTGGATGGGGTCGTCGTGATTGCCGTAACCAGTAGCTAGAAACACTGAGTGACATGGCCCAGAATCGGTCACAATGGCGCAGATGTATTTACCCATTGTTCTCCCTTAAATCATGAGCTTTAAATTATTCCACAACTCTCTTTCTACGCTTCCTGAACCATATTCTATATGTTCACATTCCTTGTTACTATTATTATTTTAAATTAATTGAAGAAGTAACTTCTATTAATGGTGGGGTGGTGTTAATCTTGCGGTGCCATGGTGGTATGGCAACTTGAACTGATTCACACATGTGCCAGGTTCTATGTTGATTGTACGTACATACACATACATACATTCATAAAATCCACCCGCTAACCTTGTTTTCTTAAACATATTTTTTGTTCTTAGATCCTGTCTATCTAATTAGGATGAACTGTTCCTGGTTCACTTATTGTTTGTTCTAGTATTTAATCGTAAGCACTTCTCCATATTTTTCCTCTTGTATTCTCAGATCGTACTCTTATTTCCTATCTCATATACCTAGTCCTTATTTCGTTTCTAAACTAGTTCTACTTACTGTGAGATATTTAGTTGTTTTGATTTCATATTACATTTTAACAAATCGTTCACCTATATCTACACTGGTCATAGACTAAGTAGGACGCCCTACAAACGTACACGTCTTCATATCATATCATGGAATTATATCGTGAAATTGCTTCCTGGGGGGGAGGTATAGAGTATAATAAAAAGGTAAGACAAAAAACACAGTTCGGAAGAAAAGAATGAGATCCAACGACTAAAATCGTGAAAGTATACTAGGTTTACGACATGCAGAAAGATATATGAGTACAACTTCCTATTTTTAACCGATTTAGTAGTGTTACCTAGCATTTTCAAAACAATAGATTACATTTGTCCCTCAGATCTTATTACAAAAATCTGCAACTGTAGACGAAACCCAGTCAACATCTTAGGATATTTGCCACTACGTTTCCTCCAGCTAGAAAGTCCAGCTGAGGTAAGCTAAAACTAAGTCTGAACATAAAAACCTATAGTAATCAACCTGACTATATTGTTAACGGTTTATGGACTGACTAAAAAATGACTTCTAATGTATGATAATATTCTATCTTGAGAATTCGTCTTGCAATAATTTTCTTGTTTTTTCTTATTTAGAAGTGAACTTAGTAGTTCACGTCGTGTTTTACAGTCGGAAGTAGAAGAATTAGAAAAATTGCTTGCAACATATAAAAATAAAGATGGTGAATATCATAATATTGTAAAACAGTATACTGAGTGCCAACGACAATTATCCTTACGTTCTGCGCTATTACATGATACAGATGTTGTACACCATAATCAAAGTTTACATAAAAAATTATCAAATCGTCGTTCATTGAGTACTGGTGGTATAACTCGTAGATAATTAATGTATAAAAAGATATGTATAGTTTATTTTTGAAATCTCAATAAAATACAACGTTTTACGATACTTTCGTTTTCTTATTATTTTTTTCTGAATCTTGAATTTTTTCTCGTCCTCTATTTATTTAAGTTACTTGCATGCATTATAGACTTATGTGTAAATGCTTGAATTATATTGCTAACAGTTCCATTCAGTAATTTTAGTGTTAGATCTTCAAACCAGATATCACTCTCTATTAGAGTGATTTTATTTGAATTAAAATTGCTGTAACTAGGTCAAGATTGTGAGTTTATTAAAAGTTACCGCTTAAGTTATTGTAACCAGTCATTGATAGGTTATTCATCCATAACTTGTAGTCATGTGGCGTCATTTCACTTCTATATTATTTTATGAATTTAAGGAGGTTAAGCACTTAGTATATTTTGTCGACAGAATAGTAATGACAGTGGAAACTGTTATCAGTCTTATTTTGGCCTTAGTAGTAATCGAATGTAAGGGTGTTGTTCTATTTTCTATTGTAAAAATGTTTTATTGTTAAAAAGGACCTTTTTATTGTGTTACATAAATGTGTAAATCAGTATTGTCTCCTTATTAAGGTACTGTGTTTTCTTTTGAAGACACGTTGGAACGGTTAAAAACGTTATGTTGTTAGACAGGTTAAACTTAGTTATTCTTAGAAAAACAATATATCAATTTTCAAAATACTAGTGTACTGTTATTTCTGAGTATGTTACGTTTAGAACTCACTAATAAAGAACAAATGTATCCATTTTTCTTTAGACCGCTTATTGTGTGCGGATTTGTGGTGGGGTACATGTGAAACTTGCTAGATGCTTTAATCAGCGAAACACTGCACCATGTCGTATTTCAAATTAAATCTGTTTTACTAAATTGCTTGTATATCGCAAAATCTATAAAGATCATTATTACCTTTCAGTCCCATCCAGTTATATTATACACTGCTTGACTAAACCAGCGAAGAAAAGTATGAAACTAAGAGTGTATGGAGAGCTAAATCAGTCTATATATATACCTTTACTAACCCAGACAAGAAAGTGTAGACCACAATCTTGGTCAGAGAAACCATCTGCTTATAATGTCATGCCAACTTGTACTTCTCATCTACGAGTTTTTATATGATTCATCTTGACTCGTCTGCCTTATCAAACACGGTTGGGCTTCTTAACATCATGCTACCTCCTTTTTAGCTTTTTCCAAACAACGTTGTGTTATCTAGGCTTTGTTATTTGATATGAGTTTTATTTCTAGTGTGTTTTATTGATGAGGTGTTGCATTTTCACTGAACACGAGGTTTGGAATCATTCTCTTACTATTGTAAAAGTATCGATTATAGTGAGTACATAGTAACGTTGGATTAGTATTATTTTCAGCAACTCGTTATGTATGAATCAGTAGATATAAAACTCTAAATAATCGAACTTACTAATCATTAACAATCTTATATTTGATTTGTTGAACAAAGTCTTATTTAGTGAAGCACATCCATCCAAACTGTTTGCTTTCCTGGTTCAAATTCATTTCCATGACAGGATTGTATTCCTAATTCTCACTTTTCAAGTGTGTTAAATACCTAGCTGCATGAGTCTATGCTTCTTTACTCTATTTAATTTATTTAGTTTTCTTAACCTCTCGCTAAGTTGATTTGGGTTGTGGTTAGCGAGTGGCATCCAGGACTCAGCGGGATGTAACTGCATCCCAGTACTGATATTCGCACCGGGACTCTTACCCACTCTATTCACGCTACCGTGACTAATTTTCTTTATTGATTTTTTGACTGGATTTCAATAACTTTAAATTAGGTCACAATTAGACCAGGAACTAATTTGTGGAGAATGTAATGAAAATTAATGGGTATCAAAGAGTAGCTTCATCTAGTTTTGAGACTATTAAGCAGTACATATTCACCAAATCGTTTGTTTTGTTTTAATAAGATAATAAACAGACTAAATATATATTGATTTTGATATTGATTGGTTGCGCTACCTCACTAATGTAATGGTGGACCTCATTTGTCAAGTATATGTTAGAAAGCTAGCAGTTCTAGATGTTTACTGAAATGAGTAGATTAAACAGTATTTGAATTTGGTTAAATACTTACGCATAAACTATCGACCAGTTAAACAAGTACTTCACGACTCGATTACTAATTAATCTGACCCTACATTTTAGCAGAATATAGGAAATTCATTATCCCGTTATACCATTTTATGAATATGTATGTCAATAATATGTTCATAGCAGAATTTAGAAGGTGGAAAAAATTTTATGTAAGTGTTATTCACTCTGGATCCTAATTAATTGTACTTTGTTGTTTAATTATTTCGCTTCCGTTTCAAAGCACTTATGCCCTCTTATTACCTCTTTGTTGTCAGTTTCTAGAATACACTTTTCATGCGAGTTCATTACTGTGAATGGATGAACTGACAAAGGAGGAACAATTACGAATTGAGCGAAATCGCAAGCGTGCTTTAGAACTTAAACTTTCTCAAGTTGTTGCAAATGACCGGTATGTATCAGAATGAATGACCTATACATTCCTTTATAATGTTTTTATGTATAATTTATTTGTTTATGCAGATGTAACTTGGCACAAATGGGCACCAAAAGTATATGCGCTACACAATTTGGAGCATAACATTGTTAACAAATAAACGTTGATATATGATTATAAGAGGGGAGGTCAAACTTAACAAAACAGTTAGAAAGTTACAGGGTAGGAGATACAGTTTACAAAGTATCTACAGACAAGAAGATCCCATTCTATTATAGAAACCCGATCTTTTACAGTCAAATCTATATCACAATGACATCAAAGATGGCACACATCGGCATTAGCCGATCTGTCTTTCATTATCCGCAGTTTGATCTCGTCTGACACTCCACCACCAGCATTCATACAACCATCCAGATACACGAACTTTCCAACTACTTCTAACGGTACACCAAAAAGAGTGCACACCTGCCAATTTTACAGAAGTACCTTGCACTTTAGCGGTGCAAAGTACATGGCATACCTACAGATATTAATTGCCAACTGATTAGGTGCAATTCGGATGGCTTGTGTGTTATAACACAGTATAACAATATCTTTCCCATACTTGAGGTCAGAAAGTCTATCTTCATATATCGAGTCCATATCATCAGTACACACTTCCTTCGGAGCTGTTCCTAGAATGTCATCGATGGTAAGTTGACAAGGAACGATGAGATTTGTCAACTCCGCCTAGCCCCACTAGTAGATTAAAATAGTGAAAAAAAGTGGTTGTGTAGTGGATACTACTTATAAGGTCATCAATAAGTAGTAGGTAGCAGAGCGTCAAAGGGAATTAGGAAGCATCAGTAAACAGCATACAAGGCGAGTTGCGAGGTGACAAGAAGTAAAGCATGATTAAAATACAGAGGAGACTCGAGAACAACCAAGAGAAGCAAGCTAATAAACGACACAGTCCAGAGAACGCGGAGGATGTGCAAATTGATGCTTGGAAGTAAGGTATGTAATATTGTATGACATACTCTGTTTTCACCAAACAAATAATTTCTTGCCAATTATGTGTGTTCACAATTGGTGTCGCTGCTTCTGAACGAGCTGAAGGTGCCGTGGCCGCATCCGTTCGAGGATGGGGACGTTAGGGCATTCCTGCAGCAGTTCGTAGCCATCCCGAAGCTGGTTGGTGTGCGAGGACAGAAGGCGGAGGTGACAGTCCTCGGGACCCTGCTGCGGGGATGTGCGGGGTCGGCGTTCGATAGTGTGGAGCTCGCTGGCGGTGGGGCCACGTGGGAAGATGTGGTGGTAAGGTTGGTGTCTGAGTTCAACAGTCCTGCGGATAGGGTGTTGGTGTTGCAGCAGTTCAGGGCCGTGCGGCTGGCCCCAGACGGTGGTCCGTCGGTGTTGGCTGCCACTCTAACAAGTCTGCTGCGTCGTGCTTTGCCTTTGTTAGATGACACCTCAAGGGGGCAGCTGCTGACGTCCCAGTTCCTGGAATGTGTTCCGGATGACGTAGCCAGACAACTTCGACTGGCGCATGCGGTGCATTTATTGGATGTTGTAGAGACGGCGCGATTATGCAGACAGTTGGCTAGCAAGACGGTCTCTTCGATAACCGAAGACAGCAGGTCGGCGTCTATGGAGAAGCGAATAGCCGAACTGGAGGAGCAAGTCGCGGCGGTCCGAATCCGTGCGGAGAAGGGGAATAGGTGCGTTGAGTGTGGAGAACTCGGACATTATGGGAGGAACTGCCCGATGAAACGACGATCAAGACATTTTAAACGTTACACACAGCCTTCTTTCTTTGAAACATCTTTTCGGGTTGTGGGGTTGGTTAATAAGGGTGCATTGTATACAAGAGTGCGTATAAACGGGAGAGTACTAGTTTGTTTAGTTGATACGAGCGCTGCTATATTCTTAATAGATATAGGATTGTGTCGGCAGATCAGGGCGTGTTCACTAGCGGTGCAAACAGTGAGCGGGCATGCACTGGAAATTTTAGGAGTCTCAAACTGTTGTGTCGAAGTTGGAGATTGCGTCGTATGATATCCATTTGTAGTAACTAAATGAATACAGCAAACAATACTGGGAGCGGACTTCCTTAGAGAGGTGGGGACGGTAGTTGACACAAAGAACAAGACGGTAAACACTAAGTATGGGCATTTTAGCATACATGAGAACAGAGAGATAACTAAGATACAAGCCACGATCTTACCGCAAGAAAACATAGAAAATATCAATAAGGTAGTAGCAAAATACGGAGGCCTCTTCACCGACGACGGAGAGGCCTATGGGTATCGTGATAAGGTGACGCATGAAATCCCTATAAACAGTCGTAAGAAGACAACGTTCCACACACGCCGGATACCAGTTCATCTCGGGACGGAAATAAATCGTCAAGTCGAAGGAATGTTGCGGGACAGAATAATTGAAGAGGCCGATAGCCGTTACAACTCACCTGTGCTTCTAGTAAAGAAATCCAATGGGAAATATAGATTCTGCGTCGACTTCAGAGAATTAAACAGCATAACTGAGCTGAAGCCATGTGCAATGCCAACTGTAGCCGAAACCCTGGATCGCTTACAACAAGCAAAGTTGTTTACTGTACTGGACCTAAGGTCAGGGTATTGGCAGCTACTGATAAAAGCGGATGACAGGCACAAGACAGCCTTCACTGTGGGTCACAAACAGTACCAGTTTAGAAGAATGCCATTTGGGCTGGCGAGAGCACCGTTCACATTTAGAAGATTAATGAACTTATTGTTTCGAAATCTTGAGAACGTGGAGGTGTACGGGGGACGATTTGGTGGTTTACAGTAAAACAGAGGCAGACCACATAAGACATCTATAAGCAGTATTCAAACGAATCGAGGAGTTTGGGTTGCGCATCAATAAGAAAAAGTCGCAGATAGCCAAATGTAACGTCACACTGCTGGGGTATAAAGTTGGAGATGGTGAAATGAAGCCGTTGCCCGAGAAGATTTTGACTATCAAGATCATAATGGCACCCACTTCGAAAAGGAAACTCAGGCAGTTTATAGGAAGAGCAGCATTCTACAGCCGCTTTATAAAGAACTTCAATGAGGTCGCTGCACTACTGTATAAACTATTAAGCAATGAAAAATTTATATGGACAGAGGAGGCGCAGAAAACCTTTGATCAAATCAAGCAGCTATTAAACGCAAAGCAGATGACACTGAGACTGCCGGTCCGTGGAAAACAGTTCACAGTGGCCACAGATGCCAGTGATTTTGGGATTGGTGCAGTACTTCGCCAGGATGACGGGGTAGTGGAATATGCCAGCTGCGTTTTAACGCCAACGGAACAGAAGTACTCGACCATCGAGAAAGAATGTCTAGCGATCGTTTGGGCAGTAGATAAGTGGAGACCGTATCTGCTAGGCCAGCCATTTCACATTGAGACCGACCACAAGCCGCTACAGTGGTTGAAGACGGCAGGAGACCCCCGAGGAAAATTGTCACGATGGACACTACGCTTGCAAGAATATGATTCCACGATTGGCCACATACCAGGAAGTCGAAACGTAATAGCTGACTACCTGTCACGACCGTGTGAGGACGCTTGCTTACCGGAAATTTCCTGTGGAGTCCACAGAGTGCGAACAGACCTTGAAAGGCTGGTTCGTTGCCAGAAAGCCGATCCAACGCTTAGGACGGTGAGACGAGCGCTAACTGAAGTAGTGGATGACGAATCAATGCACTTTAGCAGAGAGGTAAAGACGTTTTTAAGCCAAAAAGACAGATTAAGATTAGATGCAGCTGGAGTGTTAACATGGAAAGACAACGATGGAAACTGGATAGCTGTAATTCCAAAGCCATTATGACATGAACTAATCAGTGAATGCCACCAACTAGCACACACAGGCGTCGCAAGAACCACTGACCTCCTGAGACAGAGTGCTTACTGGCCAGGAATGCAAGAAGACGTGATGAGATACGTCCTCGCCTGGCCCCATTGTCAATTAATGAAGGGTGATAAATGCATACGCACTTCGTTACAACCCATCCCCGTAATGACAGTAGGCGGTCTGTGGTCAGTGGAAGTAATGGGTCCATTTCCTCAGAAATCGAGCGGTAACCAGTACGTGTTGGTGATGACCGAGCATGCTGCGCGCTGGGTAGAGGCTGTGGCGATTCTTGATCAACGAGGAAAGACGGTGACCGAAGCAGTGATGCGGCACATCGTGGCCGACCACGGCGTCCCGAGAATGATATTGACCGACCAGGGTCCATGTTTCGAGAGCGAAGAATTCTCATCACGCCTTGGGCAGTTAGGTATCAAACGAGTCAGAACAACACCGTATCATCCACAGACCAACGGACTAACGGAGCGAAATAATCACACTCTAAAAGAATGGTTGGCAGCAAAGGGGGGTAACTGGGAGACGGAATTACCGATGATATTATTAGCACATCGAGCATCGAATCAAGGAACAACAAAGAAGTTATCATTTCAGTTGATGTACGGAAGGAGACCACGAATGCCAGGCAGTATCATCGCCTGGCCTCAGCCACAAAAGTGGAATGATAGGAAATGGAAGAAAGAGCGGAAACAAGCGGTGGAAAACATACAACGGAAACAGGAAATGGACGTTAAACGATCAGAACAGCATCGAGGGAATCAGCTGAGGCACTTTTCAGTGGGAGATCTGGTGAAGTGTAGAGGACGGAGGGTGGCGGACTAGGTTCGAAGAAAGTACTCCCCAAATGGGAGGGCCCGTATACAGTCATCGCTAGGCGTGGACCGGTATACACCATCAAGAAGGACAACAAAGAGAAGCGTGTAAACATAAGTCAATTGCAAAGATGGATGTGTTGGAATGATGGGGCAAATACGCGGAAACAACCAGTGACCACAGAGGCAAGAAGGTCGGCGCGCATACGAGCACAACAGTTAAATGGAGGGGCGAGTGTGGTGGATACTACTTGTAAGGACATCAATAAGTAGTAGGTAGCAGAGCGTCAAAGGGAATTAGGAAGCATCAGTAAACAGCATACAAGGCGAGTTGCGAGGTGACAAGAAGTAAAGCATGATTAAAATACAGAGGAGACTCGAGAACAACCAAGAGAAGCAAGCTAATAAACGACACAGTCCAGAGAACGCGGAGGATGTGCAAATTGATGCTTGGAAGTAAGGTATGTAATATTATATGACATACTCTGTTATTCACCAAACAAATAATTTCTTGCTAATTGGTTTGTTCACTGTTGTATACCATCACTCTGCCTGGTGTGTTCGTGTAAAGAATTTTTAAAATGTTAATGAACTTGTCAGGCAAACTTTTCTCAAACAGATAATTTTAGACCATTGTCCTATCCAACGAATCTAAAGCGACCTTATCGGCAAGTTATACAACTGATGATGGCCTCCAGTACGTGTGGCGGCGTTCCGTTACTTAACGGAAAGTGGAATTGTGGTCTTTTTATTGACTTATGTATTTATATCACCGGGCAGTTTCTTACAAAATGTAGTTCACCTATGAAAGTTGGTTTTACAATTGTATTACCATAGTTACTACATTAACGTAATACTTGGGTTTCTCTATCGTAATGATCCAAATAGGTTTAATTGATTCGATACTCATTCCTTTAGGTCCTATAATGGCATGTAGGTTGGTCAGAGTGCAGCAGTAGCAAAACTATGGTTCTCTCACCTAGCGAACATTGCAATGTTACTACCTTCTCACAACAAATAGACAGGTTTAAATAAGGTCAGCCCGGAAGATGCGCACCTCACCTTACTCCATGTATTTCCATCTTCAACAGTAAGGTCTTTACAATCACGGGGCTAACACGCCCGCAACCGCTCGTTAAAATGTGGTCTGTGACCGGTCTCAATGAGTTATTTCTTGGACATTGTGGTTGCGATCCCATCAAGCTATCTCCAATCCATCTTCTTCCTAAAGTACCTCAAAAAGGTAGCATTTCACTGTATGGGCAACCTAGAAGTAAAAACCACCCTCATGTTTTTCACAACGCACACTATCAAATTTCTTTTAATATTTTTTAACCCTCATTTTTCTTCCTTGACCCAAGTCCTCCGACACTTAGCGAATTTGAAATTGCTGCAAGTAATTCAGAGCGAGGATCTGATTAGATAACCCTAGATACATTTAGTGATGGTGCTCCACTTTTAACAGGCCAGTTGATTGATATATTAGTTAAATTCTACAGGCTGGACGTAATCCCACCTAATTTGTCTCAGTTACCGATCGTTCCAGTTTATAGAAAAATACTGGAATTCTTTCGTGATAACCACAAAGGAATCAGTTTTATTTGTATAGTGTCTAAAATATTGACCTATATAGTCATCCATCGTTTGGCTGAAGCTAAGGAACAGCGAACTCGAGTAAACGCCGTGAGTAGCAAGGCAAGCTTGTTTGAGATAACTTTTTCTACCTGTAAATACAAATTTCACCTAAGGACATTGTCTGCATCATTCTTTAGTTTGATCGTGGGGAGTGACTTAGCTGGTCATTTCACTTATCTTTGGAATCTTATCAACTCTGGCTCATTGGTTGTTTGACGAAATTTTAACTCGGACATGGTACAGAATCGGTCACGGTGGTGCAAATGCATCCATCCTCTATTTTCTTCTAGATCATAAGTTTCATTATTCCTTTGCACACCTTTGTTTCCTTTCTTCTTGTCGTATTCTGTTCTCGTCTTAATATTGTAAGTTTGACCTTGTGCTAATGAGGTATGGCTACTTGAATTTATGTTCATTTGTCATGTTCTACATTCTTCGTATTTGACTGTACCTCATGAGTACATAAACCACATAAAGACGTTTTGCTCCAGTCAACTTATAACTAATTGTTATCAGAATTATCAACTTCAAGTTATGTTGCTCTTTATTTTCTTTTTGTTTAATTTCGTCGTAGATATCCTCTCAAAAGTTACACTTCAAACTAATTTTTCAGGAATTAATCTGCTATCAGGAGGCCTACACATTAGCCTGAAACGTGCATGCGATATAGTCATATTCGGTGGAGACGCTTACACTATGCAGAGTTTCCTGTACTTTTTGAGTAGCAATGCAAACATTCTTAGGATTCTTTTATCCCTCCCCTAAATACAAAATGTTTCTTTAGGACTGGCCCAGATTGTTCGTAGGAAGTGAAGTAATTGATTGTATTGACTATATTGGTTGGGACATATATTACGTATTTCAAACCACCGAATACTTCATCGCTGGCATAGGAGTAGGATGGGCAAAATCTAGGGTAGGTTTAACTACTGCCTGGATGGGTTCTTCGAGTTAATTACATTTACTACCTTCAGACTTTGGGTGACATAATTCTGAATCAGTTACAGTGACTCAGATGCATTCACTCTTTATCTTTTACGTATCAAGTTCCATTACTATTTCATACGCACGTTTATTTCATCCCTTGTCGAGCTATATCGTGACATTAGTCTTATTTGTTTGCTTTCTTCGTGCTAACGTGATAAGGTGATTCGGACCAGTAGATAGATGTACCAGGTTCTGCGTCGTACATGATTGACTATTATAGTCTTATTGACGATAAATTTTTCCTTCATTTCATTACTTAAATAACGCTTCGGCTTCTAAATGTATGTATTTATTCTGGCATGCCTTACTAATACTTAATAATGAGTTGTTCTTTTACACATTACATTATACAACGAGATGTCTCTCTAACTAATCTAGGACTTGCTAGACGCATTTTCATATGGAAAACGGATTGTTTTTTGCAGATGAGAACATACCTGCAATGTTTCTCGATGTAATTTGACTTATTACTAGGATTGTACCGATTTGTTTAGTGGATCGTGGTATTATGACGGGTTATTACTTTATAGTAATACATTGGCTTTCATTGTTACCATTCGTGTTCATGTAAATTTTATGCACACAAATTTTTGTATTCCTGTTGATTTTTTAGACTCATAACTTTCCTGACTATCCTTTTATGGATCTATGATACGTAGATAATATGGTTTGTCGGCAATAGATAACATAACGCACAATCTCATGAACTAGTTTAAAATGTAGTTCAGGAATTTTTGGCATGCATTCCATAGCTATCTACACAGTTTATCCCTTCCTACCCAGCTTCCATTAGTACTGTACTCTGAATATCTTAATACATCAGAATATAGAATGAGCTTCTATCTCGTAGCTCTTGTCAATCTTAAACTATTTTTATTGGCAGCTATTTTCTGTCACTGAAAAAGTCGAATTTCAGAAATACTATGTTTTCTAATTGTTTTTTTATATGTAACAATCCTAGAAGTTATTTGTTTTAAATAATTTAGAAGACAGTTGTTTAATGTTCTCTAAGTTTCATTTAGGATGTTTTGTATTCGTAAGGTAAACGAGTAAAAACTTCATGCTCGTATTTTGTTATTTAAGTTTTGCATGGAATCAAATAATATAGACTACCTTAAATAATCAGATTTAGTAGAAGTTATTGTTATCAAAATGTTTACTGTACATTGACTTCTTCATTGTTATAAATCGGACATATAATGTGACATTTTCTACCTGCTACTCCAATATCTCTTTTGTAGTCATGATGTCTATGTGTCAATCCCTCAATCAAAGATCAATACAAAAAACTTAAGTGATGGTGGCTTTATTCTTGAGGAGGAAGTTTCTACTCATCAATATCCTTATACTGAAAAAGATGAAGAATCCTCTGATCCCGAATCGAATGCATCTGTTAAGCATAAAAAACGTAAACGAAGGTGTATTAAGCCACCAAATACTGAATCAAATCTTTTCGCATCTAAATCTGATGTACCTATTCCCCCAGATCAAGAGAAACCAATATGTGATATATGTCACAAGTTATTTGAAGAGTCGTTTTTGCGTAAAACTTTTGACGTAGATGTTTGTGATAAGTGTCGGTAAGTTAATATTATTTAAATTAATAAGCAGTTTAAACATGAACCCTATTTCTTGACATCTCTTTTCTCAAACGTTGCAAGTTTCTGCTTAATGTAATTCACGAATCATATACTGGTTTATGTTTTTAGGTTTAAACCACTCGTTCTTGTGTGAAAGCTAGGGATACTCTCTGGGCTTTCAGACATTGAGACCGGAAAGGAGAGTTTAGACGTGTGATTTAATAGCTAGAAATCAAATGTTTTAATCAATAGACTACCGATATATGCATTTTTACACTACAGTTATATTTACTTTTCATTCAATTTGTTAATATACTAACTATCAGTATTAGTAAAACAGATACCTTTTGAGCTTTATTAGCTTTGTTAGTCAAGTTTTATGTTGATTTGGTTGATTGATACAGCTTTATCTAACTAGATTTAAAATGTATTCAACATCGTTGAAACCTTTGAAATGGTTTACATTCAGTGATGTGAATATACCACATCTGCACAAATGTCTTGTTTTAATAGGAAAAAAGGCCAATAATAGCAATATACAAACTCTATCATATAGTATTTTCTAATTGGATCGTGGAATTTCTTGATATTTTGTCCAGTATCAATCAATTTACATTCATTGAGCTTTTTGTTTAGTGAATGTCATAATTAGTCGGGAAGTCATTTCATACATGTAGAATATATATATATATGTATATATATATTATACTAATATATTATACTAATTAACTTTAGCATTGGTCTAAGGTGATTCATGGAGATTGGAGTGAAATAGTTATCACCGTTGATAATGGATTTTCATCGCACTATATCACAAATTGATGGAAGTAGGGATTCCACTATTGGATACTGACCCAATAGTGTGGAGAGTTTGACGTTCCTTAACTTGAAGCCTCTAGAGCGGGATCTTTGGTGCATACTATTGTGGAGCCCCATACGAGAACGAAACAGCTGTCCAGTGCTCACTGGTTTTGAATGGTACCCTGCCAATATCAATCTGTAACGAATTCAATCAATTAAAAACTAATTAGGGTTATTTAATATGTGACCAATGTTGAAGTAAAAACATTCGAATATCAATCGTGTTTAGCTACATCTTATCTCATTGATGTATTTCAATTAACTCTAACATCTCATATTTTATCCTAAATTTTGTCCATAGAGATCCCAAAAATATTCACGCTTTAATTACTAAAAGTACAGCAAAAGAACGTTACTTATTAAATGATATTGATCTGGATATACGTGAACCAAAATTAAATTATTTATTAAAGCGTAATCCACACAACTCAAGTTGGGGAGATATGAGATTGTACTTGGAAGCACAGGTAATAATAATATTAGAAATTTGTATATTAATATACATTATAAAATTTACCATATTTCTATGCAGATATTAAAGTTCTTACTCATTCTTAACCGTTATTAGTAGCATCGCTCATCATGCTAAACATGTTACTAAAGATAGGCGATTGAATAAACTTGTGAAATCTTTACCATAACTGTTGTCATAAATTCACAAAATATTTAGATTACATTATTTTTGTATTTTCTTGTGTATAAGCTTTGCTTTAACCTAGTGACTATTGATATATATAGTTTACTCTGATTGATATTAGGTAATTAATTACTCATCTGCTATTCGGTATTGTATCCTCTTTTGCCTTGGTTCTATGCATTTTGTACATTGTTTATAGATGAAATCATGAGGATCCTGTAGGCGTTTGTCTGACTAGTCCGTTATTCGTGGTCATTGGTATTATTAGTCAGAACTAGGGTCATACAAATAACATTGATTTGTTTTTTACTGATAGTGTTTCTTTAAAAGTAAATAGTGATTATAGACTTCTTCAGTAGGAATTTATTTATAGTGAAGGTGGTCACATGTTTCAGAACCTAATAGATCACAGGTCATTAATCTCGTACTTTATAACTAAATTTCAAAATATTCTAATCCATGGGTTTGTTCCCAGCGGCTCTTCCAGAGACTCGATCTATGATCTTCATTTATCATAGCGAACGTCTAACTTATCAACACTACTGAGAACCTTACCACTGGCTTCTTGGCCATTGTTTTAGATGGTTATACGTTTACTAAATATATTTTACTCAGTACTTTCGGTCATTTTTCCTTTCATTTAGTGGATAGGTACTACATATTAGTGTAATTTACATTAATGATCCCATTCGAAGCAACTAGAGTTATTCATAACTCTGATAAGAATATGTCAGTATAGTCCATCCTAGCATACCATATAAAAAATACAAATATGATGTAAGTTAGGAATTTAAATGAGTTATTTTTTTAAAAAAAGTTACTGTCTACTATTCTGAGCCTACAACCAAATGCATCAAAAGTAACCGAAAGTGCCTGGGTACAACACATTACAGAACACTAATCACGTTGTAGACAACTCTACTCAAGTATGCCAACAACTGTTTTTTAAGCAGTTCACGCTTAGCTATGCGCTACTTAAAGTGGATCTGTTTTGTGTTTTACTCTTATTTTCATTCGTCATTTTGCCTAGTTTTATTCGGACTTTTCACCAATATAAATATTTGAATAATCAGCAGTTTTAGTTTTCTCATCACTTTGAATTGTTGTGGATGGTGTATTTCGTTAAAATTTTGACTATGAATATTGCATATTTTGTTTACTGTTAAATAATATTTAGATTGCTGAACGTGCCCTAGAAATATGGGGTAGCGAAGATGCTTTAGAAGAAGAACGTGTAAGACGCTTAAAGCGCAATGAAGAATCGAAGCTTAAAAGTTATAATAAAAAGGTTAAAGGTAAATGTTAGGCATTCCTAATTTCTGCCAAATATATGAATGATTTCAAAAACGGAACTGCTTATATTAATCGGTCACAGAGTAGTAATTAGTTTCCTGTTTTCTAGTCATGTATACTGATTATATTGTAGTTTAACCACTACGAGCAGTGATTAGACATAACACTGCGTACTGTTTAGTGTCGGATGGTTGGAAGCGATCAGGGGGGATCTAAACATATGTCTCGTGCTCATTACAAGTCACTTAGACTAGTGTATCAACACTGTACCCAGACTATTGGAATCCGATCAACATTCAGGACATGACATGGACTATATTGCATTATGATCGAGTTATGTAAACATTTCGGTCGTTTTGGAAACGAGTGGTAGTTCATATAAGTCCATTGTAACGCCTGCGATTGCTATACTGAATTATGTTGGTTCTAATCCCATAAGGCTGGTCAGCTGCCGAAAGATCACTAGTATATGCCTTACGGTACTATTCACCATGGAGCTCCCTATCCATTGTCTCTAACCACCTAACACTTGTTTATTTCTAGATTCACATGAGATTGGATTTCCTATCATAGACAATTTAGTAGCCTACGTTTCGTAGTTATATACTGGTGCAAATTGTTTTAAGATTTATTTATGATTTTTTTGGTTGGGGTGGGGGAGAATGAATTAACTGAATAAAGGATTAAAACATTGTTACAACCTTCTCTGCTAAGAGGCCAAGAAGATCAACCTTACTTGGAGTTAGCACTGGTTGATGGATGCAGGATATATGACCAAAAGCCCCTGTAGTGCAAGCGTAAAGATGGATCACAGAGTCCGTTTACAGGTTACAATAGTAACTTTTATAAACCTCATGATAACTCAGAACATAGGGTGTTTATATGAAGAAACCGGGGTAGTAGGCTTATATTTAATTTACAATTGTTTTTAAAAAAGGATGTGCAAATTTGCCATGAAAATTTCTCTGTTTATTTCAGAATTGAAACTTCAAACACGTAGTAGCTTATATATGAAAGTTCATAAATCGCATGAACATACCTTTGGACCAGAGAAATATGATTCTAAGTTAGATATTTATTACAAATGTTGTATTGATTGTGATTATAAGTCAACCTATGAAAAATTGTAATATTAAATCTCTATTGTATATAATTTGTATACATTTCGCAAATATTAAATTTTATTTTTGAAATGTTTTATTGTTCAATTGGAATGGTTATTTTTGTGGAGATTGGTTATTAATTTGATTGAATATGTCACAAATTGATGTTGGCAGGGTACCAGTGAAAACTAGGCAGCACTGGACAGCTGTTTCTTTCCAGTGTGGAACTCCTCAGCAGTGCGCACCCCAGATTCTGCATCAGGGGCTTCAGGTTGACGGCGAACGTCTAACCATCTGCACCACTGGATCGGCATCCAATGGTAGAATTCCCACTCCCATCAATTTGTGATATGTAGCGCGACGATCATCCATTGTCATTGGTGATAACTGTCTCACTCCCGACAAATGTTAACTGCATCAGTCACGACTTCTTGCGCTGCCGAGGAGTCCCACACTAGAACGAAGCAACCATCTGATGGTCCCTGGTTATCAATAGTACCCTGCCAACATTAATCTGTGATATATTCAATCATATAAATAACCAATCTCCACAAAAATAACCATCCCAATTGAACTATAATAATGAGCTCATTAGTGACTAACTCCAGGATGTTCCTGAAGCTCTAGTGAACGTAGCGAACGTATTCCATTCATGAAGTATTGGGGAAAACCCTCACAGCTCTACTTCATAGATTCGATCTTTACGTTTAATCACCGTAACCTAATACTCTGTTTTTCTGCTGTTCTGTGTATGCTTTAACTTAGCAGTTCGTCACTACTGTAAATTTATTCCGGCACTTTATTTGCCGAATTTGTATACCTCACTGATACTGTCATCAAGTAGGAAATCTGTAGATCATGCGTGTTATTTTAAACTTACCTACCTCAAAATTAGTGCATTTATACAGAAGAAACAGGTTTCTTTGACTATGCGTCAATGAAGTCTTGGTAAAAATGTACGTTGTATATCTGAAACTCCAGTAATTCATTTTTCATATGTCTGTTTGGGAAGTTTTTCCTCCCTCACTTCCGGAATCACTTTGGCAATGATATCCAGTCCGCTTGGCGTCGATATTTCGGTTCCAGAGTGCAAGTAGCACTGATCATCCGGGCTCACACTTATGTGTTGATAAGTTATAACACTCCATCAAAGCAGGAAACCATCTGTCTTCATGATCTCTGTTTGCTCACTGAATGTTAGTAGCCATAAACTATCGACTACAATTTCTACTACCTTTGTAAAACATGCTCAATGAATGTTTCGGTAATTTCTAAAGACTTAAGTAATGATGGTTGTTTAGCACTGTCATCACCGACATAGTCTCCCTGTGCTTTGTTTCTGCAACTTAAGCCTTGATTCATTATAATGCAGTGAGCAAGCATTGATGTATCCCACCTTATCTGGAATCTGACTATTCCCTGGTGTGCAACGACATATACATTTTGTCTAAGCCTTAACATTAACTTTGTTTCACTAGGCTGAAAACATTAGGTGTAGGCATCTTCAGCGTCAGAGCATACGTGACTCATCGACGATTACTTTGAAATGGATCTGCTCGTTAGTGTTCCCAAAATATCGACTTGCGTAATCCTGTGCAAGTTGTGTCATATTCGTGACAAACTAAGTCACAAGGAGTAGACTTAGTTTCGTTTAGTTTCTGCATGCATTGATCTCGCATATTGTACGCTATCAATTCACCTAGTGACAGTTACTTTATAACTCATCAGCCTCAGATTAGTTGGTTACTACTGCACTTTGGGGTTGTGTACTCTGAAAATGCTTGGTTGAGAAGTTTATTAGCATATTGACAGTTGAATAGGTCCTTGAATATTTAGCAATCTTAATAATTGGTCTGTTAGCAATAAAACTGTTTATTGAAATTTCTCGTTATCACTGGTTAGCGTTTTTTTTAGCAAGCTTGGGTTTTACGGGATGGGGATGCTAGCCTCATGTCTAAAATTTTTTAAAATTATGCCAGTGTACTCGACGAGTTTCTTCGTAATAAAATAACCGCCTACTTTCTTGTTATTTGGGTTGATTATTTATCATTAAGTGCGAAAATTGATGATAACGGAAGTATAGTCTTGTCCATGCGACTGTACAGTTTCTACTTGAATGCTATGGATTCTGGTTTACAGTAAGGCTAATACCATAAGGAGATAAAGAACCATATTGTATCTGAAATCTTATTGTAAAACGGATGACAATTAACCCAATATGTAAACCACATAGAAATAAGCAAAACAGTGATAGGAATTAATAATGAAACAGGCACTAGCAAATTAACATTCTATTTTCAATAAACAAAAACCGAGTCACTGGGAGAAGTCTGGGAATGAATTCGATTCTTAAATAGGAGGGTGTGACCGTCTAAAAACTTTTATTCTGAAGATAAGTTAGAAAGATTTCTGGTTCTGTCCCCTTATCAAACTAATGATTGCAAATTAATCAGTGCATAAAAATCATGTAAACACGTGTTGATTGATTGAAGTAAATATGATTAAAGCATGAAATATTGAACATGATCCTTTAAGTGACTGATGATTCGTCTAATACGAAAGTGTTTATGTCTTTCCGTTGGTAATATCAAAGGCTAAGTCTAGTCAGTTTCTGATGTCATAACCAGCATACTAGCAAGGCTATAAATAGTATCTTTGGTATGAATTAATATTGGCGTTAGGAACTAGAATTTCCTGACAGATCTATGATCTAGATTTAAGAATATTACTACAGTTAGCACTTAGGGTTAGGAATTTGGTGGAAAGTTAGTATTTAAAATTAGAACTGGGGTCATAAATTTATTAGTTCAGATAATGATATTCATGAATATAAGTACTGTTATTTGAGAATAGATTTTTTGTATTATTAGTGGTATAAGACATCATACTAAGCCACCTTATTGAAGAATTTCAGTTAAACATGATCTATGGTAATTGGTACATATATGGTTTGCAGTTAGAGCCACTATGGTGTAATCCCATATATGGACAATTGTTTATTTGTTTGTCCAGTGGTGGATTGTAGTAAGTTTACGGAAAATTTCTTGGAAAGCAGTTTGACAATGGAGAAGCCACTGCAAAACTATGATACATTTATTTACAATGTAAAATATTTACATCCATTTTAATATTCCATTTTTCCGGGAAAACTAGTCGCTCGTAAAGACCTTATTCTCACTGGCTAATGAATCGAGGTGATGATTGGTTCATTCGTAAAAGTGGGGCATGGATTTCAAGCATAGCATTTATTTATTTTTATAATTTACCTTAACCAATGACTAGACTCAACTAAAGTGAAACTGGCTCCATGAACTCCACTTGCCAGTCACAATTTGACAATAATCGTGTGGTTTGCTGTTGAAATTCTTAATAAACTAACGTTCAGTAGATCATTGAATACCAGTCGTTTAGGTCTGTATTCTATGGGACTCTAAAGTACGTTCATAAGCTTGGGTAGAATTGTAGTATTTTGTGATAGAACTAATTAGTGTTATATATATATATATATGTATATATATATATATATATATATATATATATATATATATATATATATATATGTTAAATTTTCCTCGCACTCTATTCAGCGTCTATTTCGTTACTACTATTTGAACACACCAGTAATAACCTTGCATAAGATGTTACCACGGCTGTTCTCTACTTCTTTCTCTCTTCCTTAGTGGCTAGGTAACATACATTTCTAGAAAACCGTCAGATTTCAATTCAGGCTCTAATGTCAACATTTTGAATTAATAATTATCTTATTTTATAGTCCATACCGGGGAATTATTCAAGCCTTCTTTACTGCCGACCACTGAATTACATGCTTATGGATACAACATTCTTAGTCCCATAATTTTCTGTTATGAATAGCGTGTTGACAGATGCGATAATGTGATGTAACATTGCAATAAAATCTGGTTTATGTGTGCCGTTCCTTCAAATAAAGTGAATCAATAGGAGGTCTGAAAGTTAATAATAGTAATTTCTTTGCATTAAAAGGAAGCCATCTAAAAAACAAGACCAACTTAAACACAATAAGATTGGGGTCTTACATAAAATAGGTAGACTACGATAAATAGTCATTCGGAGTTATAATGCAAAGTAATGTAGTGAGATATCCAAGTGCATGGATAACAGTTAGAAATAAACAAGAATATGCACATGTGGGTTCAGTAGCTCAACGTTACAGAATATAAAATACGAGTTTCACAACGTCGTGACAGGTTGTACATATCATTACCAAGGTTAACTTTGATAATTTCAAATAAATTGAGCATTGGATAGATTGTTTATAATAAGTTATATATATTTGTAAAATTCCAATGAGTAAAAATTAAAATTTCTGACGTTTCGCGGCTTAGTGCAAGTCACTTCTTCAGAGAAATGAATACCCGAATTTAATTAACACAGGTTGTTTTAATCATGTTACGTTGATCGAAGATTCCGGTTACTAATTTACCTAGACATCAGTACACTGCACAATGTTGGATAAACCTATTTCAATTCCGAGTGGATAGTTTTTTGAATCGACACGGAGAAGCTATTGTTTAAACGGAGATAAGTCAGTAAAATTTTGAAACATCGGTTTATCAACATCTGAGACAACATTTCAAGCTCCTTCTTACTGTAGTGACAATGTTTGAGTGTTTGATTTCTGTACGTTAACGACAAATATCAACCTGACTATTTTCTGTGCATAAGCATTGAACTGTTATCAGAACATTATACATTGTTTGGTTTTTGAATTTATATTTATATTGAACACATTGATTTGACTTTTGACAATTTTGATTTTTAACTCTCGACCTCACGTTCGATAGTTGTTTCGTTAATAAATATTACGTCTGCTCGTCGTTCTCACTTTTAATATACATCGACTGTGTTTGTGATTAGTCGATGGCGTAACGAAGTATAGTTATTAGAATATCGTACTCGAATCACAGCATTCTTTCGATAGCGACATTCATGAAATCTTGTCTGTCCATTTAACACTACCTAATACGATCTGCTATAATCAAGTATTATCACTAGGTGAGAATGAAATATAGAATTACACAACAGCAACATTAGCCCAAATCAAATACTTATGAGCCGGAACTACTTTTTTCTTCTAAAGCTCTGTACGATCTGACGATTGCATTTTGGAAGTAATAAAGCACCGAAGACGAAAGAACCTCACAACTAGTAGGGATGTCACATGCAAAACTAGGAGTAAATATGAGTACCTTTATCTCACAATTTATGGTTTACAATCAATGCATTTTAACTAAAAGTTATTTAATATCTAAGATAATAAGTGATAAATCTTCTCTGTACATGACAGCAGTGATCTAAAGTAAGTTATGTCCAAAAGGCCATTTAACAAATAACACGGAATTTACTCATTCACTTGTTGATCCATGTGGAGCATAAGCCGGCGACCAGCATTCTTCATCCAACTCTGTTTCGGACTATCCTTTTCAGTTCCTTCGAAGCGCTACTCATTCTTTTTCCATCTGTCTCCAATTCCCAGAGCAATGTGTTCTTCAGTCTTCCTCCTTTTCCTTTGGGCTTGGAGGCTCCAACTCAGGGCTTGTCTCGCGACGCAGTCTGGTGTCCAATCCACCTCCAGTATCTTTTCCGAATCTCCTCCTCAGCTGGAAGTTGATTACTTCTCTGTCACAGTAGGTGATGTCTGATCAACGAATCCGAAGTATCGTGCACAGACAGCTGTTTATAAATACCTGTATCCTTTGAATGATGCTTTTCGTGGTTCTCCAAGTTCCAGTTCCTTATACCGTTAACTGTATTGAAAACTCTGACTTTGATGTTAGCTGACAGTTGTTTTGAGTTCCAGATGTTCTCCGGTTACAGAATTGCTGCCACTGCTTCAGCAGCCCGCGTCTTCACATCTGCCCTAAATCCCCCTAGTTTATGAATGATGCTGCTCAGGTATCTGAAAATTTGCATAACTTTCAGAGCATTAATATCAAGTGCAATTTCGTTGGTGTCCGTTGTGTTGTATCTAAGGTCCATACTTCTGTTCTAATATCTGTCGAAGCCTACTGTTGCAGAGGTCGCCACTACACTGGCCGTCTTCACATGTATTTGTTTCTGCATGTGGGATCAAAGAGCTTGGTTACCCGCGGAACCCAGATTGTCTAGCTACATCCGAGCTTTCAACTACATTTCGCAGAATACCTTGTGTATATGTCAAGTAATTGAAACAAAACTGTGTAATTTTTACCTATAATCTTTCACTAGAACATAGAAAAGTTTGTTCAACACTTGTGTGGGCTTACCTCGTAACGCATTTTGTTAACATTTATTGCAGCTTTAAACTGGTAAGTAGACTGAGAAAACGTATCACTAGCAGTCACGCGCCGTTTTGGTTTAACCTCCTCCGTTACGAGTAGCATTTGTTCAAATAAGAATAAGCGTGACTCCACAAACTTTAGATTTCCTGTAAACAGCCCCGTACCCTCTGATATAACAGAATTACAGCCTTCAACAGGAGATAACAGTCCTAAATTGGTTGACGAGGTAGAAGACGAATTAAGTGTGTTTGAAGTGTCTGGGGTAAATGATGCGTTTGAATTTACTCCTGATCGGCCAACTTGAAAAGTAGGATTCTTGTTAATTGTATTGGTCTCAGTAATGACACCGCTGTTAACATTCTGAAGAGCCATTTTATAGGCAGTGACTGTTTCTAACAATTGTTCACGAGTAGTGGTTGCTACGAGCAAATCACTGCGTAATAGAATATTACCCAATGCAGTAATCACTCCAGGGAATCCATCTATACGAGCAGCCTGAAAAAAGAATATAAAGTTGTCACAACCAAACAATGAAAAATAAAAACGAATACAACGACATAGGCTATAATGAGTAAACTACAAAATTCTAGTTTGGATGTTTCTATGGTTAACATTATACTTAGAAAGACGATCACCTATTTTATGGCGCAAAATTGAAATTTGTACACTCATTTATAGCGTCATGATATTTTGTGGAAACTTGGACTAGCGCTCATTTATCTCAGGCTTTAATGTGTTTGTGACTAACTAATTCAACGGATAAGCATAGTGTTGGGTAATAATAAACAAGTTTTCTGACAAGAAACGATACTATCGTCGTCAGAATCGATGTAAAAGTGCTTCACTACATTATATTTATTACAATCCAGAAGTGAGTATGACTTACTAGCAAATAACAAACAGCACAAAAACTAGGTTGCGTCGACAACCTATAAACGCTTAACACTAAGACAACTCATTTCGGAATCCAACCTCCTCCTCTTCACCTACAGATGGATACACTTAAAAAGAAGTATTTTACTTACCAACGGTTGTTAGTTTACAGAAGTTGAAGTATTTGGTTTTAGAGCTATTTGCATGCCAAGGTTAACAGATATAATACCAAAATAAATGCAACTCATATGACCTATGTCAATCGAGAATCGATCAAAATGTTGAGATATGTTTAAATTTAGCCTTAAAGAAGGCAGACATTTTTCGATAGGATGTGCAAAATATACGCTTCAAACTTACTTCCAAAATTAGTTGCGTGTCCTTTGGAATTTCTTTCATAATTTCCAAAGTCTTTTTCCACAATAAAAGATCGGGCGAGCAGGCACGTTGAGTGTACTTAAGAATTTCTGCGATGGGAAGTTGATAGCGCATTATTCTCTGTACAGGCTGCATTAAATGTGAAACAACATCTTCCTTATCGCCAACAAACAATCGTAACTCCTCAAAAAAATCACGATACTGTTCTGCGATTAAAGCTGCTTTTCGGTGATTTTCACAATACTTCGAATAAATAGATCTTAAACGTGCTCGTGAGTCAATAAAGAGCTTTGGTATGCGATCAGGATCACTATCCACAAGACTGACTAGCTTTTCAAGGAATGCTGAATGCCACTCATAAAGCTGAATCCAGTTCCCCCAAATGATCCTCCACCGTGCTGCTAAATCTTCTGGCGCTGTAGGAGGCGAGATATGTAGATCACTATGTGGAAGTGAGTTTGCTACTCCTGGTTGGTTGTCGCCACTAGACGTAGCAGAAACAGCAGGCATATAAAAATCTTTCACCAGCTTCAAACGACGAACATAACCTTCCTCAGAACTAACGAGTTCCATATGCGGCTGCTTTCGCTGTAGCAGTATTAGCAGAACCATTAATACACAAAAATACTCCTGGAGTTTTGGTGATGACGGTATAGATTTTTTAAATACGGGGCATGTTTTATTGACTATTCTACTTACAGTTCTCACTGTCTCATTACGATCATTCACTTACCTGGACGTCTGGAAAACCTCTTTTGTTACTCCCAGGTATAATTCAGACTTCAAGTCAAACGTTAGTAGCTATCGCCCAATCAACAATACTTCTGTCGTTTCCCGAGTTATGGAAAAAATTATTAATGAAAACATGCTTAAGTATTTATTATCCTAGAACTAAATTACGCCTAACTAACATAGTTTCCTACAATCCCCATCGTGTATGACTTGTCACTCGGACTTCTTCAGCCACATAACTAGTAACGGAGATAAAGGTTAATGTAGTTCTTGGCTTATATTTTGACGTTTCCAAAGCTTCTGACCGCGTTGTCCACTCGTTAGTTATAAATAAATTTTGATTATAGAATATTGCCAGCCCTCTATTAGATTGGATTAGGTCATTTCTCATTGTTCGCACACAAATAGTTAGGTTTGACTCTACGCTCTCCCATATTAAACCCATAACCTCGGGAGTTATAAAAGGTAACGTATTTTTCCTTCTCCTTCACTCTCTATATTAATGATACATGTGTTTTTATCCTAATGTTAAGTCGTTTATGTTTGCTGATGATATCAAAGTCGCATATTTTTTTCCGCCAGATGAACTTGCAATATATCTACGCTTAGTGCGAAACGACCTGTTGTTTGCAAATCATTAGTGCATTTCTTGGAAGCTGAGTTTTAACCCCGACAAATGTGGCTGGATATGCTTTGGCACACCTTATGCCAGCATACAACTGACACTTCACTCCATGACTTTACCGAGATTAGTAGTGTTACTGGTCGTGGTACAGTATATTAGTAATATTCTGTTGACCTCTCTTTCCCCGAACAGTTTGCAACATCGACTTGCAGATCAAGAAGACTTTTAGTTTGCATTCTTGGCAACTCCCATAACGAAGAAGCCAGAATAATGTTATACAAAATGTGCGTACACCTCATTTCAGAATATTGTTTGTTTGTTCTCATATGCCTAAGCGTAGGGGATAAACCTAAGCTAAAACCTGCCCAAAGGTACTTCACATCCTTTACATTGGGAAACGCTAAAGGACACGAACACCTGACAAGACGTCAGATACATAAGTTTCCTCCCCACTGGCCTTGGCGTCTCAAAATTGCTCTCATTTTCCTTTACGAACTACTCCACAAGTTAGCAATCTGTATCTGTAACGAAATTCAATTTAAGCGAAACCCTTTTATGATCTACGTAGCCACATATTTAGCAATACGATTGGCACTTTAAAAGCAAACATCCTCTTGGTTAAATTTTCCAAATATGGAACAAGCTACAGATGGACACTAAGAGCTCCAAATCCCTTCCACTCCCTATTAACTTACTTCACAAATTTCTCTATTCTGATGGTCAACTTAGCTTATGCCCCACATCAGAGAACCGTAGTTATACGCTTTGGACCTTAAGTCCCCTTGACACATAGATTATTCAAATCTCCAACAGGAGCCACACTCCTTTCATCCTTCGATTTCCCCACTTAAATATTTTTAGATACACTAGTACGTTGACAATCATACATTACTTAACTCTTGTGGCGCGGGTACTCTACTAATTATCGGTATTTTACTTGGTAGAGAAATTACGTTTTCATCTTCCACGACGGCTCTTCTCCACTTTTCAACCGTCATACCGGACATACTACAGCCTTTATGTACAATTTTGTTGTCTCCTAAAATTTAAGATCCTCTATTACGCAATGTTCAAATACTAAACCCACCTGTATATAACATTTTACTTTCGATCAAATTCCACAACCCTGTATGCTTCGATTCATTGCTACACATTTTAGCCCAGGGGAGTATTTGTCCCAATCTACTTCGTTTGTGGATGTCACCTCCGTCGAAATATTTTGTTTTATATTGCTGTTTGTAACTGTTCTGTTATACATAACTATCATTATATTCTTTAACTTTAAGCTGAACATCTCACGAAATTTAGCCTGCATTTGTCATAGTCTTAAAACCTTATCTGTTAAAATTCCCTAGATGTCATTATACTGTCATTTTACTATGCATCATGTATCAACTCAATCACGCCTGTAAAACTAGTGTGCGCCTGATTTCAGAAACAGGTCATTATTATTGTATACAACCATAACTAACCCTGAACTTTGCGATAAACCATTTGCAAGGTTAAGTATGTGTTACAGTCTCAAAACTTTATCTATTCAAATTTATTAGATGTCATCATAATGCACTGTTTTTATGAAAATGATGACGCTTGTAAAACTAGTGTGCACCTATTTTTAGTGATAAATTATCATTATTATTCAGTTACAGAACTGGTGTCATATTTGAAAAATACAGTTTATCTAAGTTACCGTGCTCTAAACCTTTTTAAAGTGCTATCAGTATCATAATAAACAACTGGACACCTATTATTGACATAGTACAAGACATAGGCATAATATACTCTTTAATCGTTAATTCATCAGGGTACGTAAGGCGTCAAATTTCTAAGGATAAGAGGCATATAAGACTCGCGTTCTAAAACCTTTGTACTCTGGAGGGGGGCAAAAATGGTCTTATTCACAGGCTGTATAAAGACTCTGTTTAATACCGTCTCCGCATAGCTTATAACATTTCTAAAGCAGACAAATTCCAAGTCCACAGCATATTGAGAAAATTTGCCAGAAAAATCTGTGGATGGAGTAAAACTTTGTCTTACATTCCAGGTATGAACGATTACTTTTTAACCACTCTTTCTTAACATAAAATAACCAAATTTTACTCTAATGTCCAGAATTCTTTATATTTTTACGTTCTTTCAAACTAAGTATTTCAGCTTTGATCCTGCTTCGGAACACAACGTTTGTTATAATAAATTCGTTTTTAGGTTGGTTGAATGTCGTATTACTATCAAATGCAATCACTTGTGGAAGAACTTGCCTATAAGTGTCCGACATTCAGCTTTTCTTGCCTACATTTATAGCGTCTGTTAACGAGCATTTCGCTGATAATGGTCCTAGTATACTGTCCATCAATTTAGATGTCCAAGACACATTAAAAAGTGATATAAAATATGCCTAATTATCTATGACAAATGTTTAAACTTTGAAAACTTTTATAATCATACTTCAGAATAATCTGTCTATTGTCCACCCATAATCTGAGGTAGTCAAATACTAACTAATAAATATCAGGGAGCACCAACATTTGATAGCCCAATCGACGCTAGATCTCCCAGCGTACCTCAAGAAGGAATGATCTCTTCTTGAAATTCTTACCTCGGCCTAATCCTCGAAAACTTTTTATGGTGTTTACTATTAATGTAAAGTTTCTAATGGTCTGCACAATCCTACTTTTGCCTCAATTTACTACATTAGAATTTGAATCTGTCCTTGCACCTTCGTCTTTTTTATTTCAGCTACTACAAATAAAAATCCTGTAATTCAAGTACCTACATTTTGCAAAATATTGGCACTGTGATCTTGCCATCGGCTTGTGTCCTTCTAACAAAGTCAACATCATCCTAGCTGCTGATAGTTACCGCCCATTGATACACTTATTCGAAAATCTGACTATGTCAGCTGTCAAAGATGGTGGGGTATTGGTACTACTGAATGTTATTTAGTCTGACTAAATCCCATTATTGGCCGAAATTGGTTCTGGAATTGACGGAGCGAAGCGTTTGCGTTGTTTCTAGGAGTTAATGTCGTTTCGAGCTATAACTTCGTTTATTGTATATATAGTTTACTGTACTACTTTAGACTTTGTGTGATCCTGTTATCAGTGGTGAGATGATAATTTGCATCTTAGCTGCATGTCTTCTATTCCAACCAGCTGGTTGGAAATAATACCGGCTACGGTCAATTGAGGTTCGAGATTATCCTCGGTTCAGAACAGAATTTACGTGGTAATCAGAGGCTCCAGTTTCAGCTCAGTCGAAACACATTGGCTTAGCTAATTTGACATCAGCAATGTACTCTTCAAAACTGCGTTAGTTGATAGATTATTTAACTTATTTGCGATGTAGAACACCTGAAACTGACTTGCAGCGCTCTGTTGATGATGTCAGTAGGATCTCTTCTGCCCGTTGCCATCCTCTGCTTGTGTCTTCTCTATAGTTGTAGATGTTCGTGTACACGACAAATATAGAACCTACTGGCACAATTCTGTTGACTTCTCTTCAACACCCAAGTCTCAAATACTCTTGATCATATCCCGCATATGGACATGCTGAGTGATCCATTCTACTAACCCTCAGCAGTTTTCTGGAATTTTGATGCATTGGTCAAGAGGCAGGCGGTTTTTTGGTATTCATGCACCATGCTGAAACACATGTAGTTGGTGTCCTAGTACTGTAAACTTTGTTGCAGTTTGTTTGGTTCTCAATTCATATCTTTGTATGTTACAAAAGTCCTGACAATGTCACTTCATCCAAATATTTGTACGTATGTAAACTCATATCATTCTTAACATACCTGTAAACTGTCATGCTCTCACGTACAAATAATGTCTGAGAGAAAAAGCTATTTATTACCGGATGCCTGCATAAACAATAATGGATACTCCCTGCACCTCACGACCAGTAACAGATGCAGAACTTTGTAGTCCTTTTGCGCAAGCCTCAAACTTAGACGCTGATTGTAGAGTGACGGTTTTCTGCTTTTTACCTATTCTCTCACTGCAAACAGCACAGAAACTCAGTGCTTTAGGAACACAAACTGGGAGATTTTGGTGACTTATAACATTTTCTGACTAGAACAGCTACTTCACTACTGACTCACTTCAGAACTCACTGACTACTTTTTACAGTACGATTCCATCATGCTTAGATGTCATAGCCCCCCAAAACAATATGCATACCCTCTAGAAATAAGTCATCATTTCTCTTTGTAAACACTGAGCTAAACGTAGGAAAATTTCAAATCGTTGTTTCTCTCCTTACGATATTTTTTGCTTCTGCACTTAGCTCGGGAAACTCTAGAATCTGCTAGAATGTCAGGTGTTAGGGATAAGAGAAACGAGGAGCTTAATGTACTTACAAGCAGAACTAAAACAAGTAGTCTGATTTAGTCGGTCGTGTTTAAGCTGTTACTTTGACTTCTTTAATCACATTACATGTTGCCCTGACTTAAGCAAAATAGTCATAGTCCAATACTTCGAAATACCTATAGCCTTCGACGAGGAATTATACAGTATACTCTGTTTGAAACTATATTCTATAGGTATTCGTAAACCTTTACTAAACTGGCTTAAATTATTCTTAAGTAATCGATATCAGATAACCAAAGTTAATTAAGTACAATCACTTCTTAAGAGAGTAACCAGTGGGGTTATACATGGCAGCGTACTAGGGCCTCTCCTGTTTACATTATACATCAACAGTATCAGTAGCTGCTTTAACTCTGGCAACACCTTATACGCAGATGACTTGAAAGCTGTCTATATAGGCGACAGATCTAAACTACACAACACTATTAAGATCCTACTACAAGAGTTAAGTGTAGTCACTAGCTGGTGTCAAGAACATCGACTTCACTTTGACACTAACAAATGTGGTTGGATCAGCATTAGATGCAGCGACCTGAAACTTCACTTTGAAGTAGGTGGGGAATGAATCTCTGAAGGCAGAACAATTTTTGACCTAGGTTGAAAATACTCTACGGATCTTACATTCATGGAACAAACAACATCTGTCACCTAATAGGTGCGCAGACTTATGGGTTGTATAATTCGTAATTTTAACCAACATGGGTCCACATCGGTACTCCAAAATGTCTGTGCATATCCGCTACTTGAATACTACCAACTCATGCTCAGCAGGCTCCGAATAAGTAATCAGCCGAAAATTGAAGAAATACAGTATTACTTCACAATAATGACAAAAGGGATGGATTGTGGACTAAACTACAGTACACAATGTGATGCTTTCGGCTTAGAACCCCTTTGAAAAAGCAAGCCAAGCTCAACCTTAATTTTTGTCTAAAAAATGTACACCGTTTATCGTACTCCCTCCAACCCTATATTAAGATTCACCAAGGCATCTAGTTGTAACCCCAGAAACCACACAGGTACAGTGCGGGTGGAACATTGTAGAACTAGAATAGGATCTGATGTTTTGTGCACAAATTCACTATCATTTGGAATAGTTAGCCGGCAGTAGTTCGTACGCTAGGTACCGTTGTCTACTTTATACAAGCGATTTACTAACTATTTGGTGACCCCAGGGCTCTAAATAATCTATTTCATTAAATGGAACTAAGCTTATACCCCCATTTCAACTTTTCATATAGGCAGGTATATTCTCAACCAGGCTTAACCACCATCAATCCTACTCTACATAGACGAATCCTGTAGACCCTGATTAGTCGCCAGTGTCTCATCACGCAAATCCGCTGATTTGACGGACAAGATCGGCCTATCAGGAGTCTCCCTAGGGGAAACAGAATTACCAATTTAACCAAACGCTGGTGCACTGGGTATAACGCCAGGCAAAATATACTTTTGTCGTCGAAATACAACATTAACATGCTGAAGTAAACCATTTCCCCTACTGTCTTATAGCTGCTCCACAGTTAACGACACGGGGTCATATCATGTAGCATGCTCCACATACAACAATTTTCAAACAATTACTGTCATTACTACCCGAACTCCAAGTGCGTAAAACGTATATATCGTAAACTTCCTTTTACTTGCACATTATATATGTATGTCGTATTGTATGTTTGCTCTTCTAAGTACTTTCTTTCATATATATCGTCATTACCTAGCCTGTAAACTGGCATGAAATTAATGCAGTTCGAAAATATTTATGTTTATTTACTGCAAGTGCCATGAAGTTATTAAGCATTTTAAACCATTGTATGTCACGTAATGCAACGAAAATATGAGCTAAACGCAACAAGACACCTGAGCCAAAATGATAAATGACCGAGCTTATGTAGATTTTAAAATCAACGCAGACGAAATCATCAGAGTACAAGAAATACGAATTAAAATTCGCATTAGGATAGTCTCGATTATGAACGACAGTATGAGAAAAACGACTTCTCAGACAAAAGGTATTTTAATAGTCCTCAGTGCAGCTAAACTCACTGGATTTATAACAGGCCTAACGAATGATATTTGTGTGGACCTGTTCAACAACTAAGCAATGACACATAGTATTACATAGTATGCATAGTATTGTTCAGTCGGGGAGTAAGATGAAAGTAATAATCAATGTTATTTGGCATGTTTCCCAAAGGAATCATATTACTGTTATGGCTAACAGACTAAGGATGAAGAAAAATGAGTGGATGTATATTTAAGTAGGCTTTCATGAAATTTCTCGTTATGGAGGGAGGAAACCATAAAGTTATGTAGGATAATAAACTAGCAGTTATAAGTGTTATTCAAGAAGATGGATTAAATTTAGAAGGCCTAAACACAGAGTAGGTAGGATCAACGAATGATATTTATGGGGACATGTTCCACGGCTAAGTAATGATGCATATTATTACGCACGATATTTAGTGGCTTTCATAAATGATGGATTTAAATAAATGCACGGAAATCCCCTCTTACTAGTTAGCCAGTAAGATCTACAAATAAACATAACGATAAGCATTTTAAGGTACCTAGAAAGAAACTGAGCATTTATTCAGTTAATGTAACCAAGTCACCATAATATCCAGTTAACGACTATAAACGGCCACTAGCTAAAGTTTTCCTGAGGTAAAATCAATGCCATTATATACAACATAATGTTGAATGAACTAAATGAAATTAAGCAAACACTTACTTCACATAACTTACAACTGTATTCACGTTGGATTGACCTTGTTTGGTTTTTTGCAGGAAACAAAGTATATAAAACTCTACCTATTTGTTCAGAATAGAACTTTGGATATACAGTCAGTTCAGAAAAAAGAAAAATGAAATTTATGTGTACGAAATAAAGAAAAAGTGAAAATCGTTTATGCATTGTTTCCCATTCTTCACGATTTGTTGTGTTTATCTGAATTTTCTATAACCGAATTAGTAGTCCCAAGGAAAGTCTATGTTGTAACATCATGATAGTAATGTTCAAGACGCCCAACAGTTGAAATCCTTAAAAATGTGACAAGTTAATTATAAGCAGATACATACTATATTACGCTTTATTGGCATAGATTAGACATATATACATAATTTGTTTTTATTTACACCGTCCAGCGCCTTTTACAGTTATTTTACCGATGGAATATTTTTGTATGTGTATTTGAACTTACAGTCAGTTGTGGTAAGTATTACCGGACAAACCTAATTGAGTGCAGTCAAAAAAACAAATAATCGTTTAAAAGCCGACATGGTCAAGGAATGTACCTTCATTGTTATTTATTGGAGTGTATGATTGCACAATTCGTAAAATCATGTCGACTAGTGAACTAGGATCTGAATCTCTTGTTGCATTAAAAGATATTTTATCTGATACGATGGTTGTGCAAGTCAGTACCGCAGAGTTAATTGACCAGACAACTAACAGTACAGCATATACAAAGAATGAACCATGTTCTATTCGTCTTGAATCAAATGATGTAGACGACGACTCTTCTAATGAAAGTCCATCTGATATAAGAATAAGAGGAGATCAGTGTCCCGAGAAAATGGTGAGTTTGGACTCTGCTGGGGACGAAATTGCACGCGCGTTAATACAGCGAAAGCAGCCGCTTATGGAACTCGTTAGTTCTGAGGAAGGTTATGTTCGTCGTTTGAAGCTGGTGAAAGATTTTTATATGCCTGCTGTTTCTGCTACGTCTAGTGGCGACAACCAACCAGGAGTAGCAAACTCACTTCCACATAGTGATCTACATATCTCGCCTCCTACAGCGCCAGAAGATTTAGCAGCACGGTGGAGGATCATTTGGGGGAACTGGATTCAGCTTTATGAGTGGCATTCAGCATTCCTTGAAAAGCTAGTCAGTCTTGTGGATAGTGATCCTGATCGCATACCAAAGCTCTTTATTGACTCACGAGCACGTTTAAGATCTATTTATTCGAAGTATTGTGAAAATCACCGAAAAGCAGCTTTAATCGCAGAACAGTATCGTGATTTTTTTGAGGAGTTACGATTGTTTGTTGGCGATAAGGAAGATGTTGTTTCACATTTAATGCAGCCTGTACAGAGAATAATGCGCTATCAACTTCCCATCGCAGAAATTCTTAAGTACACTCAACGTGCCTGCTCGCCCGATCTTTTATTGTGGAAAAAGACTTTGGAAATTATGAAAGAAATTCCAAAGGACACGCAACTAATTTTGGAAGTAAGTTTGAAGCGTATATTTTGCACATCCTATCGAAAAATGTCTGCCTTCTTTAAGGCTAAATTTAAACATATCTCAACATTTTGATCGATTCTCGATTGACATAGGTCATATGAGTTGCATTTATTTTGGTATTATATCTGTTAACCTTGGCATGCAAATAGCTCTAAAACCAAATACTTCAACTTCTGTAAACTAACAACCGTTGGTAAGTAAAATACTTCTTTTTAAGTGTATCCATCTGTAGGTGAAGAGGAGGAGGTTGGATTCCGAAATGAGTTGTCTTAGTGTTAAGCGTTTATAGGTTGTCGACGCAACCTAGTTTTTGTGCTGTTTGTTATTTGCTAGTAAGTCATACTCACTTCTGGATTGTAATAAATATAATGTAGTGAAGCACTTTTACATCGATTCTGACGACGATAGTATCGTTTCTTGTCAGAAAACTTGTTTATTATTACCCAACACTATGCTTATCCGTTGAATTAGTTAGTCACAAACACATTAAAGCCTGAGATAAATGAGCGCTAGTCCAAGTTTCCACAAAATATCATGACGCTATAAATGAGTGTACAAATTTCAATTTTGCGCCATAAAATAGGTGATCGTCTTTCTAAGTATAATGTTAACCATAGAAACATCCAAACTAGAATTTTGTAGTTTACTCATTATAGCCTATGTCGTTGTATTCGTTTTTATTTTTCATTGTTTGGTTGTGACAACTTTATATTCTTTTTTCAGGCTGCTCGTATAGATGGATTCCCTGGAGTGATTACTGCATTGGGTAATATTCTATTACGCAGTGATTTGCTCGTAGCAACCACTACTCGTGAACAATTGTTAGAAACAGTCACTGCCTATAAAATGGCTCTTCAGAATGTTAACAGCGGTGTCATTACTGAGACCAATACAATTAACAAGAATCCTACTTTTCAAGTTGGCCGATCAGGAGTAAATTCAAACGCATCATTTACCCCAGACACTTCAAACACACTTAATTCGTCTTCTACCTCGTCAACCAATTTAGGACTGTTATCTCCTGTTGAAGGCTGTAATTCTGTTATATCAGAGGGTACGGGGCTGTTTACAGGAAATCTAAAGTTTGTGGAGTCACGCTTATTCTTATTTGAACAAATGCTACTCGTAACGGAGGAGGTTAAACCAAAACGGCGCGTGACTGCTAGTGATACGTTTTCTCAGTCTACTTACCAGTTTAAAGCTGCAATAAATGTTAACAAAATGCGTTACGAGGTAAGCCCACACAAGTGTTGAACAAACTTTTCTATGTTCTAGTGAAAGATTATAGGTAAAAATTACACAGTTTTGTTTCAATTACTTGACATATACACAAGGTATTCTGCGAAATGTAGTTGAAAGCTCGGATGTAGCTAGACAATCTGGGTTCCGCGGGTAACCAAGCTCTTTGATCCCACATGCAGAAACAAATACATGTGAAGACGGCCAGTGTAGTGGCGACCTCTGCAACAGTAGGCTTCGACAGATATTAGAACAGAAGTATGGACCTTAGATACAACACAACGGACACCAACGAAATTGCACTTGATATTAATGCTCTGAAAGTTATGCAAATTTTCAGATACCTGAGCAGCATCATTCATAAACTAGGGGGATTTAGGGCAGATGTGAAGACGCGGGCTGCTGAAGCAGTGGCAGCAATTCTGTAACCGGAGAACATCTGGAACTCAAAACAACTGTCAGCTAACATCAAAGTCAGAGTTTTCAATACAGTTAATGGTATAAGGAACTGGAACTTGGAGAACCACGAAAAGCATCATTCAAAGGATACAGGTATTTATAAACAGCTGTCTGTGCACGATACTTCGGATTCGTTGATCAGACATCACCTACTGTGACAGAGAAGTAATCAACTTCCAGCTGAGGAGGAGATTCGGAAAAGATACTGGAGGTGGATTGGACACCAGACTGCGTCGCGAGACAAGCCCTGAGTTGGAGCCTCCAAGCCCAAAGGAAAAGGAGGAAGACTGAAGAACACATTGCTCTGGGAATTGGAGACAGATGGAAAAAGAATGAGTAGCGCTTCGAAGGAACTGAAAAGGATAGTCCGAAACAGAGTTGGATGAAGAATGCTGGTCGCCGGCTTATGCTCCACATGGATCAACAAGTGAATGAGTAAATTCCGTGTTATTTGTTAGATGGCCGGGAAATGTAGTTCCGGCTCATAAGTATTTGATTTGGGCTAATGTTGCTGTTGTGTTATTTCATACTTCATTCTCATCTAGTGATAATACTTGATTATAGCAGATCATATTAGGTTGGAAGTAGCGTGAAGTGTAGTGCTAAATGGTTTTATATTCATACTATAGATAAATGTTTAGTTTCACTGTAATTGACTGTAGATTGATGGTATATTAGAGCTGTTTTATGCTAATTTATTTTCGGGCATCATTCATTTTTATTGTTTGCTGCCGTACACATTGTCTAATATGTAATTAACCAGTTAGTTTATAAAAGTTAATCGCGTTAGTTTTCAAATTTTGAAACAAATTAAATGAGTGTGTTAATTTATATGTAATCAGTTTCGTTCTGTTGTATTGTGTTTTAAATAAATATGTTTTTTTAATATATTTCTTTGTAAACAATATACCACACCCAGATTGTAATTCACAGCATTGCAAGATACTGACGCTAGCCAATTTTATCTCTTTAATCCCTTTCAGTCTCATTGGTACAACTGTAGTCTTTCAAGCGGCCATGCAAATTCAGAAGCTGCTACTGTTGATCATCTTTTGTGCAGTGGTTACTCACCCGACGATTTGCGGTTTGCGATTTTAGACCAAACTCCTGGAAAAGATTTCGTCTATGTAATCGACCCTATTACTTGTTCGAATAGAGAAGCATGGGTTGTACAGTTACGCGATATTCAACACATGCAGCACGAATTTTTGCTTGCTCTTCAAGATCCAAGAAGATTTAACACTATCACTCGGGATGAAGGATGGAGTATGTTGTTTGTATAGTGTTTAGCACACAATTTCTTAAAATCGTTGGTCTAACAGCCGGTTATTAAGTAATTTATTTGACTCTTTAAGTTACCGAATATATGCTCCAACAGTAAATCTATTATGAAATTAAGCAAAAATTGCGATAGAGAGTAGCTTTGACGGACATCAAATTGCGGTGTATTTGTTAATATTTCATAGTACTGGTTAAGTGTGTGGTAATGACAAGGCATTCTTGGATATTCCTAATACTTGGCACTGTATTTGGTGTTTGTATTTCAAAGTGAGCTACATCTTTCTCATTGGTAAAGCGATGGATTGATCAGTGCCCTAATAATCTAATCAAAAGATCTCAAGTTTAAACACCTTTCTAATTCTTCTATCTCAAAAACCAGACAATATAACTAGTCCTCACATTCTAACAAGTAAACTTGGATTACATTATATCTCACTTTTGTTCATTTTTGTTTGATTGTAACTAATTGATTCCTGGGTTTTACTTTGTTTCTTATTTTAGCTAAGGATGCATTAACATGTGAACCTACATCAGCTTTTAGTTCTGATCAATCCACAAGAACTGATGCTCAGTTATCTATCTCAGCATTAAGTAATCAATCGAATCAACAAAGACACAAAAAGTGGCCAAGCTTTACAATGAAACGTCCAGTTAGATTAGGTTCTAATTCATCTTCTGTAGGTACAAAATTGACTGGAACCGGCAAGGAAGCTTCTGTTTCACGCCAAAATATCACCGCTAAGTCAGGTTCCGAAGATAGACCAGTTTGTCTTTCTCGTTCTTTATCTGCCGAGCGTCAGCCTTCAAATCGAGAAAAACTTGTAGATCCTAAGTTCGGAACATGCGATGAGCAAACTGGTGATGATATTTGTGATTCGTCGGTTTATCACAAATCTTCTCAGAGTGCGAATAGCTCTTTGAAGCTGACTAATCAATCTATGGTAAGTCTAGTTTGAGTTACAATCGTCTAACTTAATGTTCACTATTACTGACCAACCGTTGGATTTAAAGTCCAAATAAAATATGATTAACATTATCTCTGGCTTTGGTTATATTGCATTCTCAGAGCTGTCTCATTTGAATCAACCAGATCAGTAAACACAATATTACCAAGACCATCTGCCTGAGCTACAAATCTTTATTTGAATGGAAACGATTTTTTTCACTTTCTTTAAAACATATTATTGTTAATTTTTACAGCTGAAAGAACCATTGATGACCTTTTTGTAATTTCGATCTATCTGAATACTTACAGTGTCTGTAATAACGAACAAATTAGGGATAGTTTTCACAAAACTGGTTGTGAATGTATTTTTTGTTTCACGCGTCCAAATAATCATCGTAACCTTTTGATAAAAATAAGTACATAGTGCGTTTCTATTAATTATCAAAACTCCGTACTAAACTGTTGTACTGGTACTGATGCAGTTAAACACTTAGTAAAACAAAGCTATTACATGTAGAAGACGTCATTTGAAATTATTTATGATCATGTTTTCAGGATTTTTCAATTTTGCACTGTCATGATGCTTCAAAAACTTCGAACATGGTACACATATGAAATGACACAAGGTCATCAGAGGTTTCTAAATACAAGATATTTTTATTTAAGGAGATACTTAACAAACAACTACATCATTGTGCACATTTCAGTTCTGATTTGTTTAGTTTCTTAAATCGTCATTTTCGCAATAGTTTATGTTTTTATTGACATAGGTCATGCCTCTGAATACAATCTTGGAGTGGTATTTTTATACTCACTTCTTTTCATAAGGTTGTCTTGGTATCTAAGTAGGATACAGAATTCTTGTTAGTATATAAAGTTCATTTGGTAAAAATTCAGATTTTGTCTATATGGATATAACAAGATAACACAAGATTTTTAGTACAGGCAACTGTAGTGTTTGTAGAACTATTAACTAGCTCACTTCTATGTGAAGTATACTATGATGTTGTTTTCCTGAACTAGTGTAAATCTTCTCAATTAAGCCACACAACTCGATGAATACAACCTTCTTCTATCAGTGTGTGGTATGTCAGGAGTAGTCCTCTTGATTGTATTTGTAGTGTAAATGAGAAGAAATAAGCGTCTGTTGGCGGTTGCACGTGATCAGGGTTGCTGCCGGTCCCAAGCCCGGATAAAGGAGGAGGGTTGGGCATGGGGTTAGCAACCCCTTCCCGTAAAACAACTATCATGCTAAAAAACAGTTCACAAGTAAAAACCCATATAATAATTCTAACTCTGCCCTGGGAATTGGAAGGATCAATATGACGCTCCATGGTGAAAGCCGAGTTCCCTCGGAAGCCATGAGGCCGATGCCTCCCCTTCTGACAACCGGAGCAACAATTAATGTACTCGACCGACCTCAAACAGCTGTCCCCTGGACACTGCGGTCACACTCTCAGGTCATCACGACCTCCTCTAGTCCTCTTTCTCTTTCAGGTTCCTCAAGAATGACCCTTCCACGGTGTGGGCAACCGGGAAGTGATAACCGCCCTCATACCTCTAACAGCACACGAGATCATTTTGCTCGAGGTCAAATCCCACCCTCAACCCTCAATAACTCCTTTATTCCCACGATTAACCCGACGAGCCTAACCTTATCACCTGACGCCTCTAATGCTGATGGTTTGAGTTCACAAAACGTTATTCCTGGTCTCCTGAAACCTCGCACTAAACTACATATTGGAGCTTTTAACGTTCGAACCTTAGGCCAAATAGGACAACAGGCCTCCGTAGCCATGACCCTTAATTCTCGTTCCATCGATGTCTGCTGTGTCTCTGAAACGCGTATACAGGATCCAAGTACAATCATTCACCTGACCTCACCTTGTGAAAACAAAGAACCGGTTCGGTTCACCCTTCGTGTTTCCGGAGACCCCACCGCTACCACTCGAGGCCTTGCTGGTGTAGGTATAGCACTAAGTTCAAAAGCTGAACAGGCTCTCCTTGACTGGATTCCCATAGACAGTCGCTTATGCGCTGTCCGTCTAAACGGGACGGTAAGAACTCGGAAAGATAGGGACACACGCCGTTGCCTCTTTGTTGTCTCTGCCTACGCTCCCACTTATTGCAGCTCTGATGAAGTAAAAGATGAATTTTACAGAAAGCTTTCAGACCTCTTTCGAAAAGCTAAGCATACTGATGTAGTGATTATGGCTGGTGACTTTAATGCCCAAGTAGGTAGATTAGACGAAACCGAAAGGCACCTAGGTGGATCCTATGGTGTCGAGGCCCAACGAACAGATAATGGCGACCGTTTATTACAACTGTGCTCAGATAATCGTCTATTTCTCGCAAGCACTAACTTTAAACATAAAGAAAGACATAAGTTGACATGGCGGCCTCCACAGTCAACTCAACGTTGGTCTCAAATAGACCACATTGCTATCAGCCACCGTTGGAGAGGCTCGATAGAAGACTGCCGCTCATTTTGGAGCACATGTTTAGACTCAGACCACGCTTTAATACGATCGCGTATTAGTCTGCGTCTCACTGGACGTAAAAGACCCACGGCAAAGATTCTCATGAGAGTCCAACTTAATGATGAAAAAGTCACGAATATATTTCAGGAACAACTTAAAAACCAACTAGTCAACTGTATAAACGATACCCACCCCGAGTCAGCTTGGAATGATATCCAAAAAGCTGTTGAAACAGCAGTAACATCTACTAGCATACTAAACCAAAAAGTTAGGAAAACTCAGTGGATTTCAGCTGCATCTACTGAACTGATAGATGCTCGGCAACACATCCCGTCTAGTCCTAAATACGATGAGGAACGAAGGCAACTTAAACGCAAACTGGTTAAAAGCTTACGAAATGATCGTGAGCAGTGGTGGGTAGCGAAAGCTAAAGAGATGGAAATGGCAGCGGCAATAGGTAACAGTAGGCAACTGTTCAGACTTATCAAGGAAACGGGCATCAAAAATCCAACTGTAAGTGAAACTATCGCAGAAAAAGATGGGAGCACTATTCACTGTCAATCCAGAAGGTTGGACCGATGGGCAGAACACTTTAGGGAATAGTTCAATTGGCCCTCGGCGTCATCCCAGTTGCCCACCATTCCCAAGCAATCTGAATGGCAAGTTAATCCTGGTCCCCCAAGTCTTAGTGAGGTTGAGAAGGCTATAGGGAACCTAAAGCGAGGGAGAGCAGCAGGACCCGATGGGTTGACCCCTGAGATATTTAGGGATGGTGGTCCAGTTTTAGCAGCGAGATTAACCGGGATCCTGTCTAGAATCTGGGAATTGGGCGTAATTCCACCTGACTGGTCTCAAACACTAATTGTTCCAATCTATAAGAAAGGACAGAAGTCCTCCTGTGACAATTACCGAGGAATCAGCTTAACTAATATAGTGTCCAAAATATTAGCTTCAATCATACTTCGACGCCTAACTAAAGCTAGTGAAGAGTAAACTCGAGAAAACCAAGGTGGTTTCAGACCTGGACGTGGCTGCATAGACCACCTATTCACACTTCGGCAGGTTCTAGAACATAGACACACTTTTAGACGCCCAACAATAGTTGTATTCCTTGACCTTAAAGCGGCATTTGACTCTATTGATCGTAAGGTTATGTGGCAATGTCTGTCAATGAAAGGCGTACCAGAGAAGTACATTAACCTTATACAAGCTCTCTACTCGAACACCACATGTCGAGTCAGAGCTTATGGCAGATTGTCATCAGAACTGATTACCACAAGTGGTGTTCGTCAAGGTTGTCCGCTTTCCCCATTTTTATTTAATTTTATCATTGATATACTTTTAGAGTTGATATTTTCATCGTCTGACTTCGGCGGGGTTGACCTCCTTCCAGGAGATAAACTAGCTGACTTAGAATATGCAGATGATATAGTTCTCTTAGGCGAAGATGCTGATAAAATGCAGAATCTTTTGACTACCTTAAACAAGAATCTAAGAATGTTTGGGATGCGATTCTCTCCACCCAAATGCAAAATGTTACTTCAGGATTGGATTGATTCGACACCGAAGTTAGTGATAGGGAGTGAGGCAGTTGAATGTGTTGACCGCTTCACTTATCTCGGCAGCCTCATCAGTCCTGACGGTCTGGTGTCTGCTGAAGTCTCTGCGCGTATACATAAGGCTCGATTAGCTTTTTGGAATTTGCGTCATCTGTGGCATAGGCGAGACATCCGACTACTGACCAAGGGACGCGTTTACTGCGCAGTAGTTCGGTCTGTCTTACTTTATGGTTGCGAAACATGGCCATTAAGGATAGAGGATATTCGTAGGCTCCTGGTATTCGATCATAGATGTCTTCGAAGCATTGCTCGTGTTTTCTGGGACCACCGAGTAAGCAATACGTGGGTTAGGAATAGAGTACTAGGTAGATACGGTAAGCCTATTGATGAAGTAGTAAATCTTCATCAGCTGAGGTGGTTAGGACATGTGTTACGTATGCCTGACCACCGCCTACCTCGACGAGCAATGCTGTCTGGTGTAGAAGTAGGCTAGAAGAAAGCTAGGGGCGGCCAAACCAAAACATGGCACCAGTCCATGAAGTCAATGACAATTGGGCTGAGTCATGCTAATAGGTGCAGACTACCTGGTCGGGGTCCGCGTGACGCTCGTAATAAATGGTTAGAGACTTTGGGTGATATGGCTAAAAATCGTTGGCAATGGCGCAGGTGCATCCATTCCTTGTCTTCCTCCAAATCCTAAGTTTCTGAACTTATCATAATTTTCTCTTTACTGGATCATATTTTCTTAAATGTTCTCGGTCTCTATTCCCTTCCATGAAGACTAACTCTGTTACTACCTTCCCCACTCTGGGATTTGATTCGACAATTTAATCTCTATCTGCTAATTGAGGCATGGCAACTTGAACTGACGTACGCATGTACCAAGTTCTACGTTGCAACTGTCTGTATTAGATCATTTGAGGTGGTCTAGTTATTTATTTTCGTCTTGATTTCGACGAATAATAAATCGAGATGAAAATTACCTCATGCAATGTTTCGTTGATGAATTTCAACAACAAAATAACTTCTTTTGTTATTTATGGGTGCAAGAGATAAACCATATATACTATTTGAACATTAAGAGTTAACCATAATTAATTTTCTAAGAATAAATTACGCCTTAATGTTATCCCCAATTATTTTTGGAACTCATTTAACTACTAATGTTTCATGTATTCGTTAGTTTAGTGTGATGTACGAATGTGATAATTTCATCATTATCATATAGTACATTTTAATATGTCAACTTTGTGGTTTTAGAGTCACGATTATTGCTAGCTGAAAGCTGTAGGAATCCATGCAGCTCTATCTGTCCTATTTATGTTCACAAATAATCTTATATATTTGGAAATAGTAAATTGCAATTAAATAATTTAGTTCCAGATAAATTACTTTAATGTTTAAACTTATTCAAGAAACCAGTTTTACTCATAATGTGGTGCATGTGTGATCTCATCATCATTTTACTCAACGAAAAAGCAAAGTACTTACTATCTTCCAGAGTATTTTCCAAACCTAAAGTTCGTTAAATTGCTTTTAATCAGTTAGTCACGTAGTCATATGGACTGTAGAACCTTTGGCATATATAAGTTCAAGTTATCACACCCCATTAGCACAGTGAGATAAATACCAAAATAGAAGTAATAATAATATTAATAGTGGTAAAAAGAATTGGACATAAAGAATATAGTTGGCGAAAAAAAGTAGATTAATTTGTGCAAAGTAAGGTACATAAAAATGCTAAATTTCGGGATTTAAGGATAGACAAAGAATGAACGCACCGTCACCATTGCTACCGATCATAAACCATGTCACCCAGTGTCTCTTACTACTGGTTATGATAATCGTCCAGATCTCAATCAAGTAGTCTGCACCTATGAACACGGTTCAAACCAGCAGCTAGCGACTTCATGGACTGATACTTCTACGCAATCTGTTTTCAATAAGCTGCTTGTGGATTCTCATTTTTCATCCCTAATTAATGAGAGAGTGAATGACCTACAAATCCGCTATTTTCTGACCACTTGTGACATCTTGTCTTATGTAATACCATTTCATTAGAGAGGTCTTTATGCAATAATTCAGTCTCATGAGTAGCCGTCGTCGTATTACTGCGTTCACCTATTAGCCGGGATTCGGTTCGTTTATCTTAATAATCACAATCTTCCAGACGTTTACTCCTTGATTACTCACTAATTTAATACACTGATTGTGTTTTTAACTATGTAGTTACTAAACAACTTTTCATCGACTAATTGAGTATATATTATAATACTTGTAAAATTTAACCTGGGTATGCTGTTTTTTTTTCCAGTCGATATATATATAATATAGAGGAGTTTGGTTTGTTTCACCTACATTTTACGTTTTTTCCAATATATATGTACAATTAAACGTAGCTTAAGGTCATATTACTATAAGTTCACGTATTTATTCTTAATGATTTATATTTTATCTTACTTGGAATGCATGTTTCTCGACTTGGAAAGTATCCTACTTTTCTTGAAGGTCAGTTTTTTTAAATTCTGTATTCAGTTTATTTTATTGACATTTCAGTGGTGAATGGCAATGTGAATACTCTGATTATGGCTTAAATGTGATCATTTTGGACAATGAGATATAATTATAGTGATTTCTATGCTTGTAAAGCGGTTTAAATGTGGTCGACAGAAGTCCCTTGATTGATTTTGGTTTTATGCCGGTTAGCACTTACCACATGGTATGCCTACAGTCTTGAGGGAACCGTTATTTGCTGTGGGATTCGAACATACGTCATCCAGTACTTTTATGTTAGGCATAAGTTATTCGTGTCGCGATTGGCTTTTTATAAGGATTATTGGTGTACAAATTATTCACCATACTACAATTGTACATACATGGTAAATAGTAAAGTATCTTAGTTAATAGTGCAATTTGTTAGAAACTTTAAAGGAGATTACTTCAGTTTCCGTATAAGTTAAATAACAAGTAGTGTATTTGTTTTTTTATATATGATGTAATATAGTTACGTATATGTACATAAACGTAATGAAATAGTTTCAAAAAATATAAATAAATGAAACCCCTTGCACTTGCGGCAAACATTACAACTATTTTTCTATGGTCTCATTTATTAATTAGATTAACGCGACAACACTCTCTGTAATGATTAGTTCATGAATTTTATTATTTCAAGTGGAAGGTCAATTTCGTAAATCTATTTACTTGGACTAGTCTCCATATTTTTCTTTAGATTTCGGGTTTCAAAATTATTTTATGCCATTGATGCTACTATTTCGTTTCTTAAATTGTTTCTACTCGTCTTGATAGTTTTATTTCGCTGTGGCTGTGTTGTTGCAGCTTGATTTGATGCGCATATCTGTAGGTTGTACGCTACTTATTACTGACCAAATCACAAACACTTCTGAAATGAATTTCCCCCCTACGGTCGCTTATTTGCTGTCCATCTAAGTGGTATAGTAAGAGCTCTAAAAGATTAGGACATATATCGATGCATATTTGTCGTTTCTGCTTACGTTCTCACTGACTCCAGCTCAGGTGGAGTGAAAAGTGAAAGGTCAGGAAGTTCACTAATCTCCGTTAGAATGCTAAGCGCTCAGACTTGGTGATCGTAGCGAGTGACCAAAGTTTACTACTCGTTATGAAGTATATACTTGGATTTCGATCATGTTGTGATGTGAAGACACATCTTCATGTGTTTTATGGGATTCAGAAAGATCATAAGACTCTTAGATAAAAAATCGAGAACAGAAAGATCAGGAATGCATTCAGAGAAAAATCCGCTTAGCACATAGTCGATCATGAAGTACGGTTCACCTTAATAGTACTCAGAAATCTTGTTTAACTTTTGCAACCTGCATCACTTGTGGCCTTGGTGAGATATCTATTTGTTATACATATGGCAAGTATACTGACTATCAGTCTCTTGTAGGTATCCTCGAAACGTTGGTTGCATATCGTGGAACGACCTAATGAGCAATTCTGAGGTTAATTACGAAGTACTGATCGAAGATGGAAAGTCGGTTAATGAGGTTATGAATCTTCATTTGCTGAGGTCGTTAGCATACATATTACTTATGCCTAACCGCCAATTAGTTGGTGGGTGTAGGAGCAGAATAGAAAGAATCAGGACAGCGAAACCAAGATATAACATAAGGCTGTTAACTGTTGATCTGAGCCGTTTTGCTGGGTGTAACTTGAGCGAACGCACATACATGCTAGAGTTTACATTATTTATTATTAACTCGGCAAATGTCAATAAAGTACACCGAAGAAAAAATTAACTGCAGTGATTTTCGCTAAATATAATTGACCTTTCAACAGTGGTAAGGTTTTCTCTTATTTCATGTTTCAGTACAAAGTTCAATCAATCTAATGATAACAGCGTAATGGTTTTCTTAGTTCACGATATAACTAAAAATATGTTTGGTTAATACTCTTAACTTCTAAATTAGTTTTAAGAGTTCTGTGTTAAGGAGCTTTAGACGGGAATCATGCTAGCACCAAGTCTCCACAGAATCTTGGAAACAGTATTAACCTATCGGGTTACCTCACTTCATGTCGAGTCACGTTTACTATTTACATGTATATGTGGTTAGTTTAATAAGTATAATTTAACCATCATAGTTATTTATAACTGTATTCATTTCAATCGACTATTATGCTTCATTTTCAGGGCTCGAAACTATCAGAAACTGTTTTACCGAATGAAGCAAATCAACATTTAAAAGGTGGATTATTGAAGAAACGAAATGCTTTTGTAAATTTCTTTAGTCGTGGAAAACCGAAACACAGAGGTAAACATCAAAGTCAGCATCAGTTGGTTATACCATCTGGATTACTGTCTGGATCAGAAGAGCATGAAACTGTTACAGATTGTTCATATCCTGATTCTGATGATCGAGTTTGTAATTCCGATGTAAATCTAAGAGATAGTCCAATTATATCAACTGATAATATACCAAACGTTAAATCGCATGCTTTGGAATATACAACAGAATAAAGCAATTTGGTATTCATAAACTGAATTTGTATTTAGTTTCTTGGAAGCATGAATTTCTCTCATATCTGAGTATATATATATATATTTGACGAATATACTAGATTTAGCATTTGATCGTTTGCCAAAGTTTTTCATATCCGGTCAAAAAATTGTGTTACTTTTTTTGTGTCCGTAAATTTGAACCTATCCGTGTGCAATATCAAGTAAAATTAAACTCTTATCTTTCATAAATTTTGTTATTTGACAAGACTAAACACAATTCAGTAGCTTTTCAAGAAATTACATAGTCTTTAAACAGCTCAAATTCTCAATAGTTAGTTCTCTAGATCTACTTGCCTGTATAATTTCTATTGTATTATTTGATGACTTATTACATAACTACATTGACTTTAAAAAATTTTTCTTAACGTGCGTACTTCTCTAATTTAATCTACACACTACTGCTTTCTGACCACCGTTAGAAATTCATTCTTCAGTGTACCCATGGCATTTGTCTTTTTTCTGTTTCTTACAATGATGGTATTTTTTTCTCTCTTCAATACTGATTTTTTTTAATGTTTCTCTCTCTATACCTCATCACTTCTTTTAATAATAACTGTTAATGTGACTGTCTTCTAGTATATTCATCAATGAAACCGACTTATTATTTTGGATTATATTTCAGAACTTCGTTTTCGTTAATTTGTGTATTTAGATTTTTTTTCTTGTGCAATTGTTACAGTTTTCTGTATCACATGATTAGATAACCAAGTGAAAAATCAGAATATTTGTAATTTACAGCTTGAATTTATTCTTTAAGTCATTTCATACTACATACATATATTAAACCAAATAACTGATTTAATCATACATTATTTGCATACGTATTTATTTTCATAAGTATATTCCCCTAACTGTCATTAACCTTTCTTACCCTGGTTATACATGCTTTCTTTGCATTTCTACTTTTCATATATTATTGTCTGTATGTATGACATGCACGATATTGTGTTTTCATGCATTTGTTTTCATAAGGAACGCAGTAACAGACTATATAATACGTATCATCATAATAACTCTCCCAATGAAAGGCTGTGTGCCTTCTTAATAAGGCATTTAATCGTTTTTTTTCTTTTGTGTCTTTATTATTATTATTATTATTACTACCTTCAATATTGATTACTAGAAGGGATTCTTTTCTACATGCGGTTACTTGAAATCTTCTCATTCGGTTTGTAGAGACCGAATGTTAGTTGTTACCTATTGCATATAACTAGATGCTTCAGCTATAACTCTTCTCCCTTCCCACGTATGTTGATTCTTCCACTTGTTTGCGTATACAACAGTGTTTGCCTCTAGTCTTTTTTATAGCATAATATATTCCGATATAAAGGAAAGATACTTGGTAGTTTTTACTATTATCCTGGATTAACAAGTTTGTAGATGACATATTGACTAAGTGAATCAAGCGTATGTTCATTCATTTTATGATTCGTTATCATTATATGCTTGCATGAGATACTCTTCTCTAAGTGATTTATTTCATAGCTAACTTGTATTGCCGTTCAGTAAATGCAAATTAATATTGTTCCTTATAATTAGCGGTACGTAGCTTGCTTCATTTAGATTTAGCTACATAAATGATTACGTTGAACATACTATTGACAGTTTCCCAGGAATTATTCAGAATATGTGTTAAAAATGCATCAAAATTCTTGTTTCTTTGAAAGAAAATGGTTTTAATTCACAATGAACATCTTATTTACTATATACAGTTGTATGTAGTAAATGTAGAGCCACACTATTTTTGAGGGTTAGTGATACTATTTAGTCCAGAAGTAGGTAGGTCGGGGTTAGGACTTACAACTTAGTGTTTAGAAGTTGAACGCCTTAATCATAAAGTCACACTTATGGTGACGGACATCTAAATATTCAAACAAGGGATTTTACTCAGTAAACATCTCTGGCTCGAGTGGTAAATTTTGAGTTATGTACATGTGGATACACTAACGTACATCATAAGCTTTACACCTTTTAGATTTTGTCATATTATTAATTCTTTTGATTATTATATCAAAATCGTATCAGTTACAAAGGAAATTGAACGTATATTACTTCAAAAATAAAATTGAGGCTTCATTCACAGAAATTCTATATTATTTAAGACTTATGTAATTAAATCTATCAAAGTATGACGGTAAAGTTGTTAGATACTTACAACTATCTAATCATCCTTTGAGTAATATGTTAAATACTAAATTTTAAATTAATTCGTCATTTTATTATGTTCAGTAAAGTACCGTTTCATATTGTTACTCAACATTAATCAAATCAGTTGCGGAAAAATTAAATTAATAGAATATGCTTATGAGAAAAGGCAACTGAAGTCTCCTTCAAAATCATCCACATATTCATACGATTGCTCAGATCAATAGCTTATGCACTGCAGAGGCTTTGGGATTTCACATTTTCAGTGCTGCACTCTGTGTGCAAAAGCTACACATACAAGTTCTTGTTTTACAATGACTGAGACATTATTTTTTTTAATTAGTCAGTTTAAAACTATATGTCGCTTCCTTCACAACTTAACGATTTTAATTTCCTGTCAAGTGAATAATTGTTTTTTTTAACCTCTAGATCATTTCGCTATTGTTTTGGCACACTGTCAAATTGTTTCATGATGCATTTCAATTTCTATTTTTCAATAAACTAACATATTTATTAAACCATTCAGTACCCTCTAGTTTTGACTGGTACCCAATCAAAGTCACTATGAGTAATATAAACAGCTAAATTTCATGAGCTTTTATGTAGCATAGTTATAAATTTTGTTGTTTCGTTTAGTGTCTTCCTTTCAATATGATGTACCAAATGGTTGAAAGTATTTACTTCAAGGATAATTAATTAATTTACTGTGGGATTTCAGTTACTTATAAACGATCGGTCAGAGTAATTAAAACGAAGTATATTATCTATACTGAATTTTTTCTACGCGTTCTCTAGCTAATAGTCTGTGGTGTGAACTAACTATGATTTGAAGCTGATTTTGTTCATGATGTATCATGAATTATCTATTAGTATTGTTATTATTCACCAGAATATTTTCTTAGATACAAATATTTCCACCGCATAATTCTCTTGTAGAGCTAATTCAAACTGGTGACATACTTGAAATTTTCAGTGATCAGGGAAATTTTATTTAAAAAGCAAAATAGTAATGATAATTGTTAAAGTATAGTGATAATTCAAGTATATTGCTATGTTATGCGACAATTGATTTCTTCAGAATATAGATTGGCAAGCCAGAAAATTGATTTAAAGTCACTAAATATTAATCCTAATTTCTGGAAAGAAAGAAATTACATTCCTACAACGATTTTGTTGTTTGTTTTCATCACAGATTAATCTCGGTTGGGTGCCATTTAAGATTAAACATGACTAGACAGTTTTTGTTAGGGATTCGATATCGAAACTGGCCGACCACTCGATTAATCATGTCTGCAGCCGTGTCAAGACGTCTGAGGTGTCGGTAAAAAGGATGAACACTGTTTTAGAAAGACACCACAGAGTGTTTGCAGAAGAACTGGGAGAATGTAATAAAGCAAAAGCACGGCTAGTCCTCAAGCATGGTGCCACACCAGTATTCCGACCCAAACGTCCAGTGCCGTATGCGGCTTTACCTATTGTTGAGCATGAGTTAGCACGCCTTCAAGAAAGTGGAGTCATCGAGCCGGTAAACTTTTCCGAATGGGCAGCGCCAATTGTGATCGTTAAGAAGTTCAATGGAAACATCCGACTATGTGCAGATTATTCTACAGGCCTTAATGAAGCATTAGAAGCCCATCAGTACCCGTTGCCGTTACCAGAAGACTTATTTGCAAAGTTGAATGGAGGAAGATACTTCGCAAAATTCGATTTATCAGATGCTTATCTACAAATTCCAGTAGCTGAAGAATGCAAACAATATCTAACTATAAATACGCATAAGGGTTTGTTTCGGTATAACAGACTTCCATTTGGCGTAAAGACAGCTCCATCAATCTTCCAACAAATCATGGACGCTATGCTACAAGACATTCCTGGTACTGCTGCTTATTTGGATGATATACTCATAATGGGTGTAGATCAAGCCGATTTAGAAAAGAAACTGGACTTAGTGCTCACGCGAATTGGAGATTCTGGGTTCCGACTGCGTGCCGAAAAGTGTGATTTTCATCTGCAGCAAGTACGTTACTTGGGATTTATAGTGGATAAGGATGGAAGAAGACCTGACCCGGATAACATTGAAGCTATTAAGACGATGCCACCGCCGACAGTCGTTCCAACCCTACGATCCTTCTTAGGGATGGTCAGTCATTATGGTGTATTTCTTCCAGACCTGCACCGCCTGCGAGCTCCGCTGAACTGTCTACTGTCGAAAAATGCTAAATGGATCTGGTCAGAAGAATGCCAGGAAGCATTTACGGAAATCAAACAACTTCTATCATCGAACTTACTTCTAACGCACTATAACCCAACCCTACCCATTATGGTTGCAGCAGATGCTTCGAACTACGGAATTGGTGAGGTGATTTCACATGTTTACCCAGATGGATCAGAGAAGGCGATTTCCCATGCTGCACGATCATTAACAGCAACGGAGAGGAACTATAGTCAAATAGAGAAGGAAGCCCTTTCTATTATCTTTGCGGTAAAAAAGTTTCACAAAATGCTATTTGGCCGACCGTTCACATTATTGACAGACCACAAACCACTACTTGCAGTTTTCGGATCCAAAAAGGGCATTCCAATTTATACAGCAAATCGTCTGCAACGATGGGCCACTACTCTGCTTGGTTACGATTTTAAGATAAAATACCAACCGACGAAGTATTTTGGTCAAGCAGATGCCCTCTCAAGATTAATCGGCTCCCATACAAAACAAGAAGAGGATGTACTTGTGGCTAACATAGAAGCCGAAGCAGATGTCCACACAGTGTTGACAGACGCGGTTTCTGGACTACCGGTTACTTTCCAAGCCATCAAGGAGGCTAGCGAAAGAGACAGAACAATCAAGATCATACGTTATTATATACTCAATCAGTGGCCCACATCGCGACTCCAGGGCGAACTTTTACAGTACTTCCGTCGGCGAGACGCCCTAACAATTGTTGATTCATGCATCATGTTTGGCCACCGTATTGTTATCCCTGAAATCCTCCGTCAGCAGGTTCTAAACCAATTTCACAGCGGCCACCCAGGTATTAGCGAAATGAAGTCACTAGCTCGAAGTTACGCCTACTGGCCGTCAATGGATCGGGATATAGAAACGAAGTGCCGCAGCTGTTGGTCCTGCCTACAAGCTTCAAAGAGTCCAGCCAAAGCCGAACCTCAACCTTGGCCGAAACCAGACGCCCCTTGGAGTAGAATACATGCTGATTTCGCTGGTCCAATACAAGGCAGAAATTACTTAGTTGTTGTGGACGCTTTCACAAAGTGGCCGGAAGTATACCACATGCAAAGTTTGATGTCAGAGGCCACAATTCGCAAACTGTCCAGACTTTTTTCCTGTTACGGCGTCCCAGAGGTTCTGGTGACCGATAATGGAACCCAGTTTATGTCGTCCGCATTTAAGCGTTTTTGCAGCGAAAACGGAATTACACACATGCAATCTCCACCGTACCATCCTCAATCCAATGGCCAAGCTGAAAGATTCGTTGATACATTGAAAAGAGCTCTGAAAAAAGAGGGAGGAACTAGTGTGCCGATACAAGTTGTTGACAAATTCCTAATGTCTTATCGTGTTACGCCAAACCCAGCCGTACCAGAGGGAAAGTCACCGGCAGAGTGCATGTTCGGAAGGAAGGTGCGGACTATTTTTAACAGTATGCTGCCTCAGCAAAGAACGAATAAATCCAACGGTGAAAGTCAACAGACGACTATCCGTAGTTTTCAGGTGGGTGAAAAAGTGCTTATCAGATCATTTCGAGGTGATAGAAACTGGGAGCCGTGTGTCGTCGAACGCAGGATCGGAAAAGTATTATACTTAGTTCGGGGAAATTTCGGTACGTGCACAAGACATGTCAATCAAATGCGAAAGAACGGGGGAACAGTGAAAACGCATGGACGACTTCCATTTCAAATGCTGGTGGACACATTTCCAAAGAGCCCCAGTAAGAAGGAACGCAGAAGATTCAACGCCAAAACAATCAAACCACCCCGAGTAATGGACCGCAAGCGGAACACGGTAACAAGGTTGCAAGTTGACCCAAGTAGAAAATCATACATACAAAAACCGTGAAGAGGGAAGGTGTTGAAATGGCTCCCAGAAACCTCAACGAAGCCTCCAGAACGCTTGGAGGTGCCTAGCTGAACTGGTCTCGAGAAACCTATCAGCCGCTTCCTTTTTTTTTAAAAAAAAAAGGGGGAGGTGTTAGGGATTCGATATCCCTAAAAATACAATTGTTCATTTTATCAAGTTGTATTGATTTTTGTAAACTTGATTCATAAACTTTCATCACATTTTAATGTGAGTCAATGTAAGTTATATTCACAGAGTATATTTGACAATATTTCATTATATTAATAAAATGTTTATGATTTCAATTTTTGATGAATAGTCACTATAAATATACGAATATTTTGTACACGACTCACTTCCCTTTTTACTGGAATAAAGTTTCCTGTTTTCTCGTCTTCTGACTTCTGATTTTTGCGACTAAGAGGGTTCAAGGCGTTCAAGTGCTAAGATTGCGTTGCGGCTAGTCAAAGTCATCAAGCACGAGATATAACAGTTTTTTTCGTTTTAGTCTAAGGCTAATAAACTACACTTCCACAACTCCACTATAGATCGAACCCAAAACCTGAAACTCTCGTTTTAAATTGTTAGCCATCAGCATTCTCGGGCCAGTGTCTTATTGTTAGGTTCCTGCCTCAGTCAGCTTGTAGTATAGCGTCACTGTCACCCCATGCCGTTGCTGACAGTTTAATTCTCATCTTATCTGAGCTATATTAGTTACTATATCTCACTAGAACTCCGCCTGGAGCCCCCACAGGGTTTCTGCCGGTCCCAAGCCCGGATAAAGGAGGAGGGTTGGGCATGGGGTTAGCAACCCCATCCCGTAAAACAACTACCATGCTAAAAAACAGCTTACGAGTAAAAATCTTTATAACCATTCTAACTCTGCCCTGGAAGTTGGAAGGACTAATATGACGCTTCATGGTGAAAGCCGAGCTCTTTCGGAAGCCATGAGGCCGATGCCCGCCTTCTGACAACCGGAGAAACAATTAATATACTTGACCGACCCCAAACAGCTGTCCCCTGGGCACTGCGGTCACACTCTCAGGTCATCACGACCTCCCCTAATCCTCTTTCTCTTTCAGGTTCCTGAAGAATGACCCTTCCACGGTGTGGGCAACCGGGAAGTGATAACCGCCCTCATACCGCTAATAGCACTCGAGTTCACCTTGTTCATGATCAAACTCGTTCTCCATCTCTGGTCTCTTCTTATAACACTTCTTCTCCTACATTTTCTATGCGCGCCACTTTTACTGGTTATCCGAGTTCCCAAATTATCATACCAGGTCTCCTGAAGCCACGTTCTAAACTTCATGTTGGAGCTTTTGATGTGCGTACGCTGTGTCAAATCGGTCAACAGGCTGCCTTAGCTAAAACAGTAGAATCTCTTGCAATTGAAGTATTTTGTGTCTCCGAAACACGCATACAGGATCCCAGCATGGTCATCCGTTTGACCTCACCTAGTCAATGCAATGGAACTGCACATTTCACTCTTCGTTTATCTGGAGACCCTACAGCTAGCTCACGTGGTCTTGCTGGTGTAGGTATAGCACTAAGCTTACGAGCAGAACAGGCTCTTCTCGAGTGGATTCCTGTAGACAGTCGTCTATGTGCTGCCCGTCTAAATGGCACAGTACGAACTCGGAAAGATAGGGACACACGCCGATGCCTTTTTGTCGTCTCTCCTTATGCCCCCACTGATTGCAGCACAGATGAAGTGAAAGACGACTTCTATATGAAGTTCTCTAGCCTCCTTCAGAAAGCTAAGCACTCAGACATAGTAATCATTGCAGGAGATTTTAATGCCCAAGTAGGTAGACTAAATCAAGCTGAAAAGCACCTAGGTGGGTTACTCGGCATCCCAGCCCAGAGAACAGACAACGGAGATCGTCTGTTGCAGTTATGTTCAGACTACCGTTTATTCTTAGCTAGCACAAACTTTAAGCATAAGGCGAGACACTGTTTAACCTGGCGACCTCCAACATCTACGCAACGATGGACACAAATTGATCACATCGGCATCAGCTACCGTTGGAGAGGCTGTATAGAGGACTGCCGCTCATTCTGGGGCAAGTGCCTAGATTCTGACCACGCCCTAGTGAGAGCACGTATCTCTATGCGTTTTTCTGGTTACATCAGGCAAACCCTTCAGATATCACTTTGAGACTGAGAACGCTAAGATTGCATTTAGGAATGGTTTGGCTAAGCATTTACTCGCCCATGACCAACAGGTTTCCCCCGAAGTAGCTTGGAATGATTTTAAAACAGGTGTATACGCAGCAGCGCTATCAGCATCTAACCCCAATCCGATGGTTATGAAAGACCATTGGATCTCTAGAACTTCTAGGGAACTGATGGAGGCTCGAAAACTCATTCCAGCAGGCTCGGAGTATGATGAAGAGCGACGACAACTGAAACGTAGACTGACAAAGAGTCTGCGTAAGGATCGTGAACAGTGGTGGGCAGCAAAAGCAAAAGCGATAGAAGCATCAGCAGCGGCAGGCAATAGTAGACAGCTGTTCCGACTTATTAAGGACACCGGTATCAAAAAATCGGCAGTTAGTGAAATCATCTCTGAAAAAGATGGGTCGATGATCTACTCTCAATCTAGAAGATTAGAACGTTGGGCAGAACACTTTCAGGGACAGTTTAACTGGCCCCCAGCCACGCTTAGCTTACCCACAATTTCCAAGCTACCCGAATGGAAAACTGACACAGGTCCCCCAACTCTCAGTGAAGTTGAAAACGTCATAAGTAAATTGAAACGAGGGAAAGCAGCAGGGCCTGATATGTTGTCTACCGATATCTTCAAGGATGGTGGTCTAGTTTTAGCGTGCAGGTTGACTGATATATTAGCCAAAGTCTGGGAACTAAACTCCATCCCATCTGACTGGTCTCGATCGCTGATCGTTCCAGTCTACAAAAAGGGACAGAAATCCTCTTGTGATAACCACATAGGAATCAGTTTGACTAATATAGTATCTAAAAAATTAGCCACTATAATCATCCGACGTCTAACCAATACTAGGGAACAGCAGACTCGAGAAAACAAGGCTGATTTCAGACCTGTCCGGGGTTGCATTGATCACATATTCACCCTGCGCCAGATCCTCGAAAACAGACACATGTACCAACGCCCAACTATAGTTGTATTTTTTGACTTGAATGCAGCGTTCGACTCTGTTGACCGTGAAGTCTTGTGGCAATGTTTGTCATTAAAAGGCGTACCTCAAAAGTACATTAACCTTATAAAGGCCCTCTACTCGGTCACCACTGGTCGAGTCAGAGCCTATGGCGAATTGTCACGAGAAATCTCATCCTCAAGTGGAGTCCGTCAGGGTTGCCCCTTATCCCCCCCTTTTTATTTAATTTCATCATAGATGTACTGTTAGAAATCTCACTCACTTCTTTTAACTCCTATGGAATTAATCTCTTTCCAGGAGGCTCTCTTGTCGACTTAGAATATGCAGATGATATAGTCATATTTGGTGAAGATGCACACAGCATTCAAGGTCTCTTGAACACATTGAGTAACAATGCAGGCATATTTGGGATGCGCTTCTCCCCTCCCAAATGCGAAATGTTACTCCAGGACTGGTCTGCTTCTTCCCCCAAATTACTTATAGGGAGTGAAGTAATTGAATGCGTTGATCGCTTCACTTATCTCGGAAGTCTCATCACCCCTGGTGGGTCGGTGTCTGACGAAATCTCAGCGCGGATCCAGAAAGCTCGATTGGCATTTGCCAATCTACAGCACTTGTGGCGCAGACGAGATATCCGTGTCTCAACGAAAGGCCGGGTGTACTGCGCAGCAATCCGCGCCATCTTAACATATGGCTGCGAAACGTGGGCCGTGAAAACTCAAGATATGCGTCGTCTCCAGATATTTGACCATAGGAATCTTCGGAACATCGCTCGTGTACCATGGAATAACCGGATTAGCAACAGTGAGGTTAGACAATAGGTTCTTGGGAAACACGGTAAATCAGTTGAAGAGGTCATTAACCTCTATCGACTGAGATGGCTAGGACATGTATTGCGCATGCCCAACCACCGTCTACCCCGTCGCGCCATGTTAGCTAGGGCTGAAGTAGGATGGAAGAAGGTTAGGGGCGGCCAAACCAAAACATGGTATCAGTCCATGAAGACCTTGACTACTGGTCTAAGCCATGTAGGTAGATGTAGACTACCTGGTTGGGGTCCGCGTGATGATCGCAACAAATGACTGGAGACATTCGGCGATATGGCTCAGAATCGGTTACAGTGGCGCACGAGTATTCACTCTTTAACCTCATCTAGATCTTAAATTCTATTGTTATTTTCTAGACATCTTTACTTTACTCTTCCCTCTTGTATTCTATCATTTACGTTACCCATAAATATTCTCGTAGTGCTATTGTGGTATGGCAACTTGAAACCTACAGGCGTTTGTGCCGTTCTACGTTGCTGGCTGCTGCTGCCTGGCTGCTGCCTGTATGATGATTGATGAATGAGGATGATCGATGATGATGATGATGATAGAGTAGAGGATGATGATGGATAACATCATTATTGCATTTTTCTCATTTTCCTAGTACGTGCTGCTGCTGCTGATGATGATGATGATGATGATGATGATGATGATGATGATGATAATGATGATGATGATGATAACATCATTTAATGCTTTTCCATTTTTCCCTAGTACGTTGTATCTGACATCAATACATCTTACTTGGTCACTCCATGATAGGCGGGCGATAATGTTAAGATTTCTGTGATTAAAATTCTGTACTCTACGCATATATTCTATTTTCATAGTCAAAGTTTAACATCTATAGATTAAAATAGAGTAGACTGCTGTACGGTGTACTCGTCTTTCCAGTGAGAGACGAGTATCTTGCCTACACCTTAAGTGACGTCAGTTGGCAAAAGCTGAGCGAGATTTCGTCAGGTGCCAACTTATCTGAGCTGATAAGACTTCTGATATAAATGGAGTGGTCAATACACTCAACTACTTCATCGTCTATGTAATGTAGACCAGTCCTGGAATAGCATTTTGCATTTAGGGTGATTGAAACGCAACCCAAATATGCTTGGATTGCTACTCAGTTGTTCAGGAGATTGTATGTTGCTAATGTCTCCGCAGAATAGGACTGTATCGCCTGCATATTCTACACAGACAGGTTGTTCGTCCGATATGAAGTAGATTTTTTAAAAGTTGGTTGATGTGATTTCTAGAACATCCTGGTTGCCTACAACGTAGAAGCATTCTTTTTATCGAGGTACCTGCAAAAAAACTCGGGTTAGAGGTGGTCTTGATGACCCAGAAGTATGCCCGCAGTGTAAAAGGTATAATTCCTTGGGGCCGGTCACAGACGACCTATACAAAAGCGGTTATCGGTGAATTAGCTTGAGAAACGATTATTCTAACCAGTATAGCCTGATTGGTTCATCACAACAGGTAACGCCAACCACCATGTTAAGGTAGCAGTAGTGATCGAGATTACGAATAAATAGTTAAGAGTTGAATGCTTATAACCAGTTCTGTTGAAAAGACAAACAATTACTAAGCCTACATAGCTACTAACTTGATCAACAGGTATGATGTTGATATTATTAGTACCAAGAGTCAAAGTTCAACCATGAGTATCAGCAACGGGTTAATGCAAACACTTAATATGATGTGGCTACAAAAACTAAGTATAGTCTATGAACTCAACAACTTGATCAATTTTGAACAAACAGATTATAGGAATATTAACGCATGTAAATATTTATATTTTATGGATTAGGTGGTTAATATTTTAACGACTAAAGATTAGTAAGTGAAAAAACGCAATATTAGTCGAAAGGCGAAAGCACTATGGTACAACTGAGTTCATGAAACTAGATTATTGATTAGGACCATTGAAATAAGCGTGGTTATATACAATACATTAAGCACAAAAGAGCATGATCAAAAATCACAAGTGATTGGATGATAAGGGTGTTTCGCCCATCATATTAATAGTTCAAGTTAGCAAAACTAGGAATTTAAAAAAAATTTAAGACTTTTTAATTACACAAAACTTAATAATCTTAAAAGGTAGTATGGAGGATAATTCAAACAAGGCAACTGTGGATTTTTTACAACTTCCGAATTCGGAAGTAATTCATATCGTGGTGAAGAGAATCGATAATCAGAATGAATGTTACTGGGCTCATGAGGAAAATTCACACAGAATGCTCGACCATCTTCAAACAACTGACCATTGAAACTAATAGTATAGGGAAGAAGATGAAAATAATAAGGACAAATAAACTGGTTGCTAAACAAATACTCATACATTTCCTTTCTGGAAGACAACTGAAGTTATCTAAAAAAAATTAAATAGTAACACATTGCAATTTTAAGATATAATACTTTAAGAAACAAGTAATCTGAAATATATTTCAGATTACTTGTTTCCGTTGAAACCAACACTTACTCATTTAAAAAATATAATCTTTCATTAGGAAGTAGTAAATAATGCCTTAAAGTAAAATCAAACAATATGCAAAGACTGGAACAAACTTTTGCACAAATTAGTCGGTTTCGATCAGTTTGTGAGAATAGTGGATTCATTACACGTGAAACCCGATCTGAAATAATCCCTTTTAAAGTAAAAAAAAATTACGATAAGTTTTACATCGTATTGCACAGAAACATAAATCAATGACTAAACGAACTTTATTTAGTTACTGAAGAGTGCCAATGAAAAAGAAATAAATTACTGCTTACTAATAGTTGTCAACGTAATGCTGCAAACATTAATAACTAGAAAATACCTACGTCGAATAACTAAAATTAGCAAATCAAGTTTGCATCAACAGTGTCAAAACACAGTGGTCTAAAGTATGCACATGATATTACTTAACGACAAGAGATGTTTGGCGAAGTAATATTATGATACAGACGAATAAATAGTTAAGAGTTGAATGCTTATAACCAGTTCTGTTGAAAAGACAAACAATTACTAAGCCTACATAGCTACTAACTTGATCAACAGGTATGATGTTGATATATTAGTACCAAGAGTCAAAGTTCAACCATGAGTATCAGCAACGGGTTAATGCAAACACTTAATATGATGTGGCTACAAAAACTAAGTATAGTCTATGAACTCAACAACTTGATCAATTTTGAACAAACAGATTATAGGAATATTAACGCATGTAAATATTTATATTTTATGGATTAGGTGGTTAATATTTTAACGACTAAAGATTAGTAAGTGAAAAAACGCAATATTAGTCGAAAGGCGAAAGCACTATGGTACAACTGAGTTCATGAAACTAGATTATTGATTAGGACCATTGAAATAAGCGTGGTTATATACAATACATTAAGCACAAAAGAGCATGATCAAAAATCACAAGTGATTGGATGATAAGGGTGTTTCGCCCATCATATTAACACTATTTTTTAAAAGTAGCTTCTTAAACTACTTGTTTAATTAGTTAATAGAAAGATAAGAATGAGTCTGTGAAAACACTGTATAGGTTTAGCAAATACCACAAATAAATAATAGGACTCCGCAAGTAAGTCCAGATTTGTGAACACGACTTCGACCTAATGACCTAACAAAATCTTCCAATTTTTCATTGACGGACTTACAGAAAGTTAGTTGTAGGTCAGTGGTAGGAATTCTTACATTAAAAGTTTTTAATAAGAACAGTCAAACTAACTATTGTGATAAGCTTAATAGAAATTATTGCACGTAGCCTATCATACGAATAATGACGTATGGATAATAGATACTAATTGGCAAAAATATTATTGAAGGCATCCTAGTTTTCAAACATAATGACGAATCAAATGAATATATTATTCGGATAAGGGGATATGTCTAGTATTGACTTCTTGTGACCATACACTTATTTCAAATCCAAGGAGAAAATAATAAAATGAATTTGCAAAAAACTGAATTCCTGAAGTTTCATGATCCAATCCAAGTCGTTTCTTTTCCGTAATGGTATTCAAACACTCACCTAGTTGAAATTTAAATTCGAAGTATAACGACCACGAAAATACAATCGATTCGTAAAATAAGGTGTAAGGACGTATTTTTCCCTTTACAGAGTTGTGATTTGAAGGTTTAGACAGCCAGATTTGATCGACTATATTGGTTTCAAACATTACACCAACTGTTTCGGTTTGAACAATATCTTTTCAGTAAGTATGAAATGTTACTTTAAAATAACTGTTACTTCGCATTACATGTTATTTAAATCAAACGGTATATAAACACCATATTTTTGGTACAATCTTACCATCCAACAAATGATAGATTTACATGTCAGCTTACCATTTGAAGAACTACAATAACCAAGTAGTGAGTTAATACTTAATCCACTATATGGAAACCCATCAACATATTTTTGAAGCACCTGCAGAACAGAACACCAATAATGAAATGTTTTGGAAACATCTAATCCCACATCACTAGCATCTGTATGACATTTCAATATATTTCGAAGGTTTTGCGGAAGATCTAGAGAAACTAAATAAGGTTTGTGTATCTGATATAAGCCTTAATTTACGTGGATTTACCTGAAGCTGTTCAAACTGTCATTGAGTTGTTTCTTCTTTGATTCAGTATCGATGTAAGGACTGAATCCAAAACAGAGGTATTATCACCAAATGAAGTTGAATTAATAAATGTTTTTCCGCTGTTATTATTACTAGAGGCTAAGCTGTCATGAGATCTACGTGATTTAGATGCTTTCCAAACACCGGGAATAGTATCCTAATTAACATCATCTCCACTTAAAGCTGCACCTTCTAAAATCATGTCGATACGCTGTTTACGCTGGTATCTTGCGCGTACCTGAATAGAAGTATTAGTAATTAAGAAAATTTACATTCTGAGCAACTTCATCAATTTTCCTTTTTAAAATTCTATTGAATTCATTATTTTCAAGAAGTAAACCTTCTGGAACTTTACGGTCCCATTTACATTTCCAACCATGAAAATGAACACTATAGTGAGGAATATCTGTATCTCTACGAGAAACATGTTTTAGTATCTGAATAGGCATTTATTATTAGAAAACAAAATGTTACTTTGGCAAAATAGATTAACTTAGCCTTGGAGCTATCAGGTTCAAAACATAACAGCTTTTGACCAATATCATAACGATGTGGACGACTGTGCATAATAATGAAGGTAGTTTAACATACAGAACCTAAAATTTCATTCTTCAACAAATGAAAATAACAATGATAACTAAACAAATCCGACAAATGCAGTTACTTAATAAAAAACACTTTAAATGTTTACAATTTTAAGCAATTACAAGTGATTAAAATACTAAACAAAGTAAAATCACTTCACAGGATTCTACAAAGAATATGAATGACTTGTAATCTGTCGCCCGTATGAAGATTGAAAGTAATAAACAGTGACTGAATCAGTCAATCAATCAGCTACGACGTAGAACTTGGTACGTGAGTACATCAGTTCAAGTTGCTATACCTCAATTAGCAGATAGAGATGAAATTTTTCGGATCAAATCTCATTGTGGAGGTAGTAACAGAGTTAGTATAAATGGAACCATTTTCTAAAGTAAAGAAGTTCCTGATTTCCAAATAAACAGGAATAATTTTTGTGCTCGGTTCTACGTTGCTGCTGCTGATGATGATGATATCTCACTAGAATTTTGTGAGTTTTGGAGTGGGTCCTTAGTGAGCTAAATAATATAGTTATGTTGAGGTATTATTGTATAGATTGGTTTTAAGTTATTATTTACACTCGTCACACATTTATCTTAATTGTATATCATTGAAAACTACGGATCATTTCGGTTTCTTCCTGATACGGAATCATTCATTGACAGAAACGCTTACCAGTGATAGAACCCAGGAACTTGAGGTTTCACGGCCATCATTAAACATTGGTGTCCAATGATATATTTGTAAGGTTACAGTGAAGTCTTTCGTCTTGTAGTTGTATGTTTTACCTATAGCTTTACATATGTTTCATAATTTCAAGCAAGTCAATAGTGAGAAAACTAGCAAGAATGAAGTCGCGCGATGTATCACAAACTGATTGGAGTTAGAAATACCAACCATTAGATGGCGGCCTAATGGTTTTAATGTTAAACCTTTATTGCGAGACCTGGATATTATTGATTCTATCCCTAGCAAATGAGCATTGTTTCTGGGGAATCCTTTGCACACTGGACGAATCCACCCTAATTTACCTATAATATTCAACTCATTGATGATCCACACCAAATCTCTCAAAATTTCAGTGAGTTGTGACTTCTAAAGCTCATATAAGCCGAGAGTGGGACAGTTATCAGCAATGGCATTGGATGGATGGAAAAGCTGCACCACAAATTGGTTGAAGTGGGAATCCTACTCGTGAACACTGACTCATTAATGATAATGCCTTCTGAACACCTTTACTATCATCTGACTATCCAGTCTCTAAAAATTCCACGTTAATATTTCAAATTAACCCAATTTAATTAGCCTGTCTTCAGCCGAGGAGAAAGCAATATGAAATTATGCTGATATTGTTGACAGTTGGAGATGGTCTATAGTCACCTCTTGGCCTTGGTTTCCTAATAGTTCATATTCTTCAGGAAAACGTACCGGCAATCTTTGGGGAATCAATGTTCTCGACGAGGTCCGAATATCCGTCACACAACTTCGCTGTCTTACACATCGCCGCTGTGTTTATCTACTCTTAATTGACTTCCAGTTTTTCCGATTGTCCACCCCAAACCATCAAACATTAAGCATGATTCATGCGATGTCAACATATTTGGTATATTTGAAACTATCTCGTCTCATTTAGCTGGGAATAATGTAACTTTAATAAACTCTGTAAATATAGTTTACTTATCTCCAACAACATTTTGTATTAAATTAAATCATCGTGTTTGAATTTCAGTTTTCTAATTGAAAACAAAAACTCACTTTATGAATGATAAAGTAATTAAATAAACTATCATGGTTATATTTTTTTAGTGACTTAGTTACTTAATTTTCTAATTAGATATAATTTCATAACACCATATGTTATTTAACTTAGTGGCGTCTGGAATTATCATCTACAAATAATGAACATAAATGTTTAAGTTGATATTTGGCTAAATTGCTGAATAGTTTGAATGCTTAAAATGAGGTTTCAAAGTGAGGTGCAATCAAATATGCATCTAACTTTTCAGTAAGATTTCATGTTTCACAAGAGTAAACTTGATGTATTTCTCCCATCAGATTAGTTAATCGCAAAGATTTGTATACCTCAAGTTACAGCATTATGAATAGTTTTAACAGGGTAGTTCTCACCTCTAATGGACATTATCAGTTTTAGTAGCTATGTCATTGTAGTGTGAAACTCCGCAGTAGTACGCGCTTATAGTTCGACAGTTTACTACGCCTTGGAGTTAAGTTAAAATTTAATGGCCATGTTTTCACGATGTATACTATCTTCACTCAATATCATCGTTTTTTTTGTCTATCATCTGGTAACATATTATTGATTTAATTTCCATAGATGATCACAATTCTCTACTGTAATGTGAAAAATCCCATTTAATTATTTGACGAAACTATTCAAAAATTTAGCTAAGAGCGGGTTGTGATAAGTTATGTGTTAACTAATGATGCAATTAGCGATGTATTTTTTAGTTACGCAATGATCAAGAGACGAGTATTCAGATAATACAAACACATAAAAATGAATTGTTTGAAAAATTGAAAAGAATGTTCTGCTGTGTTAATGACCATATTAGAGTGAACTATTGTACAAACTTGATTTGAATTTAAGGATTTGGTTTGTTAATGTGAATTCGAATCGCTTCAGGTGTATGAAAAAGATGGACCTGCAATCCTTGTGAGATACTTTGTCAAGTTCGGATAAACTACTCAAAACGATTTATTTTTGCCAACTAGATGTTCTGTGAAGTCTATGAAGTGACTTAGAATAATTACTTTTAGTCTTTCTGAGTTGTCCTTTAACCTTCAGCTGAATGATCAGCGAACCTACCAGATCGCGAACTGTATAACTGGCTCCACGTGAGCAATTACATTAATATATGCACATTGACTTGGCGAATCCAAGTAGTCTGTCTTTAGTTGTGGTCAAAATAATTAGTTGTTTGTAAAATATCACACTTAGTTTAGCTGTATTAGACGTTTTCTGGATCATAGTTTCCTCAATCTTTGTGTACCTCATCAGCGACATCATATTTTAACAATATTTTTTTTAGAAATAATGACTTCTGGACAACTAGTAGCTTCAGATTTATTTTCATTTAATTCATGTGTTTACTGACGAGTTTATTTAAGTAACAGTTATTGTTACGTAGATTATGAATATTAATTAACTCTTCTTCGATCGTATCGTCGAAGAACATTGTTTTATCGCAGTTCGTTAACACGTTAACGAAGTTTGTTGTATGCTTAAGTGGTACAAAGCTTTGGAAGTGGGTGTTCTGCCCACTTGATGATTTTCTGTACATATCTCCTCTAAATGATCCATCTAATATTCTACTTAATAAGAAACCTTCAAATGAGATGCTATCGTTTCGTTTCACTAAGATGAAACTAACTAATTGATGGGTGTTTTGTAAATACGCTATGTTGATTATTATTTTCATTATTTAATGATATCAAAGTATCACCTAATTAAAAAAAAGTTTTTTCTATCGATTGTCTTTCTCATTAATTCCAATTATGTAACAGTGACTACTCAAATATGGAAATTGTATCAATAATGAGCCGAATTCACTTTAATACATTATGTAAATATTTGTTGATAGATTGAGTGCTTACATAATGATCAGTTAGTGGAATGTCTAATCAATCGATTTCTCATAAGAATTAATTAATGATACAATAAAAACCTTAGATTTCATACTGATTGTTCCGTTTATATATATCCGATACAAAAGAAGGTACCAGAAGGCATGTTTATATAATTTTGACTACAACCAAATCCAAACATCCTGATGAATATGATACACTTTGTTTTAAATATTAATTTTGTAAAATATTATTCTAGGTTGTGTGCAGCTGATGAGAAACTAACGAAATAAAATGAATTCATCTTATTCTGCATAAATATTTCTTCTTTCTCTCTTGAAAAGACATTACACTTCTTTGAGTATTTTGATGATTGACTAACAAGAAAAGTTCATCTATAACCAAGTTCTAAAACATAATGCTATACAAGAACTCTGAAAAATAAATCACTCACGTAACTAAGTCCTACTGCTTCAACGAAGGAGTCCAATCTGCCAGATCGAAATAAACTACTGGTTAAATCATAACAAGGATCAAGAATTGATTTGGAAGGTTGGATGTTAATAACTTTATGTTTCTTGATTTTTCATGTTTAACAGTCTATCAAATTAACTTGGTGTTTAGTTCTGTTTGTTCAGCTTATCACATTTACAAACCTTTATTTTCATCTTCCATTATTACTTTTACATGTTCATAATACAACCTTTAATGTTTAGCTTAGCCTTATTATTTTCACACATTATTCATTAAAACATCCGACCACTTATCACTTTGGCATTCTACGTTTTTTCACACAACTACTATTATTATCACTAGTGTCATGATTGATAATTGTGTGAGTCAATATCGATTTTTGTCATTTTGTCTACTGTTTACCTAACAGTTAGTACACTACTCACATACTCAGTTGTTACACATAGATACCTACACTTACTACTACCTTTTGAATTTATTACTTTTCATAATCGATTGATAATTATTTCCACAACTCTTCGTTTTGACTCTTTATTATACACTGTTTGATGACTTCATCTATCGCTGTTAGTTAAATGCATTAACAAAGTGTAACAAGTGAATTATACCATATCAATATTTTACCTTGATTGTTGACTTTTGTTTAAGATTTTTGTTATTTTTTAAAAATACTACTCATAATCTGTATTTTCCTAATAGATTTTTATATTATTTTACTACAATGAAAACTTCTATGTATTCTTTTTACCTTTAATACGGTTCCATAAATATTAATTGTTAGGAAATCGTATGGATAGTATCTTTATCATTGTGATCTACAATGCATATAATAGTGAATAAATAGCTAGTATATTATATCTATGTCCAGAATATTCAAACAAGAACTAATTATTTCTTATAAAGAGTAACACAGAAACATTGAATTTCTATTAAGAGTTTGTTAGTATAATACATGCATCAATTGTTTGTCATCATATTTGTCCATATTTATTCTAACAAATTATGTTTAATTGTAATAATAACGACTTGTTCTTCCTTCTTTTCAATTATTGGATGTCGTGTGTTATATTTGCTTGTACTATGTGTTTTTTTTCACTTAGTTTCTAATGTCTATTTTCAAGAATGATAATTATTATTGTTTACTATTATTCAACAGGAATACACTGAACCTCGCCTGCCATCATCTTCCTAATTATTATCTCTTGTTATATCGTATGTGGTTCAGAAATCACCTTGGATATGGAACTTGCGAATGAAAAAGTTATATGTTGTCCTTTGGTAACCTCACCTGTCTATTATATGCAGTTTCAGCAAATTCCACTGATATAGATACACAATTATTATATATTTGTTTATCATAACTGTTATTATACATTTCTACATATTTTGTCGATGACTGCTTATATTTCAGTTTTATTTATTAAGTTCCTCGGTTCTGATATCACTATTGATCATGAAATAAACGATTCGAAATAATTGTGACTATTTAACTTGAAAATGATCAACATTTTATCATCCTATTTAAAATATAATGATTTTTTGAACATTTAATGACAAAAGTTTGCTTACCACATGAAGTAATTCGTATCTCATTATTCCTCTGAGTAACTTTTAGATATAAAAGTTATCAAGAAAAAGCTTTTCAGATAATAATTATGTTATAACACGTACTTGATAGTTTGACCAACTGCGAACAACTTCAACACTCGAACGCCTTGAACCCTCCTAGTTGCACTTCAGAAAACAAGTAGGCAGAAATCTTTATTTTAGTGAAAGAGTGACTTATGTACAAAATATTCGTACATTTGTAGTTTTCTTAAACAATAAAATCATCATTTTAATCCATCCAATCTGTTCAAGAAGTTTCAGCCATTACCCAGTCTGTACATGTCACATTGAGATTCTGGAAGGTTCTGTAGATCAGTGATTGGATTGAAGGTCTGCGACTCATTTAAGGGTCCCGGAAGCCTCGTTGAGATTTCTAGGAGCCGTTCCATCAGAATAAATACTTAACATATAAATAAAAAAATATTGAGGTAATTGTACTGACATACGTTAAGAATCGTATAGTTTGTCCTGTTTTTCCAATCAATTCACTGGATTATTTTCATTTTTTGAGAATCTTTTTTCACTTAACCATAATTTCAATTCATAATAAATAGTGATACGGTGATGAAATATTTTTTTATTGTCATTCTAATTGATCTTATCGTAATGATGGACAGAAGAAGAAACTTATGTAGACATTTCATCCTATTTTTTCACCAGTCATTTAGTTGTACATTTATTTTAATATTATTGTTCTCTCTAGGACCAAATTATAACGTTGCATAAATCAACAGATTACTTCAGTCAATACTAAATGCGATTCCGAGATGAATTCGTCAGGTGTCTGGTAAACCCACTAGCCGTTATACAGTCGCTTCAGTAACTAAAAGTATGTTGTCTAATTGTATATGAAAAGCATTTTATAAATCACACTACAAGGATTTTAAAACTTTTTTGGAATCAATATCACTGACACATCACAATCGCTTTTATCTACACTGAATGACGAAATAGCGAAAAAGGGAAAAAAGTAACATTATCTGCAAAATAAGCCGTAATAACTACAGAAAATTTTATATTGGAAAAAGTGGCCTCCATTTCCACTTATGTATACATAATTACAAACTAGTAGTGAAAGGCGTGATGTGTTGTCAATCCGTAGAGGTAACTACAAATTTAATTGATCAAATATTAAAATTCCAGATTGAAGAAATTTTAAGGATTCCAGAGAATTCCCCTAAGTATGACATACAGGTCAGTTTGCAAATAACATACACCTCGATATAGATCTATGTTACTAGCTAGTGTGAAAAAGTCGACTGATCACAAAATTCAATTCAACAAGACAGGCAGCGGGAACAGAATGATGCAAAGTTTATAGGACTTCTGAAATAAACCAAATGGAACCAAAATCTTCAGAACAAACTTCCTCAATACTTGTGAAATTATTAAGATACTCCATTCTACACGAAATGAGTAAGTGCATAATGTTAGTGATAAATTATATTTCACAAAAGATTTCCCATCATTCAGTGTAAATGTAGAATCTTAATTATCTTGAAAGATACATTTTAGTTTCTATGGAACTAGAACCTATTGGAACATTTCACAAAACATACTACATCTGTGTAAACGCTTTCACATAAATTTTCGCTTCAATGAAAATTAAGCTTTTTCATGATCTTGTACAAAATATTTTAGTGATTTGTTTGTTGAGAACCTAATAAGAATAATAATTTTATTATTGAAAGTTTCCCAACTTATATACTATTTTGAATACATTCCAAACGTATTTTAATTAATTAAATTAAAATTATCTACTGATTTGTTGACTTTTCTTTTCTCACATTTTGTTATTCATCCATTGTTTATTATTATTATTTTTATGACGCCTATAGAATGCAATAAATAAAACAAGAATATAAATAGTCAACAGTTAGTTATATGTAAATTCGTATAGTAACAATTGTAACAAATAAGCGCAAGCGTTTATATCAACTTAGTCTACTTGTGTAACAGTAAACAACGATTAGAATGTTGTGTTACTGAAACACGACTCATCAGTTGCTCATCCATAAGTTTACTATCCAAAATAATTACAGGATAATATATGCTGTAACCTGGAATAAATGATTCTATAGAGAATAAAATGTAATATAGTCCTTTTGAATGACCATAAATAGTCAATAATCAATTGATCAATGCCTTTTACTACACGTGGAGAATTGGTGGTTGACCAGCATTCTTCATCCAACTCTGTTCTGGACTATTTTTTTTCAGTTCTTTCCAATTGGTGTTTATTCTTTCTCATGTATGCCTCCAATTCCTAAGCAATGTGTCCTTTTGTCTTCCTTTGGGCGTGTTGATTCCAACCCAGTGCTTGTCTCGTGACGCAGTTTGGTGATTTTCGCAATGCTTGTCCAATCCACCTCCAGCATCTTTTCCGAATCTCCTCCTCAGCTGAAAGCTGATTACTGCTCTGTCACAGTAGATGGTGCCTGGTCAACGAATCCGTAGTATCGTGCATAGACAGCTGTTTATAAATACCTGTATCCTTTGAATGATGCTTTTCGTGGTTCTCCAATTTCCAGTTCCTTATACCATTAACTGTATTGAAAACTCTGACTTTGATGTTAGCTGACAGTTGTTTTGAGTTCCAGATGTTCTTCGGTTACAGAATTGCCGCCACTGCTTCAGCAGTCAGTGTCTTTACATCTGCCCTAAATCCCCCTAGTTTGTGAATGATGCTGCTCACGTGTGTAAAAGTTTCCACATCTTCCAGAGCTTCTTTGTCAATTGTAATTGGGTTGGTGCTTGTTGTTTTGTATCTATGGATAATACTTTTCCTTTTGTGTATGTTAAGGCTGGTTGCTTCAGAGCCTGTGCTACACTTTCCCTCTTCTACCTACATTTGTTGCTGAATGTGAGATAGAAGAGCTAGGTCACCTGCAGAGTCTAAGTCGTCTAATTTTCCTTCTATGTTGTCTACTGTATTCCGTGCTTCCCTTGAGACGTCGCAGTTTTGATATTGCATTTAACCACCTACAGAAAGAGGAAGGGCGAGAGTATGCAGCTTTATCTATCATCGGTCTTCACTTCAAATGAATCCACGAGCTGCCCTCGATTCACGATTTTGCAGTGTATTTTGTTTCAAGAATTCTGTATGATATTGACTATCTTCCCAGATACACTATTGTGTTGAAGAGGGTTTCATAATGTCCTCTTGTCTACGCTGTCAAATGATTTCTCATAATCACGGAAATTGATGTAAAGCAGTGAGTTCCTTTCGACTGATTGTTCAACAATCATCTGTAGTGTCGTAATTAGGTTAGTACACGATCGATCTTTACGGAATCCTGTCTGTTGATTTCGAAGTTGCGCTTAGACTGGATATTTCATTCGGTTCAAAAATACTCTATTGGAGACTGATCTTGGTACTGAAAGTAGAGTATTGCCTCTGCAGTTCTTTAGTATCTGTATAAGGTACCCTCTTTCCAGCCTGTTGGCACTTGTTCTACCTCCTAAATCTTTCTGCAGAGAATGTGGAGCATCGTCGCATTTACTTCTGTATTTAGCTTTAGTGCCTCGCTGAGCTGGTATGTTTTCTAGCCCTGATGACTTGCCACTCTTGATTTGACACTCGGATGGCCATTTTGATTTTTTTTTTCGATTGTCAGTTGTTCGATATTTATAGGGAGATCTGTAGATGCTGCTTCGATGACTGGTGAGTTCAGAAGGGCTGGCCTATTCAAAGATTATTCGAAGTGCTTTACGCACCTGTTTCGCTGTTCTTGAGTCTCAGTGACTAGTTTGCTACTTTAGCTCTCGATTGGTCGTCCCGCTTTACTGTATTTTCTAGATAGCTTGATCATTGTGTCATATGGGTGTCTCATATCTTCTCCACTTTCATCTTTTTCCACTGTCATTGTTCAGGCTTCTACATAGTGCCGCCTATCAACTCTAATACTTCTCTTCACGTGTTTGTTCGATTCTGTGTAGGCGACCCGTAACATGGTTTTCTTCGTTCTTGTTTGACTGCTGTTTTCTTACTCCTTTATTGAATTTTATTTAGAGTACCAACATAGATCCATTCTTTTTGTAGTGCTCTTGGCAGCCCGAAACCTCCCAGCATGTTGAAGTTATTGCTTCCTTAATCCCTCCCTATCCAGTTGTCCTCCACAGTAGTTTCTTCTTCTAGTAGATCGGTGAAGGCCTGGAGCTGAGAGTTATCTTAAATTTGTTGAGTTTGTTAATATTTCAAAGAGGGGTTGAACTAAACTTTTATAATACTTTCACTCCAGTTGTCCATTGCCTTCAGTTTTATCTTGGCCACTATCAGGTAATGGTCTGAAGCAATATCGGCTCCTCACTTTATTCTTACGTTTTTCATGGTCCTTATGAACTTCCTATTGATGCAGAGATGGTCGATTTAGTTCTCCGTAGTGTGATCTGGTGAAAGGCATGTAGCTTTGTGCATGCGTTTGTGGGTAGGGAGAATATGTTGCCACCTGTAATTCTTTTATTGAAGGCACATAAGTTTGCTAACCTCTCACCATTTTCGTTCTTTTTATACTAGTCCATATCGTCCCATGATATCTTCATATTCAGTGTTGTCCATTTCAACCTTGGAATTTATATCTCCCATCAATATAGTCATGTCCTTGGGTGGGTAGTTCACAACGATTGACAGTAGCCTTGCATAGAACTGGTCTTTATAGTCTTTGTGACTGTCGTTGTTGGGCGCATAGCACTAGATGACAATCATTGTGATCCCCTCCTTCTTTATCTCGAATGATTCTTTAATATTCGTGTTATGACGCAAAAAATGGTTGTCTTATCAAACGCCAATTGGGTGTACCTGGTCGATAAATGAGCGTCTTCCCTATGCCTACTCAGTCCCAAGCCGGAGACAGAAGAACACAAGACAATAGACCACCCGGACAGAATCATATTATACTTCGCACATCCCTTTTTATGTGCATAAAATCAGACCGCACAACAAACCAATTAAGAATCTAACACTAATACAAAATAGAAACAATAGTGAATGTGAATTGGAGTACGTATACACAATTAATTAACTTCATAGTTCATCAATGAGAAATGATATACTAACAATTAATGTGTCAAACTGGAGGATAAGTCAGGGGAAACTGAATAATAAGAGAAATAAAATGTTCGCCTTGAATACAACCAAAAATAATAAATTGTCTACAGAAAGACAGTTCTCGAAGATAATCAATCTTCTTTAGGTAGCCGGCATATCACTTCCCATTTTTAAAATGATAATGATGATACGTTTCTCGAGACCAGTTCAGTTTTGGGTGTGGTCGGATGAAAACTACAATATACTCAAGAAAAGAAAAAGTGTCATGACTAGTTACATCGAAAACTAGGAAATTACAATCTACCACTAGGCTTCTTTTTTACGGAATGCAGTGGGATGTTTATCTGCTAACAGGGACAACACTGAATTACGTCGGACGTCTGCTGTCTCCAATACAACCCGTTTACGTCTTGCCTCTCTGCACTCATGAATGGAAGAGTCAACGATGAAACCAAATCTGGAATGTCTTTTAACGGATGTAACATTTCGACTTGCTTAATGCTTCTCTTTAATAAATACTGTGGCTTCTTGGGTTCTTTTTATTTCCTCAGCTATTTGGATGCCTCTCCTTGTCTGCAATATCGTACGAACATTCCATATACCCATAATAATTGTTACTCTGATTTTCAGAAGGGACACTGGCTTAGCGGCTAATGAAGTAACTCGGCTATCATCATGAGGCGACATAACTCTTTGAAATGAAGACCATCCAACTCTCAGGGCAAAGTTAAAATAGCTTAAATGTTTTTTCTAGTTAGTTTTCTAAGAAAGGTATTTTGCGGGATGAGTGTTGATAGCCCTTTGCCCGACTCTCCTCCTTTTGTCGGGGCTTGAGACCAGCACTAGCCCTAAGGGGATTTCAGACGGAGTTGACCGTAAACTTTAGTAACTAATAATCTTCAGTATGGATAGCAGCAACGGTAATTGCGAATGCATAATGTGTGGAGCTTTATTTTTGAGCAACGACTATATAAGTAGACGTAACAAACTGAAAGTTACGATAAGGTTGTAACAATCTGTTATTATTACAGTTGAATGAATATTAGTAGGGCAAATATGGATAAGTATACTGATAACAGTTGGTTCATATAAGATATTAGTAAACTTTTAATTGAGAATTAATGTTTCTATGTTGTGGAACCACCTAGAAACATTAATTCTTTTAAAATACTATTAGTATTTAATACATACTAAATATTTGCTAGTATAATTCCAGATACATGTTTTAACAGCATATTGTTAGAACGGAATAATGGTGCTACTGTAAACTTGACTTTTTTACTACCGCATTGTATGCATACTTTGCACCTGTAGTCGTTGATCAAATACACATGTCTAATGAGTCCTTCGTCCTCACTTGAGTTTCCGGTGTCAAACTGGAATTAATTATTGTTTCCTGTAATAGCTATAACTGTGGATTCATTTTAGTTTGTTTTTGCTGCTTTGGAATATATCTTTCTCGTTACATCGTACGTAGTCTCACTACCTCTGAGGATACTGTGCTTTTGTAGTATAAATTGTGGCGAAAACTGTATAATTCAGCTTTCTAATTGCAAGTTGCAGCTGATGCTAGTAACTTAATTGCTTCGAACTCTTAATTTACACCAGTGTGTTTACATTAACTGCTAATTTGTATATTTTTTCATATTTAATTTTAACTGCCTGCAGTCAAGTGTTAGTTGAAGACATTAAGCGCTCGCAACAGTGTCAACCTGTACAATTTTATTACATTTTACTCCTCTTCTCTTTACCCTGAGATTATTCATGTAAGCTTAAATAAGTAAACTTAAGTTCAGAATATGATTTTTGATTCCTCTGTCTCAGCTTTTGATTATAGTTCCACTGTTTTATGTTCTAATAGTTCAAGTATATTTATTTAACCTTCGTCATTTTAGCTAGTTTATAAAGGATTAATCATAACTACACAGAATAAAATTAATTCATTTGATTTATAATATTGCAATATACCCCTTTCACTTAGTTAGTTTTGTAAAGATTTTATATAATTCAGTGGGTTCTTTTTAGTAACAGAATAATGTACTTATCATAATGTCGTACGTTATTATCGCTATACTTTACCAAAATCTTACACGTTGTAGATAATTTAGCTTCATCTTGAGAAAGCAGTTTCCTTGTTTCAAAATGAAAATATCAATTAGTCGTTTGAATCAAATGAAATCTGTGGCGATTCATCTCTGATGGTTTATTATTACAAGAATCATTACACAGGTATTCAAATTACTGAATATCTTAGTTTCGTACTGATATATATCAAATTTCATTTACAAATATTCATTTTTCGTAACTACTTTTAAATTGACAAGTAGTAGAATTTCAGTTAACAAATTAGAAAACTATGAATTTTACAAAATTTATTGACAGTAGTAAGTTATGTGTACATAAATCATTGTCGAATGATCTTCTATAAAGACTGCCAATTAATCAACGTTCTTGCACCTAGCATCCTGCTGTATCCCGAACATTCCATTTAATATGATTAGCTATAATGACATTGGTGAATTGATATATGATTTGCTTATTTGTCTGAAAAAAATCTTAGAGAAGAAAACAAGCAGTTAAAAATTATTTTAATTATATAGATATTTTTTATAAAAAAACTAAAGGTGATCTATAAATCACAACATATTTATCTTGATAATATCTAAATTGTTGAGAAAACATTATAGACGAGATACCATCTATTTATATGTATAGTCTATATGTATTCTTGGGATGATTATCTAAAGGAAATCTATCTTAAGTTTGATAATTGAACAAAAAGCAAGCAATATAATCTAAGACTAAGTAAGTTAATTTTGTTGACGTAAAGTCTTCAGTAAAATCATAATACTATTAGAGTTTATTAAAAGTTAAATGTATTAGCTCTGCTGTTAGGATGATATAAAACTTATGAAGAAAAATATATATCTATAAGCATTTGTATTGTAAAGATAAATATGTACACAATTAACGCTAGTCTCGTATGTTCTCGCGGAATTAACTAAACGATCATTCTTTGAAATTTAGGATATTAACAACAGTTATTAAATATTTGTCGAACTATTTGTTTTGACGTTTTATTGATTTATCACCAAGTGAACGTAATACAAATTAGACAATTATTTAAGCCAAGTTCTAAGCCCTGGTATGAGTCCCTGATTACCTTCATACTACAGTGAACCGAATCGATCATATGTGCATTAATAAAAAATTCAGAAGATCAATCGATGATGTAAGAACAAGGAGAGGAGCTGATATAGCTTCAAATCACCACCTAGTGGTTTCTAAAATAAAACTGAAGCTAAAGGAGCAATAGACAACTGGAGTAATAGCATTACAATAGTTTAATACAACCTGTCTTCAAGATACTGACAAACTTAAGGAATTCAAAATATCTCTCAACAACAGGATCCAAGCATTACAAGATCTACTGACAGAAGTAAAACCACTATGGAAGACAACTGGAAAGGAATCAAAGAAGCATTAACTTCAACGTGTCAGGTAGTTCTAGGCCGCATAAAGCACTATTATGAGGAATGGATCTCTACTGAGACACTGAGCAGAAACAAGGAGACAGAAACCAACAATAGCCGAACGAGAGCAAAAACAATCAAAGCACAAACTGAATGCACAGAAGCAAATAAGCAGGTAAAGAAGAGCATTAGAGCCGACAAACGGAAATACATCAAAGGCCTTGCAATGACGGCGGTAATAGCTGCAAGAGAAGGAAATATGAAACAGTCATATGATACGACGAAGAAACTAGCAGGCAAATATGGTAAACCAGAGCGACCGGTCAAGAACAAAGAAGGAAAGCCAATCATCGAGATTCAAGAACAAAGGAACGAATAGGTAAAACACTTAGAGGAACTCTTGAATAGGCCAGCTCCAATGAACCCACGGGATATCGAAGCAGCACCTACAGATCTCCCGATAGATGTCACTCCACTAACGATGGAAGAAATCAAGATGGCCATCAGACAAACCAAAAGTGGGAAGGCAGCAGAACCTGACAGTATACCAGCCGAAGAACTCAAGTAAGATATAGATGTAACAGCAAGGATGATCCACGTTTTATGAAGCAGGATCTGGGGGGGGGAAACAAGTGCCGGCAGATTTGAGAGAAGGACATCTCATCAAAATACCAAAGAAAGGAGATTTGAGCAAATGTGAGAACTACAAAGGGATCACACTACTGTCAGTACCATAGAAAGTCTTCACCATAGTGTTGCTGAACAGAATGAAAGATTCAGTGGATGTTCAACTTCGAGATGAACAGGCTGGTTTCCGTAAGGATCAGTCGTGTACAAAACAAATTGCATCACTATGGATCATCGTTGAACAATCAGTTGAGTGGAATTCGTCACTGTACATCAATTTCATTGACTATGAGAAGGCGTTTGACAGTGTAGACAGGAGAACACTATGGAGACTTCTTCGACACTACGCGCTCCAGAGAAACTAATCAACATCACCTGGAACTCATGCGACGGAACACAGTGCAAAATCGTACACGGAGGACAGATTACAAATTTATTCCCAGTGAGGATCGGAGTCATACAAGGTTGTCTACTATCACCTTTTCTCTTCCTTCTAGTGGTTGACTGGATCATGAAGACCTCCACGTCTGAGGGAATGTACGGAATTCAATAGACAAGTAGTATGTAACTCGATGATTTGGACTTCGCAGATGATCTAGCTCTTTTAGCCCATACACACCGACAAATGCAAGCGATAACAACCAACGTAGTACCATCCTCAGCATCAGTAGGCCTGGACACACATAAGAGAAACAGCAAGATTCTCAAATATAACACAGGGAGCACCAACCCAACTCAACTTGATGGCGTAACTTTGGAAGTAGTGGATACTTTCACGTACCTGGGAAGCATCATCAATGAACAAAGAGGATCTGATGCAGATGTAAAGGAAAGGATTGGCAAAGCCAGGGCAGCATTCCTACAGTTGAAAAACATATGGGACTCGAAACGACTGTCAACCAACCTCAAAGTCAGACTCTTCAATTCGAACGTCAGGACAGTTCTGCTGTATGGAGCTGAAACTTGGAGAATTACTGCAAACATCATCAGACGGATACAAGTATTTATAAACAACTGCCTAATCAAGATACTAAACGTCCGTTGCCGGAAACCATCAGCAACAGCTTACTATGGGAGAGGACAAACCAACTTCCAGCCGAAGAGGGAATTAGAAAAAGACGTTGGAAATGGATAGTACATATATTGCTGAAACCATCAGACTGCATCTCGAGGCAAGCATTAGCATGGAATCCTGTTGAGGAACGCGAAAGAGGAAGACTAAAGGACACATTACGTCGAGAATTGAAAGCAGATATTGAAAGGATGAGCAGAAACTGGAAGCAGCTGGAAAGGATTGCTGAGGACAGAGTTAAATGGAGAATCCTGGTAAGCGGCCTATGCTCCTCTGTGAGGGGTAACGGGCATAAGCAAGCAAGTAAGCATTGTGCTTCAATTAAGAGTGGTGTTGAACAATGGGCCAGTGACCAGTGTCTACTGACGTAGATAGCGTATGAGAAGGTTCCCAAAGGACTTTAATTTTTTAATCGTGAATAACTGTGTGAACATCTCAAGAAAGCAAATATTTTGATGCAAACTCTTAAGAAAAAGTAGTCTGCCAAGTAATCTATTAAAAGTAGTGAAATCTGAATTGGTAAGTGATTCGGTCACGTAAAGAGTAGACAAGACCTGCGCATACCAGAAGAAGGGTGATGCAAGTCTTTTACCTGCTGTCTGTAAAACATAATTTTGAATTCTCACAACAATGTAATCTTCTTTCGATGGCCTACTCGATCATATGATCCGACATCAAACCAAGAGTGGAATAAACTAAGGTGGCAACGTCAGTGGCTCAAACGAGGCAAATGAGCAGCTTTTCGAAGGTTAGACTGAAACCTAAGGTAAGCCAAATAAGCCTGTGCATATATTCTGTGAAACCTGTCCACATATTTAATAAATATAATGTCTGAAGTGGATTTCGGCTGAAAATCTTGAAATGATCTAATAGACAACTTACTATGACGATTTCCTCTGAGTTCTGGTTTGGTATTCATGAATTATATCTCAGGGTTTCTAACGCTTCAGTAACGATAGAGACTATGATTAGTGGCTTTCATTTATTTTTCGTTTCATGTCCCTTTAATTTGTTCATTCTGTGATATCTCGCTGAAACTCATAATCGTTCCGTATGTAATGAAGTTGAGATTCTTGAGCAGTGAATTACACCATTAACCTAGAAGCTAGGTTTTCGTGACTCCCTCAGTGTAGTTTTTACAGGCAAGATCAACATAAACATGTCAAACTACAACATGGTTGGGTGGTTGCACAAACGAACTTTATTACAAATAAACATCCAACATTAAAACGTAGTATGACATCAGATTGCGTGGATAATGACTAGAAATGAAAAGGTTTATATACATTTGGGGTACAGATACCAAACGTTACAGAATTCGACATTTCAAACTGCAAGGAGTAATAAAATCATGCTCACGGAGTGAAGTATTTCTGAAAAGGGATATATCCATTCATAAAGTCCAATTGTTTAAACGTGAGTGAGCATTGGTTGATTGACGAGGGTTTTACAAAAGCCGACTGTCAAGCTAGCTATTCGGATAGGCCATATTGGTCGCAATTGTGGGCCTTCTGAATACTAGTTATTTTTATCCCAGTAGCCGTCTTCTTATATTCGTTGGGATTAACAGACCTTTGAGAATTCTTGATTTTGGTTGTCTTGATGATGCAATCTTATCAAAGGCATCATTTATGTTGTGGTAGGGAATATCGGTCGAATTGTTAACGTTGTTTTCAGATAGGTAGCTTTCCCACTTGAGACCACAAGTGTTGATTTGGAAGCTCAGTCAGTCGACACTTTCACAGTGTCGACTGAGTGAAGCTGTTTGATGTCTGGTCGGTATAATTTTTATATCAAAACTGCATATAACCAATCTTATGGTAGCTACCAGGGAATTTTTTCCCAGTATGTATAGCGTGTGGAAAGAAGCCGTTTGTGAAACTTAACTTTAGGATATTTTGGGGTCTAGTAGGGTTACTAATGCCCTGAGTCCAACCCCCGAGTCCTAACAATTTGATAGACGGACCGTAGCGATTTGGTACTTAAGGTAGGAATCATGAGATTTCTGGCATGTTAGAATTTCCATAAATAAGCTTGCCAGTGAAGGGTAGGTAGGATGCTAATATAAAGATTTCTATTCGTAAATCTATATTCCTTAACGGGGTGTTGGGAGGCTAGTACACACAACTGAACAGGATCTATGTAGACCTTGTAGGCTTCACGACAACCCAAATAGAATCCTGTGTTTGGTTTAGCCTCGGAATATCACATAGAAGCAAGTTCAGCTTTGAATAGACATGTATTATACAACTTCCATTATGAGAATTGGTCGGCTAAGAATATTCATATTTGAGCCGTTAAAGAGATCTGAGATTAGTTTCTGTGCGTAAGAACAATCCGGGTTGGGATTATTAGTACATATATGTTTATTAGCATCTGTACGAAGGCGTTTGCCGCTACACATGCTGTCCTCTCTAGAGATATATCTAGGTCAAAATCATCTGTTTCTTTTAATTTGCCACTTACGGGGGGTGTCAGAAACTGATGGATTCGTATTCCAAAATATATACTTGTTAAGTTAGCAGATTAAAAAAGAGTCACGAACTTTCAGAACTGTATTTTGGAAGACTATTTAAGTTGTTTTGATTGCGAAAAGTGTAAACCTTCATTTTATTTTATTTCAATCACATACAACTTATTTACAATAAGCGTTTTGAAGAAACCGTTTTGGATTTCACCAGATAACTATAATGATTCAATAATTCAAGTTTGCGAAGAAATATTCAGAATCAAATTCAAATGTGATGTGGAACGTGCAAATAAATACATAGATGTCACTTAGGAAACAGATTATAAATGAAGTCCCAAAGATTTCACTATGTAGTTGCAACGTAAATTTTGTGTGAATAGGTCTGTTAGCCAACTAATAAACACAATGTAATTAAAAGGTCAAATTGTCATCGAAATTGTGATTTGGCGTAATAGTGATGGATGACAGAAGATGGATAGTAATAATAATAATAATAATAATAATAAAATAGATTGGAACAAAATGGAAATATTAGCTCTGTGAAATAAACAGAGAATTATAATAATGCTGAGGTCAAACTATACAATTATCAGTGTAATGAAATTGTGAATTTTCACACAAGTGGTATTAGAGGGGTGCTTCCGTCAACAGTAGGTTAGTGGCTGGGAAAACAACAGGAGTCTCTACACTTCTTGGAATTTTTGCCATAGGTGTTTTGGCACCAACACTAATGTGAGCTTTCTCTTCGTCGAAGTCGAGATGACGATTTTCTCCGTGATGTACTTCGTCGGCGACAATCAGTTGGTCGGTGTCGTTAATGTAAGTCGAGAAAACGAGAGTAAGTATTGCACAATTTCGTCACATTGTTTTCGGTACTATGATGATTTTCTGTATCGGAATTAACTTCATTGTGGCGAGTTCTGGTTATCTCCGGAATTCGATCATCAGATCAAGCTAGTTTATCTTCTGTGTTGTCATTATACGTTATCAGAACTGCCTGCACTTGTTGTGGTAGTTTTGATAGGAAGAGTTGACAGAAGAGACCGTCTAAAGTGCGTTAACCAATCACTTCTCGCATGCGCGACAACATTTCCGTCGCTAAACCTCTCCCGAGCTCGATGGTGTGAAACAACTCATCAAGACGCTGTCTGTTGGATAAGTCTCCGCAATTGAGAATTGATCTTTTGAGTTGGTCATAACGTTCTAGGCAGTCAGGGCTGAAAAAGAAGGGAGTGACATGCCTGTTCAATTCACACGGAAGTGACATTACAACGGCAAGGAATTGAACGCGTGGGTCTGTCACGCAGTAGTCCCGAAACTCGGCTTCCGCGTAGCAGAACCAAGCTTCCATGTTTTCTGTCCGTAAAGGAATAAGCTGAAAGTTTGGGGGTGTGGGAGTTTTAATTTTAATATGCTTAGGAGTCTAATCAGTCACCACTAAAGTATCGATATATGCAAATACAAAAATAAATGCGATCAAAACGTGCGAAAAAAATAATCACACTAAAAATACTGTTAAAAACTACGAACGGTAACAAACTCAGCTATATGATGCTGTCCAAATCACGTGGTGCTCACCAATGAAGTGCACCCGATATATAACCAAGTTACGTTTGTGGTATTACCAGGGCAACTTCTAACGATTGAGCCCACTCTTACGAATAAGAATAAATCGGAAGACAATAAAGGATGGAGAGGAGGTTGACGCATCCGACTGAGCCATTGGCTCCGTTCTGCAACAATGGACTGGCCAATCTTGGCAACCATTAGCATTTTTCTCCAGACGACTAAACGACACCAAATCGAGATACAGCACTTTTGGACGTGAATTTTTAGCAATGTACTGTGCTGTACGACACTTTCAACATTCCATTGAAAGCCAGGAATTTACAGCATTCACCGACCATAAACCACTGACGTTTTCTATGAAGTCATCTTCAGATAAGTACTCTCCGCGAGAGTCGCGTCATCTAGACTACATTTCCCAGTTCTCTACTGATATACGACATATATCTGGAGTTAACAATGTAGTTGCCGACGCCTTATCACGAATATTTGCCTTGAATCGTATCCAAGGTATCGACCTTGTTGAACTAGCTCGACTTCAAAATGAAGACATTAATGTACATCACGAGTTATCCACAACAACGCTCAAACTTCAAACAAAGACGATTGGAAAGGGAAAGAAAACTTTAATTTGCGATTCTTCTACAGGTACACCCCATTCAATCGTCCCTAATAGTTATCGACGAATCATCTTTGACACATTGCACAACCTCTCTCAACGTGGAGTTCGTGCTGCGTCTAAACTGATTGCCCAGAGATTTTGCTGGCCAAGGATGAATAAAGACATCAAAAAATGGGCACGCTGCTAAGTGGCCTGACAAAAGAGCAAAGTAATTCAGCACAATAAGTGTCCTCTTGGTACCTTCCCAACTCCCGACGCTCGATTTGACCATGTCCACCTTGATTTGGTGGGACCCTTACCTGAATCAAATGGATTTTCTTATCTTTTGACATGTATGGATCGTTTTACTAGCTGGTCAGAAGCGATTCCACTGAAAGTCATCACTAGTAAAACGATTGCTCGCGCTTTCGTCGAACGATGGATAGCGAACTTTGGTTGTCCATCTACAATTTACGACAGACCGTGAACGTCAGTTTGAATCTGAATTGTTCCACTCTCTGATAAAACTTCTTGGAGCAACGCGCTTCCGAACAACTGCCTACCACCCACAATTTAACGGGTTGGTAGAAAGATTTCATCGACAGCTGAAAGCATCACTTTCAGCTACAAGCATCCCGCAGTGGACAGAGGCTTTGCCACTAGTCTTACCCGGAATTCGAAGCATGGTAAAAGAAGATGTCGGGTGCAGTGTGTCTGAATTAGTTTACGGAACGACTCTTCGATTACCAGGTGAGTTTGTAAAAACCGCTTCCACCTCGACAAACCTGAATATAAATTCTTACGTGAAACGGCTTACAAATGCTATGTGTTCAGTTAAGCCAGTCCAAACTCTACAACAATCGACAGACACTTTTATCCAACCTGCCTTAAAATATAATACACACGTTTTCGTACGTCGTGACGCTCTACGCCGAACTTTTGACTCGACTTTCGAAGGATCGTACAAGGTCTTGAAACGAAAAACAAAGTACTATACGATCGACAAGAATGGCCACGAGGAAAACGTCAGCATTGAATGCCTCTAAGCAGCCTACCTAGAAGATAAACCTTTCGATGTCGAACTCGTCACAACACCTCCGATACTTAACATGAACGAAGTCGTCACGCCTCAAATACTGACTAATAAGCAAGCGGAAATTCAGAGGAGCTCCGTATCGCCGAGAGCAGAACACAAACGAATATTATGTGTATTAATTTTTTCCTTATATCCAACTCCCTTTGGGTTGTAAAGTTTTTTGGTTTTTCCATTTAAAAAAAGGAATGAAAAATTGAATAAAATTACTTTTTTAACTTTACGGTATGCATTTTACACATTTTCGTATGTTTAAAAAAATATACCAAAAAGCCTTTTTTATTCATGTTAGCGTTGTCGACATTTTATGCGTTTTTGTGGCTGTATTTAGCCTCCAAATTGCATTTAAATATATATATATGAAATGCATATATTTAAATTCTTTTTGGATTTCCAGGCCGTCTGGAAACGAACAGAAGACCGAGGAAGAAAATGATTATATTTTGTACGAATATTTTATGTAACGACACCATAGCATAGGTACTGACGCCCAGAAGCTGCACAACATTGAAGCGTTTACCAATGCCTTACGGATTGGGTTTTATCCTTTGGCTGATACGTCATAGGGTCCTCACGAACCCACTAATGGGGGAGATTGAGCTGTAGCGGTAAATAATCCCCAAAATAAATAGTTTCATAGGTCCCCGACATTGATGCTGACCAGCGGACACAACCACTTGAAGGGGCTCGGTCACGCACCACCACCATTTCACGTCACGACACACAGTGAGTAACGTCTCTCTCTCTAGTTTTCCAGCCTAAACGTTGCTATTCCATTGCCGCTCTATTCACAATCAAATATAACCTTCTTTCCATCCTTTATTGTCTTCCGAATTATTCTTATTCTTAAGGGTGGGTTCAAACGCTAGAATTTGCACTGGTAATACCACAAACGTAACTTGGTCATATGTCGGGTGCACTTCATACGTTTACTTATTTTTACCACCTTAGAATGACGTGATATACAATATATATAATAAGATATACTGTTTAAAAGCACTATGGATAAGGCGGTTGGCCATTTATTTCACAATGACTAAAATATAGAAACCACGTTTAAAAAATCACAGCCTTCGAACAGCTAAGGTAACAAGAAAAGTCATTAGTGAATCTGTATTTGTTCTGTTAATTATTTTATTCCAGGATTCTCTGATTATGGTTCTCTTATTTGCAAATTTTGTAATACAAACTTATTTACTCTGCGACTTGTCTTGACTTCGTTGATAGTCTAGTCGTTTGCTGGAAAGTAGATCCATTTCTTGGTAATGTGTATTTTCAGATATCAATATAAAATTACTTTAGGATGGATCTCAACCACTCGCAGCTACCTTTGCGTAAATACATTTGCCTTCGATGACAGTGTAAGAAAAACAGAGGTCTGTTCTTCAACCACTTATCTTTGTATTCACTGATAAATAAGAACTCAAATTCCATTAAATTCTATCTACAGAAAGGTAAGTATAATCAGCTTCCATGTACTTTGTATTTCAATTGCTGGTGCATTTAAACAGACGTCGACAAAATATGAATCGACGTGCATAATAATAAAAATATAATGCATATGCTACACCAACACACTTTTATAAAGAATTTGTAAACGAAATTTTCCTGTAGTTCGCTTCGCCACACACATTACGATGGATATTGCTTTCTTGGAAATGTTTACAGAAATGTCAGCTAAGGAATTAAATAATTAATAATAGGCTAAATTTGCTACACTCTGCAGTAGTTAACGTGCATCCACCACAAAACCAGATCACGGCGAAACATTAGTTACATAATTCGCCAAAGTTTGTTCGAAATAAATTGTTACAAATATCTAGTAGTTGTAAATTCCATTCTCTGTCGTTATAATGAAATAACTTTCCACAGACTTGTTTTAAAGTATAGCTCTATGTGTATTTAATCTTCCCAAGTATTAAGGAAATTTATTTCAGATGTTAAATCTCTATTATTATCCCCTTAATTAACTCACATATTCGGTTTTCATATCTCTATAAATCACAACAAATTTACATAGGTCTGTAACTATAGCTGTTTTTATACTATCGAGATGAAGGTTTTAAGCGGCAAATAAACTCTTCATTTCGTCTAAGTTTTATAGAATTTGAAGATTGACATTAAAATTTGGTGCGCAGCTTTAGGAAGGTCGCGTTACATCACTCAGTATGCTACTCGTTTACTATTCATGGGTAACCGGCTAGCTTGTTGTCGTCAATCATGGATTGAACTTCACGATGGAACTGTAGAAGAATGCAAGAATTTCTCATTGCCCCAAGTCTCCTGCTATCAGAATAATGGGGCTGATTTTTCTGAAGAGGACAATGGGTTCAAAACTAATAACCATGGTCCATGGATTAGTTGTACCCGCATTAGTGTCCCTGTGGTACCGGTTAGTACATACAATGCCACCCAACACATAAGTGAGAGGGAGCCAGAAGGTTTGTGACTTATGAACTTACAGTATACTGATTGATAATAGATGCCGAATTCGACCCTTCACTTAATGCATCACAACATACATTGTTCTTTTCTGGTATTACACCCAAGTCTCAAGGTAGGTAAATTATATAATTCAGTAAGATTTCTGAACGCAGACATTTGTACAAACAATACGGTATGTTCTAAAGTTACTAATGGTTTGTGCCTCCTGCAGCCCAAATCTAGGAAATTTGTTTCCGCAGCCTGTTCTTTAAAACGATGGAGTTCTTGCAGTACTGTGTATGTTGGAGATGGTTACTTAGCTCGTCCTGATGTAAATGACATTGTATGGAGCGTGTCAGTTGCAGTTCAACTTCTTATGTGCAGCGATCTAAATAGACATTTTTCCAAGCCGTTACATAAACCTGGTTTACCTGCATGTCCTGACTTTTTACAGGATATTTATGAAGAGGTGTACAAAACTTTCGACGAACGCGTTTACCCCGTCGAAGTAAATTTATGAGGACTATTATTTTTTGTATGTGTGATGTCTCACCAGATACACTTATTTCCATCTGATTTTTCTTATTCTTTTCAGTCAACACCTACTAAGCAACTATAAGAGGCTTTACATAGTGTTTATATGTTTAGGTGGTCCTTTCTTAGTTTCAAAGTATTATTGGTGAATCTTGATAATTTAACTTTATGAGCTCCTCGACTATGCCGATTGTGAAAAAAATACTAGTGGCATTGGTCATCTAATTGCAGGTTAGTGTTGGCCAGTAATACTAAAAATCCTTTGAAATCATGCTAGTTGGGATTCGACCCAGTGGTTAAAAATTAGTACTTGTGATATTTAATCACCTGTAGAAACCCTTTCTAAAATATGATTGTTCTAGGTATTTTATCTTGATTCAATGTGTGATTCAAATATTTCCCTACGTAGTGTCACAGAATAAGTGATACCTGTGGATTCGTACTCAAGTTTGTAGGCTTCTTTATTATGGCAATGTTAGTAGCATGATGATGGAATGACATAAAAATTCTATGAATAACATTTGGAACATCTTATTCTCAGTTATCTTTATTCCGCTACTCTTGTTAGTCTCGTTCTTTATCACTCCAAAGTGAGAAAAATTCTAAAAGATGGAAGGTACTACTTACTTTCCTATAGTCAATGAGTGATACATGCGTTTTACAGATATCATTTTATGGGATATTACAGTAATTTTAGCATACTATGGTCTGAGCATAAATCACTAACGTTAGCAGTAGTTTCAGCAACTCGTTCACTTTAAAAGTGTCAGTCACTACGTTGCTAAGTACTTTTTGGTAGCACTTAATATCTGACAATACGAGTAAGCGATCATTTTTAACATGAAGCTTGATATCAGTTTTCTGAGAAGTCTTCACCTACGATTTTCACATTTCAAGTTGGTGTGGTATATACGAAACCTATATCAACACTATATCACCAGCATTCGAAAATTGTATAACCAAGCGGTTTCATTATTTTGATGTTATCAGGGTTTAGATATCTTCATTGTTCACAAATCCATGTGCTTCTAAATTATCATTTAAACTCTCTATCAGCAATAAGATTGTCTAAACACCTGTAACTGCGAAAACAATGTATTGGCCGTATTAGATAAATGTATAACTTTCTATATAAAACCACAAGTGTTAAGGTAGAAGTGTGTTTAGTTGATAAGTCCTAATTAAAATGAGACTCGTCCTGAATCTCCCTACTAATCACTGTCAAAATTTATTAAATTAACTAATGGAAATTTGAGAAAAGAAACTTTTTTTGATCCACGAAACTTTAAACCAGGACACTGACGAACCCACACCTACCTAGTCGCACGATGTTGGTTAACGTAGGAGAATTCATGAAGAATAGGAGCGGCCAAACAGACATAACGTCACTCTACTAAGACTGTTGTTCTAAACCATGTCAGTAGATGCAGACTACTTGGCTTGAGTCCACGTGATAATCGCAATCAATAGCTGGAGACACTGACACGGCTCAAACCGGTCACATTGGCCCAAGAGTATTCACCTTTTATCTTCATCTAGATCTTAAGTCCCTCACCTTGTTCTTTATTTTATTCTGTTGTCGTACTATTCTCGCAAATGTGATCTCATCGTGCTAGTTTGGTATGGCGACTTGAACTTAAGAGCATATGCATGCTAGTTTCTACGTCGCTACTGACTGATTGGCTGACACTGATTCGAGCACCGTTATATACTGTTACGAATGCTGATTTATGCTGCTTATGAATGACTGATTACTGTGTAATCAAACAAAAGTCAAGATTTAGGTTATTCAGGCTAATGTATCTCTTAAAATAATGTCACTGATCCCGATTTTAGGACTTCATTTCTGCGACCTTTTCCGGTGGCGTATACCAATAATTTATTGTTTACACTTTTTTGCTCAATATATGTAGACAACATTTCCTCATTTTCATCATTTTACCTGTTTTGAGCATTTCACAAAATTGTCTGCATATTATCACTGTTGGACTTATTTCATTTGAATGTAGTGGGTTTTTTTTCCTTTTTCGTTTAGCAACTTGTGTGGGACGGAAATTCAAATACTAGTACTGTAGATAGTCGGGAGTATCCGGAAGTAGATTATATTCAGCAGTTTTTACGTGGTCTTTTTAGCACAACTCTACTGGGACCTGAATGTGCTATTGTAGCTCTTGTAAGTGACTAATTTTACTCCAAGAGTTACTTTTTTATGTCAGAAACGCGCTTATTCCTCCATAAAGTATCAGCTTTTTTGAACTAATTATAACAGTACTAAGGTGTCAGAGCTGAATGACTTAATTACACAACTTTCATTGTTATGTTAGTTATCACCATTTTAAAAGAGCGAATATTGTAATGTGTATTCGTTATACTGATTACCTGTCCGCTCTTTGCTCTCTATGGAAATTATCTTTCAATCCAGTTTTTCTTATGTTTTAGAATGTATTATAAGTCCAGGTAATTAACCTTAAAAGTCCATCCAGGTTCGACACGAGTTTGGAGTATATACTGTATACTGTAATTTTCGAGATACTTATTATTACTGTCTTATATACTTCATTGACTTCACTGACTCGATCTCAATTCAGAGCAGGGATTGAACATGAGATGAAATATATTACACCATATAGGCACAACAAAGAATAAAACCTGTAATGAAGACGGCGTTTACGTACAGTTCATATGGTTAACTTCTATTAGTTTCTTAACTGGTCCACTAACATTAATTAGTTTAATGTGGACTAATCAGAGTGAGCGTGTACCAGCCACGATTGTACCCTGCTAACAGCGACTCCTCAGTTTACATTTACGAAATGTAAAGTCCATCAGTCCATTTTTTTCTGTCATTTACGTCATAACTACTTGTTTGTTCTTTTGTATGATTAAAATATCGTATGAATAAGTTTTTCATATTTGAAGATTAAAATTCAAGCTCTCTACTTGTCATCTTTTATTTTTGTAATCAGATATTTCTTGAACGATTAATCATTGGGGCCGAGTTAGTTATGACGTCGTGGACGTGGCGCCGTCAACTTTTGGCTTGCGTTCTTCTTGCAAGCAAAGTTTTAGATGACCAAGCTGTATGGAATATTGATTATTGCCAAATTCTCAGAGATATCCATGTTGAAGATTTGCAAGTCTATTACTACTAAATTTTTTTAAAGATATTTTTTCTAAGTTAAATTCCACTTTCTTCAGAGTAACGAATTAGATAAGTTTTAAGTATCTCTTAAAATCACATGGTTTGCGGTGTTTTGAAATTTTTCACATTAAAATCATTTGTTATAAGTTTGTTTTTACCATTGCAAATGCCTCTTTACTGGGACTTTACATGTCATGGAAACGTAGCTATCTTTCCAACGAGAACATTTATACTGAAGCTCACAAAAGAACCAAAAGGGCTTTAGTAAATTTGTGGTTTTAAAAAATACGAAACCGTGCTGCGATATTGTTTCATATCAAATGAACTTGTAGATATTGAAGAATGTACTATTTAAGATGCATTGGGTTAACGTTTCCTGAATGCCATGGTCCCTATTACTTTTAAGATTTAACATCCAGATTGTTCTTTTACTTATTGATTTAGAAATTTTCTACAACTAAACTAATTTCTTTTAAATGTTTCCTAACAGGAATGCTCTAGAACGGCATACACTAAAGCTGTTGCAATTTAATATCAATGTACCACCTGGAGTATATGCTAGATATTATTTTGACTTGTTAACAGTTGGTGAAAGTGCTGGAGTTGCAAATCAGGTTGCCAAACGTAAACGCTTAACTCCGGAAAGAGCCCGTAATTTCCGAATCCTGCCTACTAATTTAGAAGCATGTACACGGGACGAAACATTGTTTGACAGAGGATTACTTTTTGATCTGCCTTCTTTCACAAAATCCGCAGCACTGTCTAATAATAAAAAAGCGAGAGAAAAAGATACTACCGTTCAGAAGATTAAGGAAGTTAAGAGTCATAAAAATGATAATCACCAGAAGAAATTCATTAAAACACCTTTTTTATGTCGAAATCAGTCGAGTAATCATCATATTGACTTGCGTAGCTCAAAGTGCGATTTTATGCCTGTTACTGTGAATTATCAGTCTTCCGATAACTTATCCTCTGTCAATGAATTGTTGGTTCCGATTCAATTAGATGAAGAGACTGATTATGTAAATTCGACTCCTCCGGCTTTTTCAAAGTTAAAAGTTTTTACTTATCAATCAAAACAATCAAGGATAAATTATTCTTTCACAAATCAAGAGCTTTCTAGCCAATTTCATCCTTTATTATTATCACCATCTTTGAATTATAAAAATACAGCGGCCCCTTGCTCAAAGTATTTATTCAATTCTTCCTGTAAGCCTTTTATTACCTCTAATAGTTATGTTCGAAATTTCAATCCATCTTGTTCTATAACTGAAGCAGTTGGTGAAGGTACTGATTCTCGCATGGGAACAGAATTTATTCGATCTCTAATGGGTGGTGATGTAGCTTATTCTTTATTACGTGATTCTGGTTTATACTGACTAACTATGAATAAATATACTTGCTCCTAATGTCATTGTTACTAATAGTATTATTTTCATTGTTATTTATTCCTTATAGTATATAAGGAACGTCATATTTTATGATTCTGATTTGCATTTATTTGTTAATTTGCCTTTACCATATAAACTATTATTCATTGTATTTTTATTTGATTTTATTTTCATCATTTTGAATTGATTTCTTTACATGTTTATTTTGTTTTTAAGCTTCTTGTGTAGATGATACGCTTTGTTTATTCGCTTAATTAATTAATAAGGGAATACTTCTCTCCTCACAATCACCTTCCCGTAAATATATATATATATATATATATATATATATATATATATATATATATACTGTCAATCTAGTCTCCTTTACAGATTCAGTAGTCTACAATGGTCATATACAACGATCGTGTTTCCATTATTATCACTAGTTATGTGAGTAACAGTAATCTTACTATTTCACTAAATGCCAGTGTTTTTTGACTGATTTATTTTATGACTATTTCTTATTCACCCGTTACTTGTGATGAACCCCTTCATATATATATATATATATATATATATATATATATATATATATATATATATATATGATGTTTAAATCTCTCTTGCTTACTTGCATATTGACGCAATATTTAATTATTTTTTCTCAGATAAGTATTTCTGTATTGTATCGTTTAACAGATATGTGATTAATAATAAAATTTATCGTAGGCATTATATTTATACCAGTAGTTAATATCCATTTATATTGTGTTCCTTTTGAATAAATAGAAGATTATCATGTGCATGATTGTTTAAGTCGTCAGCAAAAGTTCTCGATCATTACATATTAAATCAAACCTGTGAACTACAACATTTTTAAGTAGTCAATACTGTTTTTACAAATCTCGTTGTATGATAAACTCAGTGAAAATGGTATAAATGCTAACGTTAGTTGAGTCGACTTTTTGTTTCTCCACAGACCAAATATCAGTTAATTTGACGACTAGCTCAATATGTATCAATTTACTTTGGATAACTTATCTCTGGCTTCTTTATTAAACTGTAGTTTAACATTTCACTGAAATTTTCAATCCTTTTAAATTAGTATAAATTCAAGATACATATAGATATTCTAAACTGAACAATAATCTTGTATTTATCGATTCTATTTGTTCTCTAGGTGAGGGCACCAAATTATGTTCAGTTCGTTACGTATACATCCAAAGAGTATTTAGAATTTCGTATGTCCTCTGACTCCGTACACATAGTAGACGTATCACATGTATATTGAGGTCAATGACGACGATTTAAATAGGAATGTATTTGGAACTGATTAGAATGCACAACTGCCCGGAACCAAGCAAGATACCAAATTTCTTGTTATGCTCCATCACATGTTAAGCATACATACCAATATAGAAATGTACAATATGGTAGTGGTTGTGCTCAAGGGTAATTACGGATTCTAAACCAGTCTCTCAGTAGAACATAAACATTTTACCGAAAATAAGTGCTTGATAATAGCATGAAAATGTAATAATATTGCTAACATGATAATAAAAGATAGTGAAATGCATAATTACAGTGGTTAGACTTGAAAATTTCAAATTGAGGATTGGGTAGGTTATTTGTAAGAATGAGTGATATATAATTATAATATCCCGATAAGTAGAGATTAAATTTCCTGACGTTTCACGGTCTAGTGCAGGTCGCTTCTTCAGAGAATAAATAAATAACTGAATTTGATCAACACAAGATTAAACATTAAGTAACAGAACAAGTTAGTACGATCAAAATACAAGTTTGATCGTGTCACGGTGATTTAAAGTGAAACATACTTCTAGATGTTAGTGTGATGTGATTGGGTGTGAATGATTTATGAAAGAAAACTAAAGTTGTATGTTAACATTAATAGAATTTGATGCACATTACAATTCGAGTGTATTTGTTTCTTCCTGTTGATTTGTTAAGGACTGAATTTGATCAGTCTCTGTTACCATATGTGCATCCTGAGTGGATTGCCTCGATATAGCGATTATACACACATGTCTCTACTCAGTAGCCTAGTAGTGAATGCGGTGGCGTTTGACACAAAATTAACTGAGTTCGAGTGCCAGTGTGAACAACGTCACTGAGATGGAGGTACATCCGGCTGACGAGTGCAAAAATAGGATAAAACGAGCGTCCTGAATTGTACTTGCCGACTACAATCTAAATCAAACAATACTTAGTGCACTTTAATCGCTTGGGCAAAATGTCCATGTTGAATGAATAACAAGGTCTTCCTTTTTGTTAAGCGCAGTTTGGTTGTACAGTATGTGAAGAGCTCCAGCTATACGCATATTTTTATAAACGGAAAAACCTTTTTGACTAATATGGATATTTTTAACATTGATTTCATGGTTGTGGTAGATTGCATGTACTGCTATTGCTGATTTGATTTGTAGTTTTTCCAGTCCAACAGAATTATTAGGAGGTTGTTTAGTGTAGCTTTCATGTTCCTTGGTACGAGTTTTGATTTCTCGGGAAGACTCTCCAATATTGGAAGCATCACACTCAACACAGCCTAACCTGTTGACACAGTTATTTGTAAAAGTGAATGGGATCTCGTCATTGTTTTAACCAATGCACCTCGAAGTGTTGATAGTTCCGTAGAATGCTTGAATTCTATGTTGTTTTAGAATATTTTTCGATTCTTCTGTTGTATCATAGCAATAAGGTAGAACGATGGTACTAATCCATGACATTTTGGTTGATTTATTAGTCAATAATAGGTCGTTCCATTTTTGCATATTTTTAATAATATTAATTGGGACATTATTAAAGTGTAAGATGCCAATTAGATTCTACTGTTCACTTTGCTCATCATCTTGTGATGTAATGAGTTTGTTGGCTCTTCTGAACAAATCTAGAGCTAGGGAAATTTTGAATGTGTTGAATTAAAATCAATATATCGACTTGAATGCATAGGCTTAAGGTAAATAGTTAGATTAAATGCTCCATTCAAATTACTTTTGACTAGGCAGTCTGAAAGTGGTAATTCATTGCATTCATCTTAATCTTCTAAACTGAACTTGATTTACCGAGAAAAGTTCTTAGGAAAGTCTTTAATAATTAAATTGTCATCTACATACCTGAGGTAAACCTGTGGTCTAATGGCATTGGTAAAAATATAAGATTCAATGTGGGCCATGGAAAAATTTACTGCAATTGGTGAGACGGGAGGAGCCCGTTGCCACTCCCTTAGTTTGTGTGTAAAGAATCTCTTTGGAAGTGTATAAAGTTGAGTTCAAGCATAATTCCAGAGATTTCATAATTAAACTGGTACTTAATAGACAACAGCTGGGTAATGTATAGTTATTTTCTAATAAGCGATTAATAAAGTCTATACAGGTATCAATTGAAACACTCGCTTGTAAAGAAACAATATCATAACTTATCATCGTCTCAGTATCTTCAACAATTAAACCCGATATTTTTGGTTTGAAATCAAATGTATCTTTGATGGTACTGTGTAGATTTTGTTACAGTAACTTCAAAATGTTATTTAGAAAGCTCATAAGTTGGAGTGTTGGTAAAATCAACTACTAGTGTCACTGGGATACCGAGTTTATGGATTTTCGTTAACTTTTGGAGAGGAGAAGTTGTACATGATTTAGGATATAAAGTAAACCACTAAGCAACTTAATGTTAGAGATTTTAATTTCTACTCAGTGGAATATTACAAATATCTATCACACATTTTTAAGATAGTGAAATGTTAATGAACAGAACAATCTCAGCTAACTCCAAAAAAAACCGTTGTCACTCTGACTAGATTAATTATTATCTCATTAAAAGTTTAAATAAGGGCACCGACCAATGTTCTTTTCGTTACATATACACCCAAAGAGCATCTAAATCCTCGTATACCCGCTGACACCATATGCATGCAGTAGACATATCACATATATATAGAGAAGTCAGAAACGATGAATTTGGCAAGAATATATTTGGAACAGATTAGGCTGCACAAACGTCCGGAAAACAAACAAGCCACCAAAAGTCAGATACATCCAATCGCACGTTAAATATACATACTAACGTACAAATGCACAATATAGAAGTCATAATGCTCAGGAATAATTACGGAATCCACAAAGTAATATTTCAGAATATATGTAATTAAAGAGAAAAATATTTATAGTTGCGGGGTTGAGGACAAACCTAAAACAAACTATAGATACATACTCTTGCTCACACTAAACAACCTGTTATGTAATTTGCATACGTATCTGTATAAAGTATAGTTAATTGCCACCATAATAACAATAAATGGTTTAAAACTTGCAAAAATTGATAACACGGCTAAACACTTACGGATAAATATCCGAGTACGCATTATGTATATAATAAAATACTGTTTTAGTGTAATAAGAAATAAGAGTTAATCCTAGTTGTGATTGTACACAGATGATAAAATAACAGATTACAATCAGATAGAAAATATACTTAATATGTGTAAAAGTGAAAAAAAGAAAACATTACTGTAAAGATAGTGATATAATAATTAGTTATAGCGTAATATAAAATAATGGATTGCAAATGTAAGTTTAAAATATGTAGTATAATAATATAGATGCAATATAGATGATAACAAAGAATATGGGGGGGGGGTTTGAAAGTCATTATTGTATAGAACAATAGTAACAATCTATATATATTCTGATGTGAAACTGCTGGGTAATTCAAGGTAAAACAGATTTTTCAACCAATCTCCGTCATCTGTGTACTCTTCTGTCGGAACATGTTGTTCAGGTCGTTGTTTCCCCCGGTGATATGATGATAGTCTTCTGATCAGTCTGAAGCTGTAGTTGTACAATTTGGTCTGTTGAGGACGTAGGTATGAAGTACTAAATGGTTGTTTATATTAAACAAATCTATTAAAGACGCTGAGGTACTACAAATCATATGTTGAATCATAGTTAAATTACGTTCAGATAAGGAAAATCTTTTGTATATATGGTTCTCGCAAATATATGATTGATCAAATGTACTTAAATAAACAAGTGGATACGATGAATTAGATAGGAATGCATGTGAACTTAAAATAATCTAACAAGCGATAAAGGTTTAAATAGAATAGACAAGAGACATTGTACATAAATACACCAAGTGATGTACAATGTAAAAATTTTAATGTTCATAGGACAATCTGGGCCTCTATATTAGCCCCCCCCGCCGCCTACCCTAAAACTTAAAAGTTGTGAAATAAAATGTCTCTTTTGACAAAAGAAGGAAAGTGAGTTAGTAAAACAGCAGTATAATAATAGCAAAACAAGGAGTGTTTATACAAGGGAAATGGTTATGATACGCAAAAATATAATTCATGGTAACTGTAAAGTATAATAATATCAAAAATATCAGTTTCATAAGAGTGCGAATTTATGTGGAATATAGCAATTTGAAAAAATGTAAGGGTAAACATTAATGACTAATTTCCTACAAAATAATTATGAGTATAAATATATGACAAGTTTCTACGACAAGATGCATAAATGATATTACAATGCTTGGCATAATCATAGTTATATAATGTTAGTAATGGTTCATGGATAAATTTGTAACAATACAAAAACATCAGTTACCCATGTATTACACGAATAAAATTCGTAATGTAGATGTAGCGAAATATTCAGGCTTGGTCTAATGATGCAATTTCACCTTCTCAGGGAGTATATGATAAAAAAAAGCCCGCAGCATTGCTAGAATATTGCGCCTGGTTGAGTTGTGCAACAGTTTGATGTTGAGTTCTCTTGTGTATGCGATCAGTAATTTTATCTGACATGTTAATATTATCATTACCATCCCCTCAGTCGGGTATTTGTTGATTGCCTTGAAGCAAACATCTCAAACATAATTGATAAAATAGCTTGCTATCAATTCTTCTGTCGTCCAAAAGCTTTGTCGTGTATTTCTTCAACTGGTAAGGCTTACTATTTATACGGCACTTAGTAACCGATAAGTTTGTTGGTCGAATAGATAATTGATAATTTACAAATAAACACCTTAACAACTGTATATAAACGAAGGATAAGTCTCAGCTTTAGGATCGATATATGGATACGAAATAAAACCAATGTAGCGGTAAATAATCCCCAAAATAAATGGTTATATAGGTCCTCGACATTGATGCTGACCATGTTTGTTCTAGCAGACACAACCACTTGAAGGTGCTTGGTCAGGCATCACTACCAGATCACGTCACGATACACCGTGGGTAGCATCTCTCTCTAGTTTGCCAGCCTAGACGTTGCTATCCCAATGACGCTCTATTCGAGGTCGAATATGACTTCTTCTCCATCCTTCATTGCCATCTGATTTATTCCCATTCGTAAGGGTGGGTTCAGTCGTTAGAAGCTGCTCTGGTAATACCGCAAACGTAACTTGGTCATATACCTGGTGCACTTCACCAGAATGTTCATCAGGTTAATTGCTATAATACAGTAAGTTCGTAAATAAAAACTTTAATAATCCGTTTTATCAGAAGGTGCTGCAAAAGTGTATATTTTGCCGTCTGATTTCGTAGGACCTTGAAGCCTAGATGCTTTTATGGCTTTCAACATACGTTCTCTAACACCTCAGTTAAACGCTAAACACTATGTTGTAAATATGTACACAATTCCCTGACTATTGTTGTCTCATTGTACGCCCAATGCTGAAACTTACTTTCATCTTAGTGTTGATTACTTCTGCTTACTTCCCAGTCAAAGAACAACACTGTTTATAAACATGACTATTTGTTATAACTATTCATTTTAATGCATTGTCTTCCACTCTTTGTTATGTTTGTTTTTCTCTCCTCCCCTCAACATATTATACTTATAGAATCAATGTAAATACACTGAATTCCCAAGAGGTCACACTTTAAGTACTTGTCACAGGGAGATGAGTGGATAATTCCAACTCAGCAAGGCCAGTATAATTCACGTGAAAACTGATACATGATGAGGAATGGGCTTGAGTTCGGCACGGCGACTGTTTATTCTTGCAACTTCTCTCTTATTCACCCAAATAAATTCTTGCCCGGTAGAACTAGAAAGTATTAACAGAACATAAGAACCTGATCTGTAGACACCCCATCACTTGTGGTATACAATGCAATCAGTATATGGGATAGCACCAGAACGCTTTCACTGGTACAACTGTGTGTAACTATGCTAATATGTTCGTGATACCAATATGGACAACATGCTGCATAACACCAATGGTCCATTGAAAGGACTGGGGAGAAACGCTTCGATTAGCGAGGTTATAAACCGCCAAACTGTGGGACAAGTAAAGACACCCGAGAAGGTTGTATCCGCGAATACCAATAAAAATAAACCAAATACACGTCAAGCAAGCGCCACTCATGAGCTGCTGTAGATCAATTATGTCATTTCACTGACTATCGCTTAATCTTTCAACGAAGTTTGAACATCTGTGACAACCCCGAACACGACAGTAATAACAAAGAAAGCTAGTCAATAAAATGCATTAACCTATATCATTAGGATTGATACTCTAAAAGATGCACAGGAATTAGCTTATTTGTTTTGAAAATGAGCTTAACTAATAACATAGTTCTTTTCCCATTATGGACGAATTGGTGCAATTGATTGACCTAGGTAAAGCTACGCGTAAGTTACACCGCCTGATGACTTAATCAACTTGACCAATAAAGCAGATTAATTAATGGGCGATTGCCCTCATCAGGACAAAGTGAGGTTTATTGACCACTCAAAATGAAGGACGATAGGGGAGATACTGTTGGATATTTCACTGATTTTAGAAGAACACTGGCAAAGATAGTGAACAGCTCATTTTCCTATGATTTGTCTGGGTTATATATTCACCCCCTAAGACTAAGGTAGGAACATTTTAAGCGGTTGAGAGTAGACCTTTGCTTCAACCAAATGGAGACATACGGCTAAGATATAGCTGCAAATCTAATGAGAAGATCGACTTCTCTGGATAATTCTTTTAATCAACGATTGGAGTCATCCCAATCATTAAGTTGTCAAATACTGGGAAGGATTATAGAAGATCGAGATGACTCGATTTTAGTTAAAAATCTCATAGACTGTAAAGCTCTACCTGTAAGTCTTCAAGATACGGAGATAAGACACAGTAAGGGGGAATAAATCGGCAGCTGAAGTTTCAAAAACTTTACCCGATGATATTAACGAGAATCGCTTAAGATTAGGTCTACATTTGCTAAGATCGATGATGGCTTCTTTGAGTTGTATTTGTCAACGTTAAAGGAGTAAAACATATTCTACTTGCAAGCTACACACTGAAGCCTGGGAAAAGTGTTAACATTATTGAGCATCCCATATTCTGAATGCAATCTGATAAGTAACCCTCCTAAAAGAACTTATTGATCATTTTTCAGTAAAAAGAAAAATGCTTTTAGGGATCCCCGAAAGTTCAAATTAAGAAAAAGGTTTGCATGACATCAGTGAATAGAAACTTCTAGACTATAGTTAAAAAAGACGGGCATTCTAACTTAACAAGCGGAGATACTATATCCTAGTTGTTTAAAATCTCATAATCAGAGATTTCCGTAGTTGTTCCCCAGATATTTCTGATTTGGGATATATTACTCACGACGATGAAATTCGAAATCCGTTTCAAAGATAAAGTTACTTTAATGATAAGCTTGTGTTTGAGGGCACATCCATCATAAACTCCAGAAATCACTAGTTAGGAGGAATCTGTCTGTTGCTGTGCTAAACTGTTAATCACTACAAGATGCTACTGCAAGTGAGCTACTGAACAGCCTGTCCCTGGAATCTGTACATAATATTTTAAGTGACCCAAGGTTATATGCAATCAGACTCTTGGACTTCAGAAAGCAAATAAACGCTATTAGGCGGAGAACAAAAATCTAAACAGTGACGCTCTTACAAACTTTTTAAACAGACTAGGAACATCTTTATAAAGGCTCAATAGCACATCAAGCTAGTTGGCAAATTTGTTGCCAACCAAGAAGGCTTATTCCGTTATAAAGCGTCTTTCCGACGGGTTAATGTAGGAGCCTCTTAGTCAGTGGGTCTAAGTGGGTGAACAGAAAGTGCTGCTGACACTGCACAGTTTTCGGCCAGTTAGTACTGTTTAACGTCTAAACCAAAGTCTAACAGTTACAGCTTCGATTGATTCGATCAACGTTAAAATAGTTTCTAAAATCAATCTAATTACCAGTAGGCTGTTTCAGAACTGAGGTATCTTGACAGACTTACTTCTTCTGGTCTAGATAAAGTTCATACCTCTGTTTTCACAAAGGAAGACTTCGTCTTGTTGCTACTGATCTCGATGGTGTTTGACAACTCATCAAAACGTTGTCTGTAGAGTATGTCTCCGCGTTTGGGAATTGATCTATTGAGCTGGTCATAATGTTCTAGGTAGTCAGGGCTGAAAATGAAGTGACCGTACGACGGCAAGGAATTGAACACGTTGTTCAGTCACGCCGTGGTCTCGAAACTCGGCTTCTGCGCAGCAGGAACAAGCTTCTATGTTTTCTGTCTAGAAAGGAATGAGCTGAAAGTCTGGGGGGTGGGAGTTTTAATCTTAATTAACTTAGGAGTTTGATCAGTCATCATTAAGGTACCAATGTAGGCAAATATAAAAAAAGTGAAAATGTGCAAAAATATAATCACACCAAAAAAGCTGCTGGAAACTATAAACAGGAACGAACTCACAGATATCTTAGTGTCCAGATTACTTTGGGCTCACCAGTAAAGTGCACTCAGTATATGACCAAGTTACATTTGCGGCATTACCAGAGCAACTTCTATCTATTGAGCCCACTCTTACGAATGAGAATAAATCAGAAGTCAATGAAGGATGGAACAAAACTTATATATTTGATCGTGAATAGGATAGGCTGCCTTGGGTCATCTCTTGACAATCAATTATTCAAGACAAGAGCAAACCACTCGTTTTCGAAGGGCACAGGATGCCCGAGAAGTACTCCCCAAGGTTCAAGAGTGGGACTTCCCCTATTTCTAATCTGCGTAAACAATCAATCTCAACAGAAAGCTTCCAAATTATTAATTATGACTTTGGACTTCGGTGGAACCATGAGGATAGGAAGCACTACCGGACAATCCCACTCTCCTTCAAAATTAGGCCGATAAAAGTGGGACGACTTCTAACTTGATGAAAAATTGTCCATACGGGGGCATCTGAAAGGTTAAATGTATATCCCAAACAATCCCCTTCTTAAGTATGTCACCAGCAGTAAAAGGTATAGGTATCCAAGTTTTTTTGAACTCTAAACCTCATGCTAACTACATTACTATCAACTTCGAAGCCCATCTCTCGCTTTTAACTCCGAAACACGTTGTTGGCCAGTTTGATAGTTAAACATGATTAGTAATTTTTAGGAATTTTATGAATCTTCATTTGCAGTATATGAACAATATTTCCTTCTTTTCTTAGAAAAAATAAAAATACCCTAAATCATTCAAAAAAAGCTAAAAGTTCTATTTCAGTCTGGAGGGTGAATTAATGATATATTGCTACTGAGAAGCTTTTTCTATTTCATGCACTGTCATTTGAAACTATGTATATTTATCCATTTAGTTTTAAATGGCTTCAGTTAGTTGTGGATGAAATAAAAAAGAGCATCACAGACTTCCGTATCTACTAACAATCGACCAAATATTCCACTATGTACAGACCTAGGAATATGAAAAGTGTGTAGGTGAAAGAACTATTAACAAGCATTCACGAGGATTTGGTCCGAGCCCTAATGAGCATTCTGGGTTCGCTGTTAAAAGCCTCGAAAGAATATGCATGGAGTATTTTGACTGGTAGGGAATTTCAGGATTTGACAGCTCTTATTTAGGAAATTGTGCCTACAATTCAATCTTCTGCATCATTCTCCAAGTTTTTGAATGTTCCCCCCTAAGATGTGTGCTCGAATTAATTTCAGATAGGTGTTCAAATGGGTTTCCAGGATTGCTTAGGATTTTATAAGTCAGTGTTAACAGGCGTTTCTCATATGCTTTAAACTTATGTCCACGAGTAGACTTCGGAGCTCTCCTTTAAATTCCTATCACAGTATTTTTGTATTTCCGGAAGCGCTATAATTCTATACTGTAAACGTGAGTGAATAAAATTATTAAAAACTACGTGGAGGATCCTACTATCGAACAAGCCAAAAGTACACTTTGGATCTAAATGTACGAGTCAATCTTGTCAGTTGGTAACCGATTTAAGGTAGTAAGAGACTGATAAACGTAATTTTTTTCTGCTAATGACTTGCTTAAATGGAAATTATTCAGAGTGAACATGTGATCTGTTCTGTACTGCAAGTGGATAAATGTGTACTTTTTGATTCGAAAGTTAGCCAATTTTATCTTCTCAACTTTGAACTCTAATCAAATCTTCCGGTAGTGCCTGCCTATCCTCTTGGCTTATGGCTTCCCTAAAATGTTTAACGTTACCAGCAAACAATAATAGTTCAGGGGATACTTGTTGAGGTAGATAGTTTAAGCAGATTAAGCAGGAAATGGTCCCGGGACTAAATCGTAGATAATACCACTGTAACACCCCGCCTCCAACTTAAAACGCTGTTTATCGACATAGGACCTAAGCCAATCTCGTAGCGGAGGTTTAGTGCCACTTGGTAAATGAGACAGGCATGATTAACTCGGCTGGATGTTTTCGGTAAATCTAAATACGCAACGTCGACGAAATTGTTTTGACTAAATATGCTGGCTTAGTTGTCTACGTCAAATAGCAGGTTAGTGATGTAAGTGTGGCTTTTTCCGAAAACCATGCTTTTGGGGTGTTCATATCACTGATTTACTAATAAAGTTTCTGGTTAATAAAACTTTGAGTACTGACGAAGAGCATAAATTAGATCATGATGTCAGCTTTAATGGATTGCTTTTTGATAAAGCCATCAATAAAACATAGTAATTCGCTTGTTGTAATACATCTTTAAGACTTAACCTAATATGTCAGTTAAGGCGCTTGGTTTAAGAGTTGCGTTGATTGTTTTTACGATTATCGGTGAGTGTTCATGATAAGTTTCTTCTCACGTTTTTTTGTGCATTTTCATACATTTAATCGTTATAAGTAGTGTCAAATGCATAATATCTTTATTTTTAATTGCTTAAGAGACCTGATCACTCATTTTGCAGCGACTTTATTTATTTTCTTCTAAATATTTTGTATTAGTGATTTTATACTGCCTAATTTTCCAGTGGTTCAAAATTAAATTTTAGCTGAACTAGTACTTTAAAGTCGTTAAGTTGTGGGTATTTAACTTGTTTATGAAATACCTTGGTACTTTATCACAACGTTCGAACATTTTTTTGAAGGCACTCTAAGCTAATTAATTTAGACTTTAAGTGTGTTGTCATGCTCGTTTAGAGAGTAGTTTTCAGTAAAGGTGGCTTTCGTACATTTCCGGACAAATGAGTTTTTGATCATGCTAAACAGAGCAAATGTATTTCTTGGTCTTATCACAGTACTGTCAGTAACAAATGATCTAGTTATAGGGAGTAGAAACATGCTTTCAGATCGCTCACAATAGAATATCTTGTGACCAACAGACTACCAACTTAATATATATACTAATTATTTCCAATTCAGTCTAGTTCAGCCAGTATTAATTGTTATAAAAAGGAATAGCGTAAAATTGTATTTGTACAGCTATTGAGCAATATTATTGCCTACGGCTATTACTAATTTTTGTACTTTTCCTTCTAAATGATAAACAGCGGACGATGTAAAGTCAGTTTTAGTAACCATCCTCAGCCCAGGATTAACATATTTAAAAACTACTATTAGTGACCAACGGCTCTCCAAGTGTTGCTGTAACCTGTAAGGTTATTTTTCAGGTTATTGTAACAGTCTATTTTTATTTCACCAAAAAAATCAAAGATATGGCATACACTCATTCATAGAATTAGTTCTGTCTTATCTCAAGTGCGCGAATGATGATAGTGTCCAGAACACATTTGTTTTATCTTATGTTTCAGAGCTCCATTATTCTCTTTTCTTTGTTTCCCCTTATAAGCTTTTTGATGTTTCCAGTCCGTTGGGCTGAGATTCTTTAAATTATCGAGTGAGTCTCGATAATGTCTTTTAATGTTGCGTTCAGTATATTATTTTAATTTTAAACTTTAGTATTTAGGTTGCTGGCAAAATTTTGTTCCGGTCATTAATCATAAGATATTTTGAGCTTTCAGATAAGCATAGTTTGCGACTTCATCATCTGTCAGCTACATAGTTTGTAGCTATACATTTTGTAAAAATTCAGTGTTGTATCACACTTATTAAATTGGAGTATCATATTTCCAGATTCTTCTTAATGTATGCTATAGCCGGATTATTTTCGGTTGCGCGTATGAGTTATATAGACTTATATAAGGCTCACTGTTATATACTTTCAGGTATCCTCAAGAATTAATTCTGTTGATATTATGGTGTATCTTTTTAACGTCTCTCCGAGTCAGATTGCGTTAGGACATGTTTTTACTGGCAACCTATTCGCGAGAAATCGATTTGTTACCTCAGGAAGTTTGCATACATGTTATTTTGTGCGGCTTATATAGTTAAACTAAGCACAGTCTACTTAGTTACTTCAAACTCAGAAGTGACCCATGCAACTCTTGAGGTAATATTTCGCATTTAGTTAGAAAAGGACATTTTACTTGTTATTGCATTGTCATTTTAGATGCTTGGAAGATTATATTCAGTTAATGTACTCATAAAATGCCGCTTCATAAAAGAGTATGTTTTCAGGTAGGAATTCAGTCCCTAGAAAATTAGACGAAATATAATTATCTTCGAAAGTATAGCTATCACAAAACTGTCTAAAATGTAGATTTAGTAGTTCTAATGAACGAAATTTGCAGTAACCATTCTTATATGACTCTATCACAATCTGTAACTTGATCAATAGTATTCACATAAAAATCAGTAGTTTTATGTATTCCTTCAAGAAACTCATGGTGAAAAGATTAAATCAAGTGATCAAAACGTGATATCAACGTTTACATAGAACTTATTTTGGTAACTGTTGTCTCGAATTAACAATCTCCAAAGTTTCATAGGATGCCCGATAGAAAACTTCAGAAGGAAGTGTTGTTAGTCCACCACTTAGTGTTCCCAAACTGTCTCATCTAACGAAATGGAGATTTGGGAGAAACTCGGCACTAAAACTTTCATAAATATCCAAATATGGTAAGCTAAAACTTATCGATGTGAAGCAGTTCGTACCCAGTTGTAGTGATTAGTTCTTACCATGTTTCAAAGAGCATTAAATACTAGTTAACAGTTTTGATGAGGGTTTTAAGTAAATTAGTCAAGTTGTCACTGTTCAAACGCTTACACATATGAATTACCTTCACCAAACAGAATTACTTGCAAATCTTCTGAAAATGATTATATCTGTGAAGTTTAAAATTTTGAAAGCTTTATGTTAAATTATCCTTTTATAAATGCTTTGACGTGAATGTTACTTATATTCGTTAAAGATTACGGGACTTAAAATCTTTTTCGTCTTCTTTACGTTTACAATAAAAGACATCACTTATTGTTCTTGGCTCAGTTAGGTGCTTTATTTGCGTTAGCAAATACTAATTTAAATCATGACGCTTTTGATAATAATTAATTTAATCCATTCTCTCTTAGTTACATTGAACCATAATTTCCAGCATATACATGAAGTTGCCTGTATATATGTAACATTAGAGCAGACAAGGAGGCATGTGAATAAAATTGTATCTGATATAAATGTATCGATTCACGTTTCTCACTTCATACCGCCACACTGAAAAGTACGATGGCATGGTACTAATGATATAGGCAGTAAGAAAGCATTAAATTTGTAAAAAACAATAAACGTTAATGAAATTTAGGAAATTGTGATATAAAATTATAAGTTGCAATTTATTAAATCGATTTTTTTCTTGAAAATGACTTTACTTTTTTCTCAGTAGTTTTGTTCATTTACGTAACCACTCGCATAGTACCTAACGCAGTTTTATTTCTTAATGGAAAACCCACAAGCCAATTTCAAAAAATAAAGTTTCGAATGCCAGTACCTTTTGTGTATTCGCAAGCAATTTGATTTTTTGTTTTCATTTAACATTATATTTATTTACACTCTTCAAATAATACTTATTAACAACGTAAATCAGTCATCTATTTATTCAGCTATTTAGTCAGCTATTTATTCACTTTAGTGGGAATATCTGCAGTATCTTTTTTTATTCCAAAATTGAGCAAATGTTCTCACGCTATTAAGGTAAATGAATTGACATGTTAGTCGAATCTTGCGAGTTCCACAACCTATTTAATTGATTCTGTGCTGTCTTCAGCAATTTCTAAACTATTTGATGGCAAAGTCATTTTACTTAGCACAAGAACTAATCTATTGCATACTTATTGTTTCTTGTAGTTGATCGATTTCTTATCGATGAATCGACACACGGTCTTAGCAAGTGATCTAGTAATACACAACTCTTAGTAGCTACCCAGTATTAACTTATTCTCAGTCTACCCCTTTATTTTAGCATCGACCTAGAAATGGAAGAACACTTATATTAGCCAACAGTTCTGTAACGTAGGTTACTCGAAGTCTTTATTTTACACAATCATTTCTGTACATACCAGTAGACTATATAGCAGACCAGTTAGAATAGTAACATAAACACTAGACAAAGACATGAATGATGGAAAACCAGAATGTTAGGTACGCAGTTAATTAGCTCACGATCGGGAAATGATATAATAACAATCAGTAGATCAAACGAGAGGTTAGGACGAGGCAAATATGAAAATAATAGCAACAAAATGCTTAACATGTGTGCAATTAAAAATGCTAAGGAATATTCCGAAAATATATTCCAAAGTTCAATCATTTTTTTGAACTGGCTCATCATAATAACAGTACTGTACAATGTATAGCAATGGCCATAAAGTTCTCTGTTTTGCGTCTTCTGTTGGTCTTATTTAGATGGAATAAGACTATTTTAACCCAAAAGTACAAGTTCTTATGTTTTCTGTAATTTCGGTTTTGAAATAATGTCTTATTATTATTCAATTTTATATGCTTATTGGTTTTCTCCAATCAACATTTCTCCAGTTTTTCATCGAAAATGAGTGAATTAGATCAGCTACGGCAAGAAAGTGAACAACTCAAAAATATGATCAGGGTGAGTCTCTCAATTACAAATTTCTGAAACCTGTGACTGAATTTTTCAGTCAGACAGTTAATATGAAGGTATTCTGTTTTCGTATTTTTATCAAATTAAGTTCTTGAAGAAATATTGGTACTTCAAACTAGTTTTTACAAAAGGTCTTAAATAAACTCCGACTTATATATGCGTTATTCATGATCGTCCTCTACCGTGGTATAAAATCATTGTTGCTCATATTTATGTTAAAACTTTAAGAACTAAGGGTACAAGTCGAACATCCAGTACTCATCTATTACTAAAATATTATTAATACTCTTCTAATCAAATTAATCGTGATTTCTATGGAAACGCTGCTTTGAACCAAACCAACTGTATCGATATCATTAAGATTTGTGTCATATCATCTCTGTTCTCAGTGCTCTAGAGCTCTCAACATTATTGAGCCATAGAACAATGCTCCTATCATGCTTGCAGTTTCATGGCTTAGTTTTTGAACTAGAACTTAATTTATCCCTTTTGATATTTATCTATTGAATTCATTTTGCATGTTTACTGACTTGATAGTATCTGTAGAAGTTTCAGTAAGTTCGGTCGTTACTTGTTTAAACCTTTATTTACTTTTTAAGGCCATGGGGTCAGAAGAAATTAGTTAAAAATCTTACTAATATCCCTAGTCTATTTGTATTTTGAAATAATTTTCTAATGTAATTGTCTGTCGATGCTCATTTGACCTTAGTTAAAACGTTTAATTCATAGTAGAAGGAACTTTGTTTTCTAGGTTGTTGGTTGCCAAAGGAAGGTAGTGATATGAATGTCAGCTTTCGTTATACTGACTCCTAGTTTCTGGTTATTTCGCTTCTATTGTAGTATATCACTTGTTTTTCCTACGGATTAATAATTTATGTACTAAGGTTTTCTACATTGACCGATATGTTCGAACCCTGATCCTCCTACTTAGCCTTGAACTTGATGATAGTTCCCCTATGTTTCTCTCAATAAACGTTACTCGTGTCATAGCAAATTAGCGTGTTTTTAGTTGCAATGTTACATTCACGTTTTATATTATTTTTATCAAAGCTACATAAATTACACAAATGAAATAAACAGGCGGAATTAATATGTTTTAAACTTCGATATTACTTTATATGCCCAGTTTTAACTGATATTAATTATTTACTGAAGCAAGTAATCCTTATGTTTAAACAGGAATAGTATGCTTGAAACTGCAAATAAATTACGATTTGCCTACATCTTTCCATAATACACAGGTAACAAACGGAAGGAAATTATTTAAATGTTATTCAGATAATATAAAAGTAGAAAGTAAGACAACTGTGTGTTGACAGCACAATTGGTATGTAATGCATCGAAATTTAATCTGAATCACCTAGTTTGAATAGATCTTAACTTATTTTAGGAAAGCTATGTAGATGAAATGATGTAGAGTTAAAAAATATTTATGACGTGTTCATTGAGTAAATATGGCTTATTGTAAATGGAAATGTTTGCATATTTATAGTATCCCACTAATTTTTCTTGAGAAATCAGAAATAAATCTTAGCTTTGCCTTCAATACCTGGTTGCCACAACACCCCTTTTACTCTTATCTCCCGGCTACCTCAAACAGCAATTCATGAAAGGAAAGTTTATTTGATACAGCGCAAATATGGTTACTTTAAACAAATGACCCACATGTGTGGGTTACAATAAAGGGCCACACATCCACATGACTCATTAATACTCAGTAAATAATCTATTCATGTCTAGTAGCCATGCACTTTATAGACTTATTTAAATAAAATTGTAATATGGTATCAGTCCCATTGAGAATTTAAATCTTAAATCTGGTGATTTTCAGTATAGCCTAAGCATATCTTGAAATAAATATGGTGACTTCGTAGTCAATACTATTAATGTTGATACATTCATTGCCCAGGTTATCCTAAGACTTCACTACTTTAATATTCTAATTCGAATTGCCGTTTTTTCTGCATGTTTAATTGTTATTCTCTATGGCATTTCATATGATGTTAATTCCTGTTTCGAGTTCATGTTACTCCAATCACTCATGGGTTGAATGATATTGACAATCTAAGAAGTCATCAATAACTGTGAAATAATGTTTTCAGTGGTGTATAAATAAACAATAAGTTGTTGTCCTTAGAGTTGTAAGAAATTATAGCTATGTACAAGGCCTAAAGCAGACTACCACTGTACAATTTCAGTTGTTATTTTTTCTGATTGATTTTCACACGAAAGCTTTATCACCTAGAGAAAAGACATGTTTACATTACCGTCGTGTAAATGCCTAGCAAGTGACTGGTAATTAAAAACATGTAGATCTTCGAGAGTAGTAGTGGTAACATGTTTTCGTAATTCTGTTATCTATGCAGCTAAATACGGGTATTGGTCTAAACTGGACTGAAGTAGATGATGTTGCAATTCAGTATATTCATTGTTATCCAGCTATTGTTGAAATCAATAGGCCTATAAAAAAGTGTTTAAAATGATGGCACTCTAGAATTATTTTTTAGCGTTTGATATATAATTCCGAATATCCTTTTTTTCTTAACGCTTATATATAGTAACTTAGTGGTTTTTGCTAAATGGAGATCTACAAAAACAATTCTGTCGTCATTATGATTATTCCATTTTTTAGGAGGCACGCAAAGCTGCAGCTGATACTACTCTACTTCAGGCATCTGCTAATGTGGAGCCTGTAGGGCGCATTCAGTTGCGCACTCGTCGTACTTTACGGGGTCATTTGGCTAAAATATATGCCATGCATTGGAGCACTGATTCACGCAACCTAGTATCAGCATCACAAGATGGAAAGCTTATAGTATGGGATGGATACACTACCAACAAGGCAAGATATAAGTTATTTTTTAGTAAACATAAATATACCACACATTATCGTAAACCGTGTAAATATTTTAATGTGTACATTTGAAAGTGACGTTTCATATAATTCAGTGTTGTAGTTACCTTCTATTCTATCCATATTTGATTGTCGTAATTAATGTTGACGTCTGGGTATCTTAAAGTTTTATTTTTCTAAGAGTGAACATATTTAATATAAAAATATTTTATTTATTATGTATTTGTGTTAACCACATGCATCTTTTTAAATTATTCAATCAGGTCATTATTTCAGATACCTGTGTGTCAAGTAGATTGAAAATATAAGTTGGTTGCATTTATTGCTATAATTAGTTTTCCTTTCGCAGTTTTTCATGTTTAACTGTTATCTTTTTGTTTTATATCCTAATAGTAACAAGTTTTAATTCCATGTTATAATTCCCCTATAGGTTCATGCTATTCCTTTAAGAAGTAGTTGGGTCATGACATGTGCCTATGCACCTTCCGGTAATTATGTTGCCTGCGGTGGTTTAGATAATATTTGTTCCATTTACAACCTTAAAACACGTGAGGGAAATGTACGCGTTAGTCGTGAGCTCCCAGGGCATACAGGGTACTTGTCATGCTGTCGTTTTCTCGATGACAGTCAAATAGTAACAAGTTCTGGTGATGTAACTTGGTAAGTATTATTTGGTTCACTTAGTTTTCTATGTATGCGTTTGTCATGTTTTACGCAGATTTCTTTGCCGTGATTTCATTCTAAATAGTTTAGAAGGGTCATCACATTCTTTATTCGCTAGAATTTATCACCAGTTGTTAGGAGAACTTTAACAAGTATTCACTCATTCTTAAAATATATAGGTAATGATAAGGTTTGTGGAATTGTATTTGTCTTCAAATATGACAAATAAACTCCCTTATTAATTTATTTACTAGATGCAGATTCGTATATTTGGCTTCGAGCCACTATCTAAGTTTGAAGGCTAGTTATAATACCCAGTTGCTAAAATCAACCAATTTGTACAGAAGCGTGAACTTTGAAATTTATCATTCTCTTTTGAAGAATTCAGCATGCACATAAATACTTATCTACTACTTTAATTTTAATTATTCTTGCTAATAACTTTTGAATGAATATGGATTGAAATCTTTTTTTTCAGTTAACGATTTCGAAAGTTTAATCCATGGAATTTTAAAATATTTAACCAATCATAAAATACGTTTTCTGTAAGACAAGCTAAAGAGAACTCTTCTCTTATGAACTAAGTGATACTTTATTTATCTTTCTTACTTCAATGAAAGGGTGAATATTTTAGGTTATGTATGCATACGGTGCATAAAACAACTGACTTACATTACATCTGTATGCATATATGGTGCTGTGTCTGAAAACGATCCAGTGCTTCAAAGGAAGCAGTCGTTTTCTATACTTGGTTAACCTTCTATACTTGTGAACCAACGACATTAAGCGACTGATCGTATTCGGTCATCTTTTTCTCCGAAGAATTGTTGATATCCAGTGATTACATTTTGTTAGTAAGGTTCAGGCCCAGAAATTTGTATCCGAGTTCAGTGACGATTATTCGATTCATGTTACTATCTTGAAACTAACTGTAGTGACCTGGTCATGTTTTGCCAATGTTATTCAAACAGTATTCACACTGTACATTATCTGGTTATGCTGTCTGATAGATGCTTTACTTTGCGACGCCTTCATATGAAATATATCTGTTTATAATTGGAATCTGTCGTCCATTACTATCATACAGATGGTGCAACTTAACGACTCGAGGCTGTAGATATGGCTGAGTATAAAAGTCACTGACGATTCTCGCGTGTTTTCTATAACTCTTCATAAAATTGAAATCAACTCCCTTAACTGGAAGGAGTCTTTCTTGGTTGCATTTTTGACCGAACTGTATCTTCTATTAAACACTATGTAGTTGTTAAATCTTTGTGTAGATGCAAATCTTTCAAAAATCAATAAAGTTTTGGTGATGATATTTCCAACAGTATTCAGTAATAATCGTTTATGAGATCGAACAAAGTACTGATTTGGATTATATTAATAAGTCAATCAGATTCCAGTGTTCCTCCAGATACATCCTTTTTTACTCCATGGTAACACTAATTTCTAAGTAGTAATAAGAACCTCCAAAATAGTTCGGTTGTTTACAGTAACTGTACTAACTTAGCTTATTTTGTGTACATTTCTGCTCAAGGAGCATCACTTAGTCGATAAGATTGTTAGTATGTATTAATTTAGGTGATTGTCATGTGTTAAACATACCAGATCATCGTCTGTTTTGACATTTTCTGCTAGCCGGATCGAAATTAGTCTGAATAAAAAGCACTGACTAAACTATGACTTAACACCAGTCTAATAACTATCACTGACTGTTAGTTTGACTTGATTCTGGAGGTCTGTATTTGTAAGGTGAGTTGTTTAAAATAGTTGGTTTAGATTTATACACTTTATGGTCCGAAATGGATCATTATGACGTAAATGCATTCTTTCCACGTATACTCTCACATTTTAGATATTTAGTTACTCGTCATTGATTTCCCCTTTTCGATTAACGTTTAATTCAATGTCTGTATCTATTGTTATCTCCTATTCCTGCCCTGGCTCGGTGCTTGTCTTTTGTATACCATTATGCCAAGTGCTTCAACTATGATAGTTGAATAAAATACTAAATGACACTCTATGACACTTACGTCCTCACAGTTGGATATGGGCATTTGTTCTATATACTTCAATTTAGTAGCGGTCAGATTTATTAGCAGATATTTACTTAAGTATAGTTAATTATTTAGAAACATTATTTATGGACTTATCGAATCTTTTTTATCCAAATTTAAATATGCATTATATTGAATATTAATTAGAATGCCGTATTTATATACTTTAAGTTAGCTATTTTGTCTACCCAGTAACCAAAACCCAGTGGTCGGAAACGTTAGATGCTTTGGTCCTAGAATAGGTCATGGTTACACAAATGGGTCTACTCATTATATCGAGTTCCAGTATCCCCTCACACCTACTTTTTCATTTTATCTCCTCGAATGATATTCTCAATGTCTAGTCATTGTTGCTATTGTATTGCTTCGATTTTTTTAGGTATTCATCTCGTCATCCTATGTACTACTACAGCTTGAGCTAGTGCACATTTGTACCATGCTGATTAATTGTAGCATTATGTTGAGTGCATCAAATCAAACATGTAATTCAGTTGTTATTAATTGTATGAAGATATGGATGAGATCTATGAATAGTGATTAAAAAAACAGAAGTTTTATTGTGTTAGTTGCTACACTTCAATGTATCACATCCGGTTTTTAACATCGGGTTGTATTAAAACTGTGTTCTATTGGAAATGGCAGAAAATCATATCCAACAAACTTCATCCTAGATTTATTTAACTTGTTTATGTATTTAAATTAAATTCACGTCGCTGCTTGTAATGGGGGTTGTACAACTACACTTATAGTTATTAGTATTATATTTGGTTTAGATTGCCTTGATTATTACCAAGCTGCATCCGTGTTCGTGACTTGTTGAAACATACTTCTTTAGTATTAGGAAACCTAAGCTTCGTGAATAGTAAAATTACCAAAACCACTGGGAGTGATGACATTTACGATTATATCGAAGTATTCTCGTTTGATATTTGATTTTCACTGTAAACTGGAAGGTACTTGTCTGAGTTACATTGATCTTGCATATTTTTGTCGTTATCAGTACACTTTTTTGTGTTTGAATATTACCGTCTCCCATGTCCATCACGTTACAATTACTATAATTTTATCTTCCTTACAGTGGGCTCTGGGATATTGAAACTGGTCAGCAAGTGGCTACTTTCACAGGTCATACAGGGGATGTCATGAGTCTTAGTTTAGCACCGGATCTACGGACATTTGTTTCAGGAGCTTGTGATGCATCTGCAAAAGTTAGTTTCTGCTAAATAGGATTCTCATTATTTTATTATTTCAGATACTTTAGTATGATTGTTTATTTGCTTCTAAAATTAGCCTTTTCGTTCAAGTTTCGTTTTTATTTGTTTAAAATAAAAACTATTTAACTGCTATTTCAAAAGGTTCAATGTATACGCCCTGAAAAATTTATCCTTGTTGTCTATGCCTATCATTGTGAAATATGGCTAGGAATTCGTATGCGTTTAGTTATACTTCTTACTAATCAACTTTTGTTGCTATAGTGAGAACAGTTAGCTGCATTTTTACTAATTGGTATGTACTAGTTTTTGGGCGTACACGCTCATCAGTTCGAACTTTGAAAAATATCAAAGGAATATAAACACGTGCGATATATATATATATATATATATATATATATATCCGTCAACTAATTGCTCACGCTTTACTGATATTTAATCAATAAATTATGCTACTATGTAATAGTTTTGGTAGATAAAGCCTTGTGCAGGCCAGTGTCAGATTACTTTTCGATCTCTCCTTTTTTATTGATTGATTTTGTCTATTTTACCGACCATTCTTATGTCTTGCTTTGTGTCGCACTCCCACTCTACCCCTTCTTCTGTCTTTCCTTCTCTCATTATTTCCTATCCCTGGCTTGAAATGTTACTTTATCGTCCTAGCTTACTAAACATAATGAATGAATATATGCTTATCTGTTCTATGTTAAATATGCATGTCTGTTCACAATGTTTCTTTTTTATTTTTGGCTCGACAAACATTTTCGTATGTAAAAGTATCTAATGCTACAAAAAGCAGTCTCACACTCGAATGCCTTCTCCCAGGCAAATAATGACAAAATAACAACATTACATTAATTCATACTGCTTACTAAGTAAGCTGTTCTAGGTCACTGTTGTTAGAAGGAAAATGTCTACCACTTTTTTCTTAGTTATTATCTATGCAAATTGATCCTTTGGTTTACTAGAATAAATATTCTTCCAATGTGAGTAGTTCTATCGAAATTTAACGAAACTATGAATTGATATTTCACGTAATTAGCTTCACATTCAAACTGTTTCAAACTTTGTTTAGATCAACAAATAACCCGTACAAAAGTATGTGGTCTAATGTCATTCTTTTCAGTAATTCATCCATAGAGGGAAGTAAACTATGTTCAAACTTGAATCTTAAGTATCCGTTGAAGATAACCTACATGAGATTTCCAATCCAAACAAAATTACTTGTTACCGGCATTAAATTTCCTTAACATGTTCATTAATTTGGTTTGTCTTGTTGCATTAGTTTTCTATGAGAAAATAGACAATTAACTTTTGTCAGTCTGTGATGCAATTTAATACCATAAATTAGCAATAAATGTTTTGAAATCACAATCCTTGCATTAGTGAATTAGTCGTTAAATCATTTGAATTCTGACTAATAAGTTAAATGACCAAACGTCCTCACTCTGTATATTTGTCTAAGGAAATTTTGTCACTAACAGAAGACTGGAGGACTAGATGTTATGCTGGATGACTAAAGAAGAGGGTACAAACTTTCAGAACTATGTTTTAGAAGACTATTGCAGTTATTTTTGTTTTAGTTAGTGTAAATAATTCATGTCTATCATTGTTATGTTCCTCTTACCCTATCCTCCCGTTTAGTGCATTGCCTACTATTTATGAACTACAGTTAATTAGTTGCGTACAAGTTACCACCACTATTTCTCTTGTTTTGTATTAATGTTAAGTTCCTAATTGGTTAACTATGTAGTCTGGTTTTGTATATATAAAGGAATGCCTGAAATACAATATTATTCTGTTTGATGATCAGCTCAGTTGTCTTATCTTCTTCACTCCCGCTCCGGATGTACTAGCAATCACAAAGCAGGCGTATGAGCGCATACCATTTGATCACACTCTCTCCAATCATCATAACAACCTTTTTTCTAACGTCACAACACTAGGTGTAAGTGACTACGTGATAAACAGATACTAATAATAAGTAAGCATAAAATCAAGTAAAGTTCAATCAGTTAATAATAAAATTATTAAAGTCAAGCAGAAATGAAAATTTGAATGATGCATACACAACAAGGTTTACAGAATATAATGAATTCATTATATTTCGTTGCTACTCGTCAGCTGCAAACGGCCTGAATTTACATTAATTATCATTATTATTAATAACACTATACATACCATCATCAATCAATAAGTTTGTTTTGTGAACAGGAACAGAAATCAGAAAGATAGAAAGAGAATATCAGAAGTAGTAAAATGATGCAAGGGAATCATATGTAATTTGATGAAGAGAAAATAGTGTAACAGCTCCTAATCACGAAGAATAGTGATGGATGGATGGTTATACATAAAACAGATATCAAGATGATATTTTTAGTGACATCATGAACAATTGTCAATAGAATGTAAGAAGAATCATTATGTAATCTTAACACATTTCACAAAATTATTTTCTACCATAGTAATGTGAGGTTAACTATGTTATATTTAAAATATATTTGGGCTAATTACTCGCATGGCAAATATATTGTGTGACCTTGATAACTACTAATCAGTGCCTGTACGCGTCTGCCCCGCGACTACCAGTCCCGAAACCGGAATGAAGAACGCAAAATGAATGAGCCAAACAGACAGAAATCATATTGTGTTTAAAACACTCCTTTATACATATACCAAGTCAGATCACACATCAAACTAATTAGGAATTTTACATTCATACAAAACAAAGGATATTGTAGCAGTGAATAGGAGTAACTTGTACACAACTAATCAACTGTAGTTCATAATAAAGGACAATATTCTAAGAGTAAATATACTAAACGGGAGGATAGGGTAAGAGGGACGTAACAATGATAGAAATGGATTGTCTACATCACCCACAGGAAAAATAATTGAAATAGTATTCTAAAATACAGTTCTGAGAATTCGTTACTCTCCTTTAGTAACCCGATATAATAAACCAAGCCTTCTTTTTGTATACACAGGCTAGGTTGATTGCTTTTGGTGGTAACAGCCTTTGCAGAACGAAGTAGAAGTGGTGTTTTTTGTTTACTAATTATTTTAAACGATTTAAAAACACCAACTTCGTGTCCGCTACCAATTAAATGTTTGGCTATTGCACTCTTGAAGATTTTCTTTCCTTATAGATTTAAGTTTTGTGGAATATGTCCAAGAAACCTATTAGAAGCCCTTCTATCAGTCCTTCCTATATACCTGCTTCCAAAAGTACATATAAATTCATAAATGCATTCGAAAGTGACCGTAGAGGGATGTTTATCTACTTACTCTCTTTGTTTTTAAAGAACATTTGTTTCGATACACTGAAAATAATTGAAATACAGGAAAGCTTCTTCTAAGTGCGTCTTTATTTCTTTTATAAATTCCAGCTGAAATATCATCTCCCTTGAAGGGAAGACAAATGAAAAATGTTTTTTTATTCACTGTGGTATATTTGTGATTGTTTATGAGTTTTTCTCAGATTTTCTGCTAAATTTCTTTAGGTAACCATTTTTTATTAGACATTTCTCAATATATGAAAACTCTTTCTCTACTTTGCCATTCAAATATAACATTCTAGCTCTAGTACATAAAATTTTAGACAAGCATTGTTTGCAACTCACTGCGCAGAGACTATTTAAATTTAAATATTGACCCGTTCATGTTCCTTTTCTGAAAATAGTTTTTTTCAATCGTGCCATTATCCTTTCGTTTAATGGTTAAATCTAATTAGTTAAATTGATTATTGTGTTCACATTCCACTGTAAACTTGATGTTGTCATATACTTCATTCCTTTGTTTTACATTCTATTGACGATTGTTCATGATGTCACTAAAAATATCATCTTGATATCTGTTTTATGTATAACCATCCATCCATCACTATTCTTCGTGATTAGGAGCTGTTACACTATTTTCTCTTCATCAAATTACATATGATTCCCTTGCATCATTTTACTACTTCTGATATTCTCTTTCTATCTTTCTGATTTCTGTTCCTGCTCACAAAACAAACTTATTGATTGATGATGGTATGTATAGTGTTATTAATAATAATGATAATTAATGTAAATTCAGGCCGTTTGCAGCTGACGAGTAGCAACGAAATATAATGAATTCATTATATTCTGTAAACCTTGTTGTGCACGGATTGTTCAAATTTATGGAGGGATCATTCTGTATGAAGGGATAACGACGTATTGATATAATTAAATGAAAAAGTTGAAAATAATCTTAACATACCTTTTAAGATACGAGTAAGTAAGTTCTTGTTACTAAGGTAGAGATAAGCTTGCCACAGTTTCCTTCTCGGCTCTTAATCTAGATTTCTGACTCTTGATAGCAACAACAGGAAACTTCAAGAGATGAGCTTGTATACTTACTAATCACCCTGAAAGATTCCATAGTTTTCGCTTTATTTAATTTCATGAAGAGAATAGATTGCATGAATATTATCAATTTTCCCGCAATAGTTTTTCTCCCTTACTATTGACCAAGTTGGATTTATTTTTCTCTTATAACTGACGATCGTTCAAAATTTATTCAATAAATTGTTTGTTTTTCCCTTCAGATAAGCATCAATAATTTTACATTTATTGTTGTTCATTCATATGTCAATATTATTCTTATAATATTTATTTATTTACTCGGTATTGTTCAACATTTAATGCCACAGTTTATGCACATTAACATATTGCCAGTTTTCTTTGATCTAAACAATTCAAGGCTTCTTTTTGTTAGTCTTCTGTAACTTCTTTAAGACTAATCCATTTCCTTTTTGTGTATTTATTTGTACTACTAACTATTAGGCAGTAGTTTACCTTTTGTAACCGTTTCTTGTTTTACATATATTAACATATTCATTTCACTCGAACTATTTTAGACGGTTAACTTATTTAGTATTATGATTGCATTATTTGTTAATTCATAACTGAAATTCTGTAGCCGCCTAAGTTAACTGAACTTTCATTTATTTACATCAGTGTTCCTCGTTTACGTTCATTCATATCGCTTCTAACTGTAGACGTTACTGTGACCTTAAACCGCTTCATGCTATTTATTGTTTGCTGTATGTTTCCGCGACTTCTTATTATTTATTTGTAGTAAGCTCTTTCTCTTTATTCAAACTTGGACGCGTTTTAATTACCTGAACACCACAAGCTGTGATTTTCACCTTTATACTTCATATTACGTGAATTGAATCTCACCTATGTAATAACTTTTCCTTCATTTGCTTATGGACGTCAGCTTACGTCAATAGTTTCGTTTAAATCTGGCAAACAGATTTCACAGTTTGTGTTTGTCATAAATTGATCTCGGTTGTGTGCAGCTGGAAAGCCAAGGAGCACTGAAAATCTCTTTCTTCCTGGCATGGGACACGTCAGTCGTGTGCACACACAATTACTCCAGAGATCGTACCCAGGACCTAAGGGTTCTGAGTTTACTTTACTTTTAGAAATTTTGGCCTAGCTTTTTCAAATTATCTTCAGTGTTTGCTAAGAATGTTATATCTAGCACTCTCGACCATTTCTACGTTCATCTAGTAAACATATTTTACGAATTATTGTCTAATTTTCACTGAAAATTTTATTTAAATTGGCTGGAGTTTTCCACATCTGTCCCCTATAGACATATTCAGTTTAACACAGCCTGATGTATTGAATTATAAACATGAATATTTTGGAAACTAGTGCCTAAAATTAATTTGTGAAATTTACCTGTTATAATATCCAACGCCTATTCACGAAATGAACTGAAACGTGTCAGAAAATGTTAGTTACAACATAATGAACGTTGTCAACATTACAGATAACATCAAATTTTTATACTTATGCATCAATAATGGATTACTGTAAGGTGGTCACAATGCAGCAAATATATATGCAATTTGTGTAGTTAATATTATATCCATTCATTTTAGAAATTTTCCTATGATGTTTTGAAATGTTTATACATATATTTATATGTACTGTTTTCTTTCTCTAACATTTAAACTCAAAGCTATGGGATATACGTGATGGTCAATGTAAACAAACGTTTACTGGACATGAATCAGATATTAATGCAATTATATTCTTTCCGAGTGGTTTAGCTTTTGCAACTGGTAGCGATGATGCAACGTGTCGATTTTTTGATATACGGGCTGATCAAGAAATCGGAATGTTTAGTCATGATAATATTATTTGTGGAATAACAAGTGTAGCATTCAGTAAAAGTGGTCGACTATTACTTGGTGGATATGATGATTTCAATTGTAATATTTGGGATACACTTAAACAAGAGCGTGCTGGTATGTGTACTTTTTTGTTTACTTTTCTTAAAACTACTTGATGTCATACTTTTTGACTACACGATTGAATGCTTTCTATATCGTCCCTTGTGATAATAATACAATGCAAGTAAAAAGATTATTTTTTTCACATTAGTTTCAATAGGTGTCTGAAATTTGTAATAAAATTCTTCGACATGTTAACTTACTGTGTCTAGTAAAACCGTAATCTTTCTAATATCCGTTTAAAATACTCTGAAATAAAACCAAGCCACTTATAATTTTGATAGCATTCATCTTGGATTTCCTGTGTCAAATTTTTCTTAGTATGATGTCAATTACAATGTATTGGAGTAAACTGACACCTATATATCCTATCTAATTAGAAAAAGAAGATCGGACTTTTCAAATTATTTTATCGAATTGAGAGCCAAAAATGTTTGCATGGTTTTCTTAAATCTGCAGTCTTTTCAACTGTATGAAACTGAAGCAACATCATTCGTGTTCACCAGAAAACAAATATTCTTTAAGCTTTTTGGTTTCACTTTTTCTAAAGTTGGTTATGAGACCTGAATGTTTTTTGGTGTTGTCTTCTTTGAGCTGGATAGTTTGTTTTTACTCTGACTTGGTGGTTACATCATTTCACTTTCATCCACTAGGTTCCAAGTTTAGGTTTTGCCGGGCTGTATTATTAAGCTTCACACAGTGGCTCAAACAAAAGTGTACTAATCTGTGCACGGCAAGTGTTTTGCATCATTTAAGCTGATAAAACATAATCCCACCACAGTTATTTCCCGAAACTAGGGATCTCCATTATCTTAACTAATTCATCGGTATACTAATTCTAGTATTGTTCGTTGCGTTAAGTTCTATGTTTGATTGGCAAATCCCTCTTATCTAAAAATGAAGATTGAAGTGTATCTATTAATAAAGTTTTTATTTCCATATAATGATAGTGTTCGTCGAAAGTTTTTATTTTTGGCCATACCGAATGATAATAATTGTTACTCACAGACAGTTATTATTAATGGCTGTTTCACACTCATTCATAATTAATTTCCTTGCTTATTTTTCATTTATTCTTCTCTTTATTCACTTCTTTTGCAAACCAACATATATATAATTCTTTATCTATACATATCAGTGTTGTTGCATGTGAGATTTTAAAGTAGAAACGTGCGATTAGTTAGTTGTGAACAATGTATAACCTGACGGACATATTCATCTGTTCAATTTACAACATCCCATTAGCACACTAAGATGAATTTTGATGTTGTGGTATTATTAACATATGTGGTAGTAAGATAGAATAAATGTAGTGCATGTCATTGGAATGTTTGTGGTTCTTCGTTTACATTTTTAACTTTAGTCAACTAGTGATATATTACCCAGCCTTATTTAATACCCATAGTTAGATAAATGCTTCACATTCGACAGTTAAAATCTAGTGGTCATATTTGACCATCAGAACTGCAGAATTGTTTCCTGAAGTCGGTCCTGAGAATGAATGTGTTTGCTACTATTGAGTATTGTGAAGATTGCCGTTTTATCTGTCCTACTAAAAACGCTATACATATTTCCGTTGCCTGATTACTTGATAAATTCCGTCTCTTCTAATATAATTCAAATTACTTAGGCAATTATTAGAAGGGAAAAATTATTATTGTGTCACTTAAGTAGTATAACTTTATTGTTTTTAGTTAAAAAATATTATTGTTATCTATCTTACGTTCAGTTCTGTCTATACAATTAAATTTTATTATTGATCTTTTGCTATATATTTAATGTAACTAAAATTATGTCTAATTGTTTTTCTACTATAAATCCTACTAATTTCGTCTAAGTTTATTTTTCTGCTGCTAAGTAATCTATTAACGTTATTATCGTTCATCATTTTAATATTGTTGTTTCATTTTTCTAAAAATCCTTATTTTGTTATTATTATATCATTAGCCAATACGAAATATTCCTTTATTCATTTAGATTTTCATGTTGCATTTTGTAATTTAATGACACTTTACATTCAATTTGGATTTCGAAAATTACTACATATTTTTGTGATTATGTTTCTTGTGCAATGCACCATCTCACTTTTTCTACATAATAGAGAAAATGAATTCAATAATCATTGGCGTAGCGTATACGTTTATTGGTGTGTCTATTATGTCCTATAGAATTTTTTTAGACAAGTGTTATTATATTCAAAATAGTTGTAATGCACTTGTTGCACATATTTATTGTCCTTTATTTGGTCTTCGTGTTAACTGGATATTATAAGCGACAGTTGGGATGTATGCAGTAGTTTCTAGGTCTAGTTTCATAGTCCCAAAATCTGAATACACTGACCACTCCTCTTATCTTGAAAGTTCCATAGGCCCTGGTGCTTCGGTATTTAACAAAATTTCAGCGCGGAATCAGTAAGCTCACTTGGTTTTGTCGATTTACACCACTTGTGGCGTAGATGGGATATCCATTCACCAAATAAAGAACGAAATTTGTTGAGAATGTATCCGTTGTGTATTGGCCCATAGCTGTGAAAATGGATGACATGTATAAACTTCTTGCCTTTGATTTAGATGTCCTGGAGTTATATTCTACCATGGAATAAGCAAATAAACAAGAATGAGGTTGAGTACAGGTTAATATAAATTGGCTGCGGTCAATGAGTTTGTGAATCTTTATTAACTTCGTCTTACAGTTTTGGCTTGTTTAGGATTAGGATAAAAGAAATCTATGCACAGTTAAATCAAAACGTGATATCACTCTATGAAGTCGTCGATTTTAAGTCTGAGTTGTTTTCTCAAGAACAACAAACTATCTTGTTTGGATCATCTCGACCAATCGTTAAAGTCATTCAGAGACATGCCTTACAACCGACCACAGTAGTCCAAGTGCATTCTTTCTCCACCTTTTAATCTCGTTTCATTATTATTATTCCCACTTTTTATTGTCGAACTAACAGTGTTGTACATTCGGGTGGATCGTGTAAATGTGGTGTGGCAGTTAGGGGTTAATGTGCTTATGTATTAGGCTTTACTTTATTACTGACTGACTGAATTTCGAAGTGCTGATGATGGATAGTCGTTATACTTAAACAACTTTAATCTAGAAAACTGTAAATTAGTCGATCACAAATCTGCTGTTTCAATGCATTTTTAGAGTGTTAATAACGTTTAAAATTGTTAAGAAAAATTATTTCGACCAAAAGTTGTATTGTTAAATGTTTCAAATGCCCAGTTTTTTCTGGGTGGTCCGTTTGAGAATCACGCAAGCTTATTCCTTTACCATGGATTTGAATTTTATATTTATCTGGATCATGAATTGTAGAACAATAAAGAAATTAATTCGCTAATCAAATTGAAAGAATACCATTTATTTAGTAGTTGGTACTTGATATTAGTCTGTCAAGTAGTTATAACGAATATATAGACAATAGTAGTCTACGGCTATGCAAAATAAAACAAAGATGAGTGTATTTTCAACATTTCAGTGTTCACTAAGTGTGTCTAACAGTTTTGGTCATTTAGTGGATGAGTGGTGCATATTAAAGTTAGGGTTATCTACAGTTGCTTGCTGTATACATGTCACTGTCGCCCAGGCGGATATACCGGATAAAAGCGCGCGAACTAAGGCTCTGAAAAGAAATCTTTAAGGAGATATTCATTCTCTTTTGCAGTATCCACCCACTAAACGAACGGAAAAATAACTGAAAGTGTTGAATGCATCTAATTCTAACTAACTCCAGATAACCAAAGTCATTCTAACAGCTGTGACATTATAAGTTTACCTTCAAACAGCCCATATTTTAATCCACAAATCACTTCTAAATTCGTCTGATTGTTTGTTTCCTTGTTCCTCCTCAATTTCAGGTATACTGGCTGGACACGATAACCGTGTTAGTTGTTTGGGTGTATCCGAAGATGGTATGGCAGTATGCACAGGATCATGGGATAGTTTCTTACGAATATGGAACTAGTTGGATCGAAAACTTTCTAAGTCACCTTTTTAATATGCATCTGCACTTTCGACTGTTTTTTTCCGTGGTTGCAGATATTTTTGTTTTGTCTTTCTTTGCCAACAAAAATTCAAACAAAGAAATAAATGCACATAGGATTGTAATCAATCTGATCATGCGAGAGAAGTTTGTTTTTCTTTTCACATTTTTATCTCTGATTTTCACCTCTTTTCTGCCTTTTCTCATTTCCTCTTGTTCCTTGAAGATACAATCAATAGAATTGCAATCGACTATTATTAATGTTAGTATATCAGGAGTTTTTCCCCTGTATTTTTATTTTGTTGGTTTCACACTTATGAGAGGTGGTTATGTTTACATATGTGTAAGTATCTGGACGTTATAATTAAATAGGAAATTAGATCCTTCTATCTGAACATTTCTGTTTTTAAATCCAAACTTATGTTGCCAGTGTTTTTAAAGTTTATAATGTTCTAAGTCAATCGTTAGTTTTTTTTGTTTGTTTTCATACTCTTAATCTTCTTGAATATATTTTTACCCAGTATGCATAAGGTACAGAATGATGGTAACGTTATCAGCGAAAAATCCAGTGTGTCTCAGTGCACATGTATTTAGTTATGTTATATCATTTAATGCTTGACTTCTATTCAATTTTCAGCCTCTTTTGCATTTATTTGACATAACGTTGAAGAGATCTCAGTAAACATTGTTTTACCCATATATGTTTGTGCGCTTACCTACTACTCAATTACTTAAAGGCATATTATTTGGCACTCAAATATATATATATATATATATATATATATATATATATTCGAGTATTTTTCTCTCGTGACGTACTAGAGATTTTTAAGTATCTGTTCGCTTTCATTACCACTTCTAATTGCTGTTTGCTTTGGACAGTTATACAGTTCTCATCGTGTGCCTGATACCTGAGTTTATGGCATAAACAAATACATTTATTTGGTGATATCTTTTTCAGCTATCTTCTCCTTTCAAATAGTTGCTTTCTAATGGCTATATTCTTTTCCTTTATCAGTATAGTCGTTGATTTTGTAAAATTTAACGTACTTGTTCATATCTGTTTGGGCTATTGCATTCTATTTTTTTTTCTCTTTTTGCCTTGATGTATTTCTTGTGAAATTAAGTTTGCTTTATTGTTTCACAACAGTTACAATTTTCATCATTACATTTATCTGTTTGTTTATCATTTAATAATTCTATAATGAACTATGCAAATTTTAGTAGAATTCACATTTAGTCTTGTTTCATTAAGATTGGTAATACGTTTAAATGCCCGGTTAAATTAAATAAAACATGATCTTTTGTGTATTTAAAGCATATATACATATGTATATCTTTAAGAAAGTGTGTATTTTGTTTTAATGTGAAACTCCGGGTCAATTGAATCTTGTTCATCTATTGAATAGTGTTAAAATGTAGTCATGATTATTAAAGAAATTAGTGACATTTATTAAGTTGTTAACTGAAATATGAGTTAGTTGATTTTTTTTTTTTGTTTTTGTTGGAAGGAAGCTGTGTGTATTAGTACTAATTTCCTTCTGTTTCACGTTAAAATGTATTTTTTGTTTCATTATGTTCTCCATGTTGTTTCTCTTACGACAGCACTGTGCACGTAGTACAAAAACAAGAATGTTTTGACTTGATCATTATTCTATTTTCAAATAGTAGCATTTTTTTTTTTGTTTTTCAACCTGAATGTTTTTTTTTACGAATTTCTTTCTATTCTATAGTTCACGATTTTATCACTCCATTCTTTTTGTGGATTGAGTTTCCTAGACAGAATTCATGGATTACATATACTATGAAGTTATTGCATTTCACAACATCTTGTTTTTAGGCTTCTTAAACTTGATTGACAATCGGGTGTGTATTCGTGTTTATCTTTATTCATTGTTGAGTTTTTTTTTTCTCCTGTCATTATTTGGTGGTAGTGGGAAGTTGTTATCTATTAAATTCCTTTTTGTATGTGTTTAAGACACAACAAAATAAAATCAAAATCCTATCACACAACCTGAGGTTATTTCTTTTATTGTTTTAAAGTGTATCAGGTCTGCGCATAATTACTTCAATATTTTACAGAATTAAACAGAAACTGACAATTTTACAACATGTGATTTTATCTGTATCCTTCGTCATGTTTCACTATGTATGAAATGTTCTGTGCTTATGTTGACAATAAAATAATATTTGCAGATATCATTAGTAATACAAGTGATATAGAACAATTCACTTTTTTTATTGTTTTCGTATAATCTGGAAAGTTGTTGGGAAGATTTGGAACTCTAGATGATGATTTTATTGAAGTTCAGTTCTTTGAGCTTAGTGGTTTAATTTTGAAATTTTCATTGTTTCCACAAACGACTGGCAGTTCGATTAGTTGTCATCAACAACATCCTATAGTGGAATACTCATAACTCAATGCTGTCAAAGTTTGCAATGATGCAGTGTTGTCTAGAATGATAGTGAAAACTACGCGATTAGACGAAGTTTAAAGAACCCACTTTCAATGAGATAGTGTTAGTTTGTTCAAATACTGTTATAAATTGGTATCTATAGTTTTAAAAGAGAAAATAAGAAACCATGCTCATAAAGTGAAGGGTTTCTATTTTCTAACAAATGATTCAGGAGAAAAGGTTTCGAACTGTCGGATATGATCTATAACTAGCAAGGGGAGATTACTTGCAGTGAATTTTAGTTTTTTGACCTAGCTTGTTTCATTATGATGCTCTCATGAACTGTTTGAGTAATATCGCTAATAGTAGAAATCGGATGGATGAAAGTTTGTACAATTTCTTAGGTGGGTTCTGACATAGTTGGTTGTCACTTGTACTGAGTAAACGGCAATTACTTTACAAACATCACGACAAAACTGAATACCTAGAAATGTTTTTGGTTTCAGTAATACGGTTGATCTGATGCGACTGAGACGAATAGGCTTCGAATCTAAGGTAAATCTTGGTTCTTTTCCCACGGAATTATCATTTATAAGAATATATTATATTTCACTTTTATGACCGTTGTTCAGACAATGTATATATATATATATATATATATATATATATATATATATCGAAGATTTAATTTGTTGAGTTGTTTCTGCTAGAATCCAAAATTTGATCGCTTCAATACTTTATGTGAATTGAGGTCCAGCCCCTTATATTTTTTCAATATTCATTCTCATCCTGAGTTTGTTGTTTATGGGGAAGTAATTTAATGGATCTAGTTTGGTCGACTTCTTGGATGTCAATCAAATATTCGCATTTCCATCAGCATTTGTTCGTTGTAATTGTTATGACGTGGAAAAAAGGAAGATTTGGTTGGTAGATGAGAACGCCAATGAGGTGTGCCTAGTTGATAATGCGCGACTGCCCTATGCCCACTTACCCCCAGACCAATAATAAAAGAACCAGAATCAGGAACGGAGAACGTATTGTATTTTAATCATGCTTTTATATCTACACAAAATCAGACCACACAGTAAAGCAATCAAGGATCTAACGTTGGTACAGAACAAAGGGAATAGTGGCAGTGAATGAGGACAACTTGTGCACAACTAAGCAACTATAGTTCATAATAATAAACAATATACTAAGAGTAAATACACTAAACGGGAGTATAGAGTAGGAGGACTATAATTGTAGAAATGAAATGTTTGCATTACTCATGACCAAAATAATTAAAATAGTCCTCCAAAATACAGTTATGAAAGTTCGTTACTTTTCTTTAATCGCTCGGCGTATCAGTAATACTCTGCTTGAACAAATCACCTAATCAATCACAGGATTCATTTTTGTAGGATATTTTAATCGTGGAATTCAGAATGCAAAGTGTATCCGAATTGAGACACTAGCTGGATGTTACAGCACCCGACTGTTGATTCTCCCACATATACATGAACCCTGTATCGTCTATTTTAAACACAACTCACCCATGGTACTCATTTGCCAAAACTTGGTAACAAGTACCAGTTTATTCGTAAACGCGTTCATTTATCAGCTTGTGTATAACTTACGTAAAGGTAGAAAATCCAGTGAATTCATTGTATCCAGTAAATTTTATCGTTCTTGCTTTATTTGATTATATTTTAAATTGGATTGAGATGAATTATATATGCCACATTCAGCATGGTATTATCATACTAACTATTTCTCTATGAAATCTTATATTTGTGTTCGAGATACATATAAGTGAATAACTATCAACTTCTAATAGTTCTTCAATCGATTTTCCTTTAAGAAGTATCTATGAATGCACTACTAATTGTTTTAGTCACTATAAAATTAGTAGTAATTCCTGCTTCAGTTTTATAATTCAATTTAAAAGTAAGAAACTGTTCACTGTAGCTTATTCTCAGGATAAGTTTACTCATTACATGTTACTATAAAATGAGTATTGTATAACCTGTTAAATTGTATAAAATTATCTCTACTTGAATATATTAAGTTATTAAAATGGATTAAGAAATTTCTAATAATAATAACAATAGTAATTCAATGATAGACTTATCTTCTTTCTTTCACCACTCCCAATTATTAAGGAAAAAAATTTACTAAACAGTGTAACACAAATCTATTACATTTAAAATGATTTCATGTCGATCAGTTTAAATGAATGTAAACAAAAGTAAAAAGTTGTGTTATGTATACTTCAATAGTTAAGAAAATTCCTTTGAATATTTTGAATATTTTTGTTTGATATTCTCTTATTTAATAAATAGTTGTTTATTTCAAAGATTCTCCTTTAAGAAAATAAGTTTATTCAAAACAGTTTACATAGTTTATATCTTATCTTGACAACTGATACTCAATTGAACTGTAAGTGATTATCAATACATTTAATGCATAAGTTAATTTAGAAAATAAACTTTCATGTAAACTCTTTATCTGTAGAGCATTAACAATTGTTCATCAATAATAATTAATAGGAAGATTGTATTACTTTACAATCTTACTGTAATTTCTGTAATCATCAGTAGTAGTTTTTGATACAAGGGAATAATTGTTCAATTTCCTAATCCTATATAATTTATTATCTACTTGTAAAATATGATATGATTGTTGAGATGACTACTAGAAATTTCGGCTAAGCATCTAAAAACCTTTCAATGAGCAAAGAGATATTCTGTCTAATCACCGTCCGATAAGATTTCTAGAATGTTTGATGTGGGAAACGTGTTTATTTGTACATATGTAACATTTACTGGGATGAAAATTTCTTCCTGTTTTTTCTCATTTGCCACTTGACTGGGGTCTACTTGTTCGAGTGCTGAAGTTGGTATACGATGTTATTAGTAGTCAAGTGCAAGATATTTTAGCAACAACTAGTCATTTTTCCGAAAATCTTATTTCGTAGATGTGATTATTTTTGAATTGAGAAAATGAAGTTAATTTTGAATTTGTTTAATTGCTATATCATAGGACTCTAGCATTCATATCGTTGAACAATAATTCATCAATGTAATTGTTCATTGTTTTACTAACTAAAACTGTGTAAACAATGTTCAACACTTATATATTACTATAAATCGAAAAAGTCTTATCATACTAATTTATCAGTATAATAATGTCACGTATCTCTGATGTATCAACTGATTCATATCTGTATTTTAGGTGAATAATAGACTCTATAAAAATACAATGTTTTAAGACGAAGTGAAAATTCCTTTTACAAGCGTAGAGTTAAAATATTCACATCATACCCGTTTATCAATGTCTATTGACAAAACATGTATTCTTAGCTGTAAATAAAATCAGCGTGAGTCGAAATTACTCTCATTAATCCTTAATGGATTGTGGCTGGCAAGGAGAATCTAAGATGAAGATTTCGTCCTATTTACGACTTGCCAGCTGGATGTGTCTGCATCCAAGTTGATATCCACACTGGGACTCGAACTCAGTTCATTTTGTGCCAAATGCCACCATGTTTACTACTAGGCCACCGAGTCCAGATAGCCACTCTTGTGCAACGGGTATGTATATATAATTAGAAAGTATTTGGATCTTCCCGTTGATTTATCACGGAGTAAAGTTGATCATTCTCTTCTGTCATATGTGGGAAGATCCAATTACTTTTTAATCCCTGACGGAGCTTATGATCAATCATTTTATGGAAACTTTACATGTTACATTATATTATTTATAAAAGAGGTAGCCGTATTCAACTGTTGTTTTTCAGGGGAAAATATTTCCAAAATTGTACTGGCCATTTAAAATGATCATGAAAAAAACATCTGAGTCTCAGCATGTTACTATATGGCTGTATAACCAGTGTCAAACAGTTATCACTTGAACACTGCGAACGTTCTTTGAAGTTTCCGAGATTACTTATTAATCCAGTTTTCTCAGGTACCTGGTGAAGAAGTATCCTTACATAGTGTAAGAAGCAGGAGAATGATAGCCGCTGGCATACCACTTACACCACTTGATTTTATCTTACTTTTGATAAAATCTATTTTTCCCTTTATCTGTCGATTATATTAACCCTTCTTTAGTTAATTTAGATGATTAATTATTTTGGTTTACCTAGATTACGCAATGAGAAGACAAAGTTTATTGTGTCTATGGCAACATATTTTTTCAATGTATCTCATATTACTTGGCTTCTCATTAATTTCTTAAATTATTTATATGGAGATTAATAAAGCATTCAACCGAACAAACTGAAAAATAAGGCTTACATAGATAAAAAGAACATTAATTCCAATACTTTGAATCACAACCCTATTCTAAGCAAGCGGGGGGTTAGTCTAATTTTCTATTTCAATAAACTGTAATATTTACAATCGGCCATCGGTGTACAATAGCATAGATAGGTATATTCAAGCCTACGACTAATTTTAATTATTTTCGTTAAACTGAAGAGAATGTACTTGTCATCACTTTTCGTTTAATCGCTGGAATTTATATTTTTGCAAACAAAGATATATTCAAGGACCGTTATGATGAAGTCATTATTCATCCACACATAACTTGGTAAACAGCCGGATGTGAACCAGCCGTGTATATTTTGTTTGAGATTTATGTAATGCACAAACCCTTCTCTTCAATAATAGTGATATCATCTGGGTAATATCTTCTGCTTCGTTTCAACAATAAGATATTCAACTTACCTCTACCTAGTAAGCTTAATATGGACCTGACTTCCAGTACTGCAAGAATTGTGCGTCTCAGCGTAGTATCCAGTAAATAAATTATGTGTAACTGCTAACTACATGTTGAAGTCCACTTTCTTATCACCTGTAAAAGTGATATATATTATAAGTGCTTATTTAAATGGGGCTCTTTCTTTTTTAAACACAACGGTTTCCCTTTCATATTTCTAAACAAATGAATAATTTTCCTCTTTATGTAGATAACTACTTGCAAGTAACATGTTGAATATACTCGAAAAGTAGTCACATTTTTATGAAACATTTAGGGTGTCATTTTATAAAGAAAGCAACAAACGATCCTACGTCATTATTTCAAGGCTTTTTGTGGGTGATATCGGTCTTTATCTCAAGAGGACTGTTTTGGAAATATTAAGCTCACTGCGTTGGATTGTTTATTTGAGAGCTTTCATCGGGACAGACTTTTGATAGGAGTGAGTTAGAATGACGACATAAGTTCTGAAAATAAACCATTAAGAAATAAGTTTTGGGGAGGTTTCATGACAAATTTGAATTCACTGGGTGGATGCATTTATTTCGTTCCGAATACTTTTTCAAATAGCATTAACTGTACTATAATTCTCTGTTGCTCCCTTTATCAATTCTTTCACTACATACTGTTTATACTAACTATCAAGTTCTATCCGTACTAACCTTTACTCAGCTTCTCTATTCCGTAAACTAGACATGGATAGATCATCTTTCAATAAAAGGTTGAAGACACAGAGCAGTGTAAAATTTAATTCACACCCAAACACGGCATTGCAATTGATACTCACTATACGCGCAGATCAGTTATATCGGTTAGTTAAATGTGAACATCAGTGACATAGTTTCCTATTAACTGTTTAATACCTAACTGAAATTGTGAGATAACCAGCGAATGTTATGTTTAATTAATCAATAATTTATTCTGTAGACTCATACAAAGAATCAGTTATTGTTTGGATTAAACAGTCATATAAATCAATGAGTTTCATATAGTAAATATTGCTTCTAAAAAGCTAATAATAACAGGACTGCGAATCAACAACTAGTTGACTGTAACGATAAGTAACTGTAATGTTCTTATTGTTACCAATAGTTGTAATATCTAAACATTTTCAACAATAAGATATTCAACTTACCTCTACCTAGTAAGCTTAATATGGACCTGACTTCCAGTACTGCAAGAATTGTGCGTCTCAGCGTAGTATCCAGTAAATAAATTATGTGTAACTGCTAACTACATGTTGAAGTCCACTTTCTTATCACCTGTAAAAGTGATATATATTATAAGTGCTTATTTAAATGGGGCTCTTTCTTTTTTAAACACAACGGTTTCCCTTTCATATTTCTAAACAAATGAATAATTTTCCTCTTTATGTAGATAACTACTTGCAAGTAACATGTTGAATATACTCGAAAAGTAGTCACATTTTTATGAAACATTTAGGGTGTCATTTTATAAAGAAAGCAACAAACGATCCTACGTCATTATTTCAAGGCTTTTTGTGGGTGATATCGGTCTTTATCTCAAGAGGACTGTTTTGGAAATATTAAGCTCACTGCGTTGGATTGTTTATTTGAGAGCTTTCATCGGGACAGACTTTTGATAGGAGTGAGTTAGAATGACGACATAAGTTCTGAAAATAAACCATTAAGAAATAAGTTTTGGGGAGGTTTCATGACAAATTTGAATTCACTGGGTGGATGCATTTATTTCGTTCCGAATACTTTTTCAAATAGCATTAACTGTACTATAATTCTCTGTTGCTCCCTTTATCAATTCTTTCACTACATACTGTTTATACTAACTATCAAGTTCTATCCGTACTAACCTTTACTCAGCTTCTCTATTCCGTAAACTAGACATGGATAGATCATCTTTCAATAAAAGGTTGAAGACACAGAGCAGTGTAAAATTTAATTCACACCCAAACACGGCATTGCAATTGATACTCACTATACGCGCAGATCAGTTATATCGGTTAGTTAAATGTGAACATCAGTGACATAGTTTCCTATTAACTGTTTAATACCTAACTGAAATTGTGAGATAACCAGCGAATGTTATGTTTAATTAATCAATAATTTATTCTGTAGACTCATACAAAGAATCAGTTATTGTTTGGATTAAACAGTCATATAAATCAATGAGTTTCATATAGTAAATATTGCTTCTAAAAAGCTAATAATAACAGGACTGCGAATCAACAACTAGTTGACTGTAACGATAAGTAACTGTAATGTTCTTATTGTTACCAATAGTTGTAATATCTAAACATTTTCAACAATATATAGCATAATAAAAACACTACATCCACAATACAGCAATTATATTAAATGAATGGTAATAAAGTTCTATACAATTCTACAAGCAGGACGAGAGGATATCTGCATGTTGGAATTCTAGTTAAGGTAAATCCGAATAATGTTTAAATTACTTGATAACATGCCGGATTACCGGAGCTATATAAATCGAGACAGGATGACCCTGGTTGTTCTGAATGTTGCTAAGCTATTCGAATTTATTAGTTGAGAATATCTAAATTCTAATTCGAATACATTTGATGTTTAAAGTGGCTTTGGATATCAGGCTTGTTGCTAAAGCATTAATGTGCCTTGAGCCTCGGATGCTAGAATTCTAATTCATATAGAGGCTACAGTATATTGTAGTGAGGGGGGGAAGGGAAATTGAACGGTCTTTAAATTTGATATGCCGGGCACCTAACATAAAGTAACTAACTTTCCAAACTGTCTTTCAGAAGACTATTTCATTCATTTTGAGTATACGTAAGTCGATTATTTTATTTATATTTTTGTCATGCTCCCATAGCTCTAACCTCCCATCAAACTCATGAACTGTTGTCATATCACTTGTTATTCACGAGCCATAACTAATTAATCGTGTACCTGTACCCACAGTTCTTATTCATTATTGTCTCCGTTTTGTATAGATGTTGTTCTCCTTATTGGTGTGCTGCGTGGTTTGATTTTATGTATATATAAATGAGTGTTTAAAGCACAATAGGATTCTGTCTGGTTGGTCCATCGTCGTGTGTTATTCCATCTCTTGCTTGGGGCTGAGTGAGCATAGGGCAGACGTTCAGTGATCAACTAGGCACCCGATTGATGTTTTATAATCCAACCAGTTTTTTCTATGCCGTAACAAAATTAGCTCCAGGAACAATAACCCTAATCAATCAGATAGAGTTTAGTAAATATGAAGTCAATCATAAATCACTTAATATAATACATATGTTCAGAATTGTGTATAAAATTATTAGTGAAAATTTATTTATGACATCGCAGGGTAATAATGAATGTGCTAAACTTATTGACTTCTAGGTTCATGTCAGGCCAAGAATACATAGAACAGAAATCAATACAATGTTTAGACTAAAACCCTTAACTTTAACTAACAGTAAATGTATACTAACTTACTACGATGCCTAACATTACTTCTTATATAATCATAACTCAAATCCTCGAAGAGATTCAGATTAAATGTTTTCAGAAAACTCTCTGAGTTCCTATTAATGACTTAAGATTACTAGCGTTATATAGCTTTATAGATGAATATATATATATATATATATATATATATTCATTACTTCTTTTTAAAGTGCCTAATCATTTGTCTACAATCACGGACTTCGATTGGTTTAAGCAGGTTGCAAGTTCATGAGGTCGTTTAGATCATCTATATACTCAGATTTCTGAAGTCTATACTAATTGCCTAAAATAATAATGCGTATTAGATATTTGTAGATTCGACCAATCTCATCTTTTTATGTTATACTCTAGCCATGCTATGAGTGAGTACACATTAGAAAATTTGGTGCAAAGAAGATTTTCATGTTAAACAACTAATGAATAAAAGTATTCTACATCGTATCTTATAGTTGAAAATATTTCAACTTAATCTGGGAGAAGCTGATTTCCTTTATTGTTATTACTGTTTATTGTATGAGTCACAAATCGGATTAGAATGTGTAAGAAATCAATTTCTATGTCATGAGACTATTTGTTTATATGTACTTGATCACTCTTGTGGTAATCACATTACATTCTATCATTATTAAAAATTTTACTTTCATTATTTTCTTCGTTGACCTGAATTTTGAGATAATAACGTATAGCTTCTCTAATTTTCCGTACGAAACTGAATCGGTTTAAATATATGTAGTGACTACTGATTGATCTGAGTGATAAGCATTTTTTTTCAAATTGTCTATAATTTTTAGTCAAAAGATTAGCAATCAGGCAAACCTCTATGTTGGGTTATGTAGTTACATGTTATTCACTGGTATCGTTCCTCGTAAATGTAAGAGAAACAACAGGAATTTCGTGACCCAAAGTGCTGGCTTTTACACGTAAAACATTGAAGGTTATTGGTCACGCTTAAAGGAATAATATGGTTTGGAGCCATAAGGCTGAGTTCTTATATCTTTTATCTTATGACTTTGAAATCAATGAACCCATTTTAAGTTTCTGATAGTTTATAGGTTATATTAAAATGCTTCATCCTCTATACGCTTTATAAACGCTTTTATTTTTATAGTTTTTCACAATGATTCATAGTTTCATCTACAAGTGTGATCTCATTGTTTAAAATGCACTTCAAGATCATTTGTAGTCGTCTAGTTTCACGTTAGCTTACATGAGTGACTGTGATATTTGTGTGTTTGAAGTGTTTTAGAAATAATACAATAAATATAGTATTCCATATTATCAGAAGTGAATGAATGATATGAAAACGGCAGCCCACAAATATAGAATGATGATACTGAACTGATCTATAATGGTGAGTAATTATTAATTCATAATATTGACAATAAAGTAATAGATGAAAACAAGTATATTTGAGATCAGCTAGCATTACACACAAATACAGGTAAGGACAACTACAGCAGTGGGGGTGGATAAAGTGCCTGTTTCACGGACATTATCAGTTAATATATTTAAACAAATCGATGTAATATACAGTAACAAGCGTTCTAAGTACAATCTATATTTCGACATGAGCACGGAAAATTGTCACAGTTGAACGAACTGGCCAACTTTTTGTTAATTGCTGATTATATGCACAAAGCTCTAGCTTACAGCTATATCCAATCTAGCCTGATTGATTCTACTCAGACACAGATTTTCTACTGTCAATCAAGAACCAGACGAGTCAAATGTGACACATATTACAATATTTCGGTATGATAAATCACATATACAAAGTGAAAAAGCAAAAATATGCTTCCCAGTTTTTTATACAATCAAATATGATGATGCCCGTTTTTTCACCAATCTAATTAAACCAATCCCGTCTACCAAAGTTGGTTTATCACCTTATGTCGAAATTTGAAATGATTTCATTTGGATTGATGTTATGTATTGAAAAAATAAATAAATACTCTCCGTGGCCTTGATAACTGCCAATCAGAATATGGATACGTCAGCCCCACGACTATCAACCCCCAAAGCCGGAATAGAGAAGACAGCAACTACGAGCCAACCAGACACAATCAATCCAGTCCAATTGCCGGTCCTATTGTATTTTAATCATGCCTTTATATATACACAAATTCAGACCGCACAGCAAACCAATTAGGGATTTTACAATAGTACGAAACAGAAGAGATTGTGGCAGTGAACAGGGGTAACTTGTACACATCTAATTAACTATACTTCATATAACAAGAAAAAAATACAATAACAGCAAATATACTCACTCACTCTTCTTTAGTGGCCCGACATAACAATTGACTTGACTGATTGCTAGGTATTCTGTGCGTGTGTACTTTGAATCTGCTAAGTGGTTCGATTAATATATTTCAATAACTATGCGTTTAGTTTTGTATCAAAAATACACGGACAATAATATACACGCTAAAATTCAGAGTGAAGTGAATATGAAACTTCTATTGATGTAACAAGTAGTAAATGTAAATTTTTAAGTTAAACGGTTGCAAGTAAGTAAAAGTGTTCAGTTTACATAAAAATAAAATCACTAAATAGTGTTTAATGCTTCAACAACAACATAATGTTTATGCACAGAAAATTGTCAATTTGTTAACTGTCACATGAAAATACACAAGTTATATTATGGTTCTGAAAAATCAACAGTCATAACAGTCTGTCCTTTATTGACGCAAGAGTAAAAAAGACTAGTTAAAAATAGCTTTTAAGTCAAACTATGATCTTACTAATAAGCAACAATAACACACTAATCCAGTTCTAATCAACCAATGAAACAACTCAAACAAGATATACGACAAACGTTTAAATACTCATAAGTATGCTTATAATGGCTAAAATTAACATTCCTTCCATCTTCAAAGTTAAAGAAACGAGTGATGCTCTAGGCTGTACAGTTTTCAGAGATTCTTATCGGAATCTTGTTAGTTACACTCCACAGAGGTTAGGGAATTTCGAAGCTGCTCCGGCTGCTCAGCATTCGGGATTGTACAACCCCATCTTCAAACCTCTATAATCGTCATACGTTTCTTTTTTCTATCCATTAGGCCATCTCGATAACACGTTTTGAATTAAACTGTCTGCTTTCTCTTCTGTGACTGTAATAACCGATCTTGGTCATCTCATCCGTGATTGTCACCAACGTATAAATTTGACTTAGAGTCATGCCACTGTCAAGTTTCTTGGGGTGTGTGTAGATACAGTTTCAACCATTTCTCCCAGAAGGTGAGACCACGTATTAGACTTGCCTTCATTCATTATTGCATCTTTTTGCATGTCTTCCCTCACTCTCAATATTTAGCGTTTATTCAAATTGTTTTCTATCACAACTAACAAACCCAGTCGGTGGTTAATCGTTTTTCAGGAATAGCTGCTAATAGCCTGTTAATTGTTATAGTAGTCTATTCCTACGCTCTACCTCGAGGATACACTTTCCGGGGGGGGGTAACTATCCATTTGAAATCGTAAAAGGCAAGGTTTATAAATATTTCTTATTGATTCCAGGCAGAAAATAGCTACTTAATCAACTTTCCTGTGACTTTAAAGTCACTACATTTGTCTCTATGCAAGCGTTGCGGATAACATTAGCGTTCCATAAACTAACCAAAGAAGAGTACAAAAAATCTGCAGCTACAGACATGGTGAGTTTCAGATGAATTACTGTCTAGTTAAAATGAGTGAACTATCACTCACACTTTTGTTTCACAGTGTGACCCAGTTTTACAAACAAAATAATCGAAACCTGTCACGGTAAAAGGATTACAATCTCGTGTGAAACTGTCTCATGAGAAATGTGCCACTGATTATTGACAACGCTTGGCGAACCACTCAAGAAGTTTATTGTAGCTTTTCAACATTTACTTGATTGTGTTTTTTACTTTAACAATCCAAGACCTTTCATCTTTTTTCAGAATCAAATAATTTACTAATGTGTGTCTGTTTATTATGTCATAATGTCTAGTAATCAGCCGAGTTACAAAATGACTAAACGATATTATAGTTGGGTATCATACTTGAAAAGGCAGATCATGTCACAGTAAACGCCCGCCGACTTCTATTATTAACGATAACCGATTTCGAATAAAATAATTGGCTTTTAAACTATATTTTCATCTGTCCTTACATTAGTTACAATCTGATTGAGTCGCACTTGAGAGAGGTTGCGATGACTTGATCTCATTACTGAATTATTCTTTTTGCGTTAATCAAACAGTCTAGAGCTTTGCTTCGCTTAACTCTATGACCATGAGGTGTCTCTCTGTAAGTTTGTTTATCGAAACATGCTGATGATGCTTTAGCCAGGCAGGTATCCATTTGGCATCAGTCCAAAAATTTAGAACTTCCAACTAAGTCAAAATCGTAGGCCGATTATCTGATTGATATGAACTTTTATTCAATAATATATAATCTACACTTGAACATACATCCTTGGATTAGTTCTATAACTACGAAATGTCTCACTCAGGTATATAAAGTACATATATGTATATATACGTATCCATTATTAGTGACATCACAAGACATGAAGTTCAGTCACAGTCCATTCGTCTTTATTTAATGACAAGGTGAAGCCATATTTTCTATGCATTATAGTGCTCCTTACCAAATTATCCACGTTTTTAAATCCTCCTGTACCACCAGCTCGTTCCATGAGAACTTAGCCTTACGGCCTTCAGTGGAAAAATAATAACCTCTATACAGTCCATTGGATTAGATACATATGCGCAATTGTAAGGTCTCTCAACAGGTACTTCATTTATCAGCATAACGGACTCCGAAATATAATGTTATCATGCACCAACTAAAGTATGCCTAGACTCAGATGGATAGTGATTGAGTTGTACAGATGGTCGATACAATTAAATTCAAGTAACAATTGGGCTAGTACTTAATTATTATTAATCTTTTCATCCGAATTAAATCCACCTTTCGACAACGAACTCTACAACTGGGTAGGTATTTGATACATAGTTTCGGTACTAGAAGTAGTAGTCAATGAATTATCCGAGTAGTAGCCATTTATTTTATTAAGGCTGTTCTTATAAGCCGAAGGCGGCGGCAAGTATATAAAAAGATATATTTGATCGAAAGCAGGGCTGTAAAGGGATAGTGACGTCCGTACTAGTCGACTAGAAGCTGATTTCTGCAGTATGTAATGTCCTGATCTGGTAGTTGTGCTCGTGCGGGAGCTTTTAACTGGTTGCATTCACTAAAGTAAATATGGTCAGCATCAATCGTAAGATTTTTCGCAACTATTTATTGGTAGAATTATTTATAGCTAAATGTCTTTACTTGACTACTGTTTTATTAAGTTCGATCGTATGAAGTCGCTAGAAAAACAAAAAATGGGGAAAAATTAATTGCATTTTGCTAATCTACTAACTCCAGACAAACCCTGTGAAGACAGATGCCATGCTTAGAAATTAGACATTTTGTGGCGTAGATGAATAGGATTTAGTCTTATTATACATTACTACATCTTCCACAATGAAAATATAACAGATTACAACACTTTAACGTATACCAAAAGAGGATGTACTGCTCGCTCAATCGAAACCCTCAGGCTAGGGTATTACAATTCGAGTAGGCTAAAATCTTCGTTATTTGTTACACTTTATGACACCCTTTAGAACTAATTATCACGAAGCATACACCATATCATAGTTTAAACTCTTCATAAATCCCTCTTTAGACCGTTTTCGTATCGGTAACTCACTTAACACAACGTCATCAGCATTTTAACAATAAAACGTTGAAAACGAAGCGTTTTTCGTAAAAGATCATCTTCTAAGCCCACTAAATATCTATGTGTTACATACTTTCCTCAGAAATATTTTTTTACTACACGAAGCAGACAGACATTGGATTCATCAATTAACGATGGTAAAATTTCTGCATGTTCTCGTATTAGGAAATCTTTGATTATAGCTGATTAAATTTTAATTGAGTCGTATGATGCACTCAATCCATTAAGTAATGCGTTTAGACGTTGTAAACAGTGAAATTTGCTGTCCGTCCATATAAACTGTGAAATACACAACATTGGTAACTACCTGGAGTTTCAAAATTTTTCATCATTTTGTATGTTGGTGCATCTTCACTTGACAGACCTATGACATTAAATTTCCTTTCAGTAAAATATGTTGCTTGTAAAGTCTCCAGACATGCATAAATATTTGAATGACTAGGATTGTTAACATTCGCACGGGTACCAAGAATTTTCGTTAGTGCCCACTCAAGTTGGGTTCCTGCCACAAAGGCTTTCCTAGCTTTTATCCTGAATTAAGTGCTTTGCAAATAATACGGCTAACTAAAGTTTAGTTTGTTTAGTATTCCATTTTCGCATTTTTATGCCCCTCAGATAGTACAATAATCATAGCTGATTCTTGCCTCGTGCCATCCAAAAGTAAGTAAATTAAGCAAGAAGTCTCATTTCATTAACTACTGCATTAAGAACCAGTGTTGAGTCAACATCTTTATCTTGAAATGTTAAAATCTCTACTTTACGGCTTAAGTAGAGAAGATATTACGATTATTGCAGGTGCAAACTTAGATTCCGTTGTTAGTATCGCGTAACCTAACTTTCAATAACGGTAGAATTAAACTGTACAAAGCGGACTATATCATGTATTAGTATATAGTGCCTACAATTACAACCTTCTACTGATCGTCCTCATGTAATTTTTAGACTTCTGCAGCACGACAATGTAAAAAATTTTTATTTCCTGTCATATTTTTCACTTTATATTTTAAGGACTCAATTAAAATGCAGCAAAGGATCTTAGAGAGGGTAGAGAGGGGGTGATTTTTAAAATTTGTCACTTGGTCGATCAACAATGTTCATATTAACTATAACCAATCATAGTTGAAGCCCTCTGCCGAAATAAGTAGCATCAGTACTGTCACTGATCACTTTTAAGAAGGAACCGAATTTTGGGTGGAAAACACATTGAAAGGATAATTGTATATCACTCGACATTCTGTCTTCACAAGTGAAACTGAAGCAAATCATCGATCCATGTAAATTCGCATATAGTTATATCATCGTCGACAACAGTTCTCTGTAAAAGATAGACAAACCACAAAACATGGCTGTTGCACATCAAGCCTACAATAATTTAAGCAAAAGACACAGGAAACCAACTCTTTCCAAGTTGACTAATAACCTTCATCTCTGTTCCACAAATAGGGAATCCTGCGCAAGAATATAATAGCACTTTATGTAGGGCAAGAAAGATCGACAAGGCAGCCAAAAAATGAGTATGACACAGACGCTCCATTCTTACATTTTTTATTTCAGTATGAGTTGATGGGCTGTTTTTGTGAGTTCCAATTATAGTCTTTTGAGGTAACCTTGTGAAAATTTGACCTTGACGCGGCAAATGTAAACAATGCCGTTATGCAAGCAAAACTGTAATAACAGTGGTGTGATTGATTGCGTCGTTATCAATAAGACAGTTCAGCACATACTGCCCGAAATTATCTCTACAATCAGAGGTGAAATCAAGTTATTCAATCATTATTTGGTTAGTTTGGTAGTTATTCGTTTCAGCGAAAAATTTTGACATTATCTAATTTTTTTCTAGTAGTATGACTTGTTCTTGATAAATAAGAACGTAGCAACAGTCGTCTTAGTTTTTGATTTTTAATAGAGTCTCTGTCAAGTTCCTTAGGAATCGGAACATCTACTAACTTTGCTGTGTTGTCACATCATTTTCCTCAAAGGTCACATTATAAGTTACTTTACAACTCTCGCTAAAGAAATAAATTTAGGGATGAGCACCTAGAATTTTTTATCGACCTAGGTCAACATAAAGTTCGTCTCTAATGTGCTAGTCTGTGTACTTAATTCAGGTGAGACCAAGTTATTATAATGATCTGGTAGTAATTTCATCCACCATGAATAACTCACTTTTCGTACTTTAGGTTGACGACCTGTATATATTTTGGCAGTTAATACTGGCATGTGAAGCATGTCTCTCAGTCGCTTGAGCTCTCAACTCTGATGTCGCACTTGGGTGTTGTAAATATTTTTGAACATTAGTATGATACCACGGATTGACTGAATCAGCCGTTAGAAGTGGATTCAGTGATCTAACGGTAAGGCGTTAGCCTCAGATACATAGGGTCCTAGGTCTGATCGTTAGTGTAGTCGTAGATGCACATTACTTAAGAGTCCCATTCTAGGATGAAACAGCCGTCCATTTCATCATAGTGATCAACGCTTATCTAATTTAAACTAATTCGTGATGCAAAATTATTGTGTTGTAGGTTCAACCTCAATCCCAAGTGTTTTGGAGTAAATAGCTAAATGCGATTCATCGCCTTAAAAAGCCAGGTGTAGCTGAAACCTCGGTATGTACCTAGGATTAGTAAACGAATCGTATTGAGCGGCCATTTACGTATATAAATTTCATAAGTTGTAACCAGATTCTGGGTATATCTATAGGTAGAACTGATACATTATTGCTTTTTTATATATACAAATGAACGTAAACAACTCCATTGTTGTTAGAATTCGATTCACTTTATTTATCAAAACGTACAGGTTATAATAATTATTAAACAATTTGAAGAGTAAGTTTTGGAAGTCAAGTTCGTTTTTAGCATATATGAACGTATCTGTTTAACTCCGGTTAGTGTTAAGCTACGAGCAAACACTCCATTTATATTTTAAACAGTAGTCGATAATTACAGTACGCTATACAAAACTTATTATTGTTTTGTTTTTCAGAAGGACTTGTCAGGTGACTACGTAGTTTCCAGCAGCGCTGATCGGATACTGCACAAACCTTTCCTTAGATTATCTAACGGGGAAGTAAGTAATTTGGAGTTCTATATTCTTTTTAAAGACACCTCCTCCAAACTCCGACACAATTCTTAGAATACAACGAAAAGAATACAATTTGAGTGATGTTCGTGCTACTTCTAGCAAAAGGTGTAAGCATTTCCCAGTTAAATCTTCCTCTGTTATTGACTTTTGTTGCTGTGCTTTTATGATCACTATAGTTTGTCATAACTTTAAATATTATGATTTCTTGGTTATGTTTTTATTCTGAATTCGGAAGGAGAAATAACCCACATAACTCTGATTTTCGCAACCAAATTGTTTGCCCTGAACTTGTCCTAGATGCCTAATATCAGTTTTAGCAGGCATGATTGATATATCCACTTTCATATATCAGATATAAACCCGAAAACTCGCACGGTGTTTGTGCTTTTTCATACACCTATTTGCTAGAATAAGTACTGGTTTTTATGCATACTCTACCTCTATGTGCATAGTTTTAATCAACCAATCATTCCCGATCGATTGGTTTTGATATCATAGCACACAAGTTATTCGTGGATGGCGTTATTAGAAAACCTTCATCATGTCCCAGTCGACTAATTAGTATGTAATTTTAATCCTGAAAAACTGACGTGTTTACATGATGTTGGATTACGAAAGACAACACGTTGCTTTGTGTCGTAGTGAGATTAATGTACATTAATGCTTGGGTTAGAGCATAATGCTTAGGATCTGGTTTGGGGATTAAGGTTAATGCTAATAAGTTTAACAAATACTTGAAAGGTGCGGTCACCAGCTTAATATGATTTTGCATACGATGTGTTTTGTTGTACCCAGTACTTGAGTGCATGGCTGTAACTACCAATTAGTGTGGATCTTTTTGGTTATTATTTGCACCCTCAAATTTTGTCAAGGTAAATTGTTGTTCACCTGCGTGGGTGCGGTTTTATGCTGTGCGTTGTACTTTGTAGAACTTAGATCTTATTTGTAGTATGCAACATGTTATTAATGACATTTAGGTATTATGATTTAATTTATTTTAGAACGAAAACGGTTATTTTTTCTTGCCTTATGATAAGCTGACTGTTTCAAGGTCAATTCTTAGCGTTCGTTGCTCGCTGCTATAAGTCACGCTTACCTGTGATTATTATCAAATACTCCAATGCGTTTATTGCTTTCCATACATCAATAAGTATGAGTTTGCCTTGTATATGTCGTTTTGGCTCAGTGATTAGGTAATTCTTTTTAAGCACTACTTTTTTGAGGCCCATGGTGACTCAGTGAATTAATTAGTGTGGTGTATGTTGTGGTGATACACTTGAATGGTAGGAGTAGCAAGTTTTGTAGTGAATTTTACTAATTGTAGCCATTTAGACCACTATTTGATCACGATGATATCTTAACAGCGTTCAGTTTTCAACTAGGCGAGTAAACATCCCTTATTTTGTCGCTCATGTTTATTAAGTTCTCCAAGTCGATGGAGTACTGTACAGTCAGTGATATGACATTTTAAGGAGGTAAACCTTGATTACATTTATTTTCAAGTCGAATTCTAATAGCGTCTACATGCCTGAAACTAATAATCCTGCAATTTTATTAAGCCACTATCCAAGTCAAGGCGACAAACTGACCACAGTTCAGTTAGTCATAATCAACGTGGAGTCTGGTAAAAGAATGCGTTAACCAAAGTTACCATACAGAATTTATGCATGACATTAAATTAATATCCTAAATACCTAAAGATCCGAAACTTAGTGACAATGGTGAATGATTAAACATTGAGAGTATGGTTATAAATGAGAGAAAAGAGGTTTGTGTAGAGAAATATTGTAGTTCGGAATCTATAGGAAGATAAAGTGTTCATCCTCAACTGTTTTTTTAAACTAGTTGTAACCTATAAGTCTGATGGTAACATTGAACTTCTAAGCACATTTCTTAATAAGCATTAATAGTTTGTTTTAAATGATAAAACGTCCTATTAACTTTTATTTCAAACTGTACTATTGGAAATAAATGTTGATAAATTCAACATTTATTATTGTCGTAACTACCTTTGTTTTTACCTCTCATTTAAACTTCTATGTTGTTGTGAATTTTAAAAACTACTGATTAGTTGTGCGAGGTTCTCTGTCCTCTTTCTTTTCCAACTACCCAATCATCAGTCTGTCAACTAAAGGTCATTGGATTCGAACCGTATTGTTCACTTTTCTCACATATAAAACAGGGTAACACTATAATGCTCAAGCACCAACTGTAGCTTAAAGTTCACCTTATAACGCTACGTAGTCAATAAGTGGATTATTTCTTTGTACCTAAAACGATTTTCTTTGTACAGTTTAAATTTCGTTCGCTTATCACTCATTCTATTTACTCTTCGGTATGAAGTACTTCAAGTTTAGGTGGTAGTGGTTGGTTTATGAAAACAATTTCGCTTCATAATAGATGCAACTTGCTAAGTAAATATTTATAGATTTTGGTACACATCTGAAGGAAATCTCTTTGGTAAGGTCTATTCTACAAAAATACTACACGCTCTGCTTGCATCGAGCTTATATAACTTTATTTAATTTCGTCATCATATGTATACCATCTTTTCATTTCAGGGTTGAAGAAGGAGTTAATTTCTTTGGTAAAAGCTGTCTCTACTTGTGTTCGCAGTCGTCAAATTCAAATTTTAGAGGACAAACGAGACCTTCTGTTAAGTAAAGTTTCCAAGACATGTAGGAAAAAGTCAAAGTCTAAGACATCTCACATAGACGCGTCCGTATCTTCTGTGGAATCTAGTCACTCTCTTTTAGCGAAGCTTGAAGATTGTGAATCAAAACTTTTCCAAACTCATCTCATGTCTTCAGCACCTCCGAAATGGTTGGTTTCAGCGTTAGCAAGTATGGCATTAAGAGATTCTAGTGGCTGTCTCTCTCTGGATATTTTTAAGAAAGATTATGGTCATAAACTCCGTAATGAGAATTCCTACAATCAGTCGGCCAAAAATTGGTATGAATTACTTTCATCAGCAGACAGTATTATTTCATCTTCTGATTGGACTGAAATTTCAAACCTAGCGGTAAATTTCAATTCTGTCTTCGTTTGATGTCGTTCATATATTTAGAAGATTTAGCCATCATCAAACATCTTTATTCTGTTTTATGAAATATTTCCTAACCTACCTATATATATATATATATATATATATATATATATATATATATAACTTCGAAAATTTACAGCTTATCCGAGAAATGGTAGCATAGTCATACCGTAGTATTAAATATCTACATTGGTAAAATGTTGGCAATCATTTGAATTATTATATACAGTAACTAGTGAAAATCAATTGAGTTAACAAGGAACTCGGGATATTTTTGATTTTCATTATCCCAATTGATTAAGATACCTATTTCTCCTAACAGCAACCTTTTCTAAATTAATAGGACATTGTAGTTATGTGTAAGCCAGTTTTTTGGTTTGCAGTTCCAACACAACTCTTCGTACCGTATCATGAAGCTATTATGGTTATGAATTAGTTAATCTGTGCAGAGTTTACGTTACATTAATGTTTCAAACCACAGTATCTATCACCGTGAGTTTCAGGGCTGTAGTGTTTGTCAGTAACGTAGGTATTTTAGAACTTTTAGTCTCTGTAGTGCCTTTTGTAATCGATTCTTTTCAACTCATTTTTATAAAAAATAATTTCTGTATGGTTAAAAGTATTTGGTTACCTTCGTTTTTAGTCTAAAACCTATGTAAGTGATGTAAATGCTAGATTAACTTGGGTTCACCGTCTACAACCTAATACTAATCGTTCGAAATGGTTAACAGAAGAGGATAAGCGATTAACAGAATTAGTAGAAGAATTTGGTGAACATGGTCGTTGGGAAGAAATTTCCAAAGCTTTGAATACCAATCGTACTGCTTTCACATGTTTTCAACGGTGGCAAACTGTTCTAAACCCTAATTTCCGTTTGGTAATTATACAATTTTTTGAATATCATATTTATGTAATTTATTATGGATATACTTAATGAATGTTATTGAATAAATGCTTCATTATGACCACTTATATATCAACAAGGTGGTGACAGTGATGATATACAAGGTAAATCCAAAAGCCTATTTAAACATTACAATTATATTTAGTGATTAGTACTAAGGATGTGGGGTTTTTCTTTTATCACTTTTGGGTTGTTTCTAAGTAATTAGTTTTACTCTTTATTTTCACATAAAAAAGGTAACTGTTCGTCTAATTTCACTAAGTAGAGTGTGGTTTTGTTAATTCGACATTTTTTCTAAGCTAATCGAGCGTTTAGGGTCTTGAGCGTCTGCTTTCTAGTTCGAGTGGATTCCAATTATGTTTAAATTTAGCAAACGTGCCGGATATCCAAAGCCGTTCTGTTCATCATATGATTCATTAATAAGTCGTCTGAAGTAAAAAAAAAACAGCTGTACAATTATCATGTGCATATTCATTTTAGGCAGTAAGTCGTTTTAAAAGTTCTGCCTATCCGGTATGTTCCTAAAATATTTGAATGTATTGGGTTAAGAATGTATGACTATTAATTCGAGTAAATCCTAGTTTTATTTAAATTGCTTGGAATGCTGCTACTCAATGATTTTATGGCCGGGTACTGATTGATGAGTTTCCCCACCTTTATGTGGATAAGAACTTTGGCGACCGAAATACGTACGACTGTAGCACGTTCAGGTATTCTCAGCCTTTGGTCAGTCTGCCGAAGCTGGCGAAAGGAAGAACGCTTGGATGATAAACCAAGTGATCAAGTAATACGGAAAAACATCTATTTTAGCACATTTATTTATCAATATAATTACAATGACTATTAGTTAAAGGAAAATCATCAACTGGATGACTTTTACAAAAGGTATCATAAATGATTACAAATTGAATACAAAATGTTGATTGAATTAAATAATACGATTAACTATCATGTACTCCCGAGTATTATTGACATTAGATGAATTTAATGTGATGATGTACGTGCGTACATCAGTTCAAGTTGCCATGCCTCAATTAGCAGATAAAAATGAAATTGTCGGGTAAAATTTTAAAGTAGTGGAGGTAGTAACATAGTATTAACGGAAAGGATTAGAGGTCGAGGATAAGATTTGAATATATATATATATATATATATATATATATATATATATAAGCGATCGGACTATTGCGCAGTAAAGGTGTCCTCTAGTCAGTAGGTGGGTGTCTCGCCTACTGTACAAGGAATAACATTTCTTGAACTCGAATCATGAGCATCAGAGACTTGAAGGTGACTAAGTTATACGATAAGGTTAGCCGTAGGGATAAGATAGCTATTAAGAGTTGATGGTGGGATATGATTTCGAACAAGATGATCTCGTGTGTTGTTAGAGGTATGTAAGGACCTTTCACTTCCTGGCTGCCGACATCATGGAAGGATATTACTATTTGACGTATCTGAAAAGGAAACCGGGTTAGTTTTGGTCATAGTGACCTGAAAGCGCTATTGCCGAGCCCAAGGAGCAACTACTTAAGGCCGATCACGCATGACCATGTTATGGGGGAGTTTTTGAAGTGTTAGCTCCGTTCTTTAAGAGGCCTTACTGCCGGAGACGGAAATCCGTGGAGTAAGGTGATGTGTGGCATTTTTTAGGTTTGACTTTTTCCAACCCATTCCTTCCGTTGATACGACGGTATCACTGCGGACACTGGTTATCCGAGGGAAACACCTTACTGCTTTCACATCCCATTGCAGTCAACAGTGCAACTTCGCTGCTGTCTTTAGTCTTACCGCTCTCCAACAGACCTGCTTAGCGTGGTAGGACCTAAAAGGACATGAGTTCCAGCCATTAGAGCTCTGTTGGGTCATCACAATAGGCAAGCCCGACCACCACGTCAAAGTAGCAGCTACGGTCGGGTGACTCCCTCAGTCTTTCGTCGTTATGATGGCTGTCCATAGTAATGTATAGATGCACGTTTCGAACGGTAGCCTCGCCGACTCTCGGAGGGGGGGAAGGGACAATGCTCTGAGTTATACGATCTCTAAGTGGAGACATATTGCCGGGATGGATGTGATACTTTTTGATAATTTTTCAATCAATTTACTTTGGTATAGCATAAATTGATCCAATAGTAAGCTTATTTTGTTACTGGAGTCACAATACACTTATTGGTTCCAAAGAAAATGCTGTCATATCCTTAGCTGTGTTTGTCTATATTTTTTTTACTACTATTGCGACCTAAAAGGATTTGTGGCCGACTTCTGATTTATAAATATTCCCCGCTAACTGACGTCTTCATTAAGTAAGCACTGTCAACACTATTCCACAGCTGGGACCTAACTGGATTTGAGCTCACTGTTGTTTTTGTATAATTTAAATCTATCCATTTAAACATTGAAAAGACCAAATTCTGTGCACCGTTCCTGTTTTAATAAATTTTGCAGAGAACGCCATAATAAATATTTCATTAGAATAACATGAATTCATATTATTTCCCTAGGTTCCCACCAGATATTTGCAGCTCGTAATATTTTAAAACTACTATGGCAAAAAGTGATTAACTTACAAATTAACGTGGCTAAAATTTAATATGAATATACATATCAGCATTGTGTAGCAACGAACCTAACAAACTCAATGTAATGAAGTACATTTCTTCTCACATTTATTAATCCCAGATTTGTTCACTGTTAGTTACATTACTTATTTAAAACTGTAGTGAGCATCAGCATAAATTATTTGAAATTATGCAAACATTATTTCCAAAGGAAATTGTATACATTTTTATGCTAAGATACAATACTTGACATTTAGCTTTCATTGGAACCTAGGACTATCATTTCTTCCAATTTAGGACTCGCCAGTTGGATTTGCCTGTCTTCCAATGTCTATGTTCTAACCAAAATTAACAATAACTAGCACGTGATAAATGATAATGTTTGAATAATACCATGATATTGGTACATGCCCAACCAAGATTTCAACAAGATACTTTTCGCTTAAAATGTCACGTCTTTAAAAATATGAATCCTAGTTGCTTGCATTCCTTTTGTTATCACTAAAATTTATGTTAAACTTGGTTGATTTTCAAGTATCGTCCGTGGACTACTTCAGAAGATACTGCATTAATGGATATCTTGAAAAATTTGCTCAAATTTTCTTCACCCGGTCTAATGGATTGGGATGTTGTATCTGCTTACCATCCAACTCGATCAGCTAATGAATGCCGTTCACGAGCACCAATGATTTGTGCGGTATTTCAAAATGTTGCCCCTAAAGCGCAAACAATTGTTGATCCTTATACTTCCTCTACACAAAGCACCAATTCTCAAGTACCTTCTGCATGTGCTCCATTTTCTCTTACTGAAGATTTGCAACTTTTGATGGCTGTTCAACGGTATGGTATCGCTGGTGGACGTGTTGGTCATGGTGGAGGAATAGGAGTTGGTTCTTGGGCCTTGGTCACTACTGCTTTGCCAGGTCGAAGTGCATTTTCATGTAGAAAAAGGTACTTTGAACTGTGTGAAGAATTCCAACCTTGGACATATGATGAAGACTATAAATTGTATCATTCCGTCCTTAGTTTTGGACCATTTACTTCCATGGGATGCTGCAGAACAGGTCCAAGTATACGTAAGTGTTTGTTTATTTTAAACTCATTTTTTCTATAATCATTACGTTCTTCCATAACTTGTTCATAATAACCAATTTACAATGGTTAGGTTTGGATTTCTGCCTTGGTGTGCTTGTGCTAATCTTGCTTTAGAGGATTTCTGTCCCCACCTAGTCTTCTTCTAAATGAATTGATTGAAAACTCAGACACTACTTTATTAAATGGAAAAACCTATATATCATTTAATGGCTGCAGATAATACTAAAGTATAACACTAATATAAAGAGTCACAAAATAGATTTAGATGTTATATTAACAGTTAATATATGAGCGAATTAACAAAACTGATAGTTTGTGTGAATATAGTTTAGCCGGTGTCGAAGCTAGGCTGTAATTAGAAGGTTGTTTTTCTCAGTTGGCCACCACAATATGGTACACGTTTCTCTATTCTTAATCAAATAGTCAGTCCAGGTTCATGTTAAGTGCCCTGAATGTATTCTTGTCTAATTCATTGAAAGTGTTCATAATGTTCTAATACCTTGTAGCCGCAACTGAACGGAAGTGGACCATGGTACTTGGGTTGTGACGTAATATGATCCCTAGATCGTTATGATTTAAAACTAATCATGTTTCTCGGATCCTGTATGCGGCCAACCAATCAGTCATGTGCATGGTGTTATGACGGCAAAAACTGCCGTCATTAATACGTACGACCAATTAGTGGATATGTCCGTGTGTGCCCAACGTTACAATAACAAACACTAATGAGAGTGTCTAGTCGGTCTCTCTATATCTGCCCAATGTCCACTCCCAGACCAGAATAGGAAAAACACAAGTCAATGAATCAACCAGACAAATCGTATTATATTTCAAACATTTCTTTATATATATACACAAACCAGACCACCCAGCCATCCAATTAGGGAATTAACATTAATACAAACAAGGGAGACAGTGGTAGTGAATTGAGGCAACATGTACACGATCAATTAACCGGAGTTCACTAATGAGAAGTGATATGCTAACAGTAAATATGTTGAACGGAAGGATGGGGTAAGGGGGGGACGTAATAATGATTGAAATACGATGTTTACACAAAGTAGAACCTGATACACGTTACTAACAGCACATAATCAATACCAAAATAGTCGTTACATCAGTGGTAGGAAGAGAATATGACTCTGAAAGAGAGAATTATTTCGTGAAAAGAACGGTATAAGATAATTTTACGCTCAGAACTTAAAAGGATACAAACCGTGAATGCATCTGCGCCACCTTGATAGATTCCGAGACGTGTATACGTGACACCGGATTCTTTTTTCAGTGTCATTTTTATGACCATTGATCACGGATACACGCTTACCCGGATTAGTAGGCATTAACTACATTTCATATTAACTCAGCAGAGCATCGTGGTTGGTTTACGTACATCGTTATCACTTACCAATTCTCTGAATATTTTGACATTAGCGTTAAATAGTATATGAAATTTAATGATACATGACATTTCATTGTCAGCAGCAGTGAATCTAGTATTAAGCCTCGGGGATACCCGCACTAAATGCGGGTTTCCCGGAAATGCTTAAAAAAAATCACACTTTCTGTCGATAAGCAATCAGCGTTTCTGATCCATCTTAGCTGATGTCTTGCTTATTCATCATGTTCGAAGAAAGGATATATATATCCCGTCATTTTATTCTTAAGTAGGTCTGTTAATCTATAAGTTATAATAATCATTACTCCTGATGAATATTTAAATTGAATATTATCCTTGGATGTAGAAAGCATGCCAAGGTCGTATGCTAATTATATTGTATTTACTTAATTACTTTTATAAGCATAACATTGTCTCTAAGCTAGAAGCTACAGTTGAATAGGTTTTGTATTAACATAAACTTCCTCGTATTAATATTTTTGAATGTACTGTTGAGTGGCATAAATACATTTTGAATCGTATTCTGATTTATAACGAATAAATTATAGAATTGTATCTTCAACCTAATTTTAAAAACAAATTATCAAGTTTTATATTGACTGCCTTCATCAGAGTATTGCGTGTTTTATTTAATTAATTGAAACAAGTGCATTGTTTAGTGAACATTTGACTGAATTTTCTCGACCATCGTGATCGATAATTAAATCAATTACAGTTTTCTTTAAGGTGAACTATCCATATCGCATTTTTGTCTATTATCTACAAATTCTAAGTTTTATTAGTACTGTGACTTTTTTCTTTAAAAAATTCTATTTTCAGAAATTCTCACCAACCTCTTACCATATTTCCCCGGACGTTCTGCTCATTCCCTCCAATCACGTTTTAATACACTTCGGAGATGGGCAAGATTATGGTGCGAATTACGTTCGCAAATAACTGGAAAACTAGATGATTTAGTCAGTTGTGTATGTATATTTCAATCAATTAATATGCAAAACTTAGTTTTCATAGTTTGTTTTAAGATTGCACAAAGTATTTCAGAAAGCATGGTTCCATGAACTTGTGGTCATATTGTGTTTATATGGAGCTAGATTTTAAGTTCTCAGCATTGGTCGGCTATTGCACCTCGAACAAGTATATATATATATATATTAATATATATATATATATATATATATATATATATATATATATATATATATATATATATATATCCGTTTTAACTTATGGATTTCGTTTTCTCTGATGGGATAATTTATTTTGAAATCTGTCCGATGGTATAATAATCAGTTAATCGATTGCAAATTATTTTACTGTATATCTTTTTTTAAAGCCGAGTTTCAGATGATACTGTGATAGATTGCATTCATTAAACTACAGTTTTTCCTTCATGTCATCTATCGGCTAATCACTTCAACTTTTCCATGAGAGTACTCAGCTATGCTTTTTACTATAACAAAATTTAATGGTAATCCAATCAAATATTAAACTCTAAAGTATATGCACTAGATTAATAGATCTGGGTATCCAGCTTTATGACCAAACCAAGATATAGTATCAGTCCACGAAAGCATTAGCTATTAGTCGGAGCTTTTGTTAGTGTTTGTAAACAACCTGATTGAAGTCTATACGACAACCGCAATCAATAGATGAAGGGATTGAATGATGTAGTTCAAGTGCAATCACATTGGTGCCGATACATTCACTTTTTACTTATTTCTAGATCTTGAATCTCAGTATTTCTTCCTGCGTACTCTTTCAGTCCTTTACAAACGAAATACTCAAAGTTTTATCATTCTCATTGCTACCATATGTATGCATGTGTGCACAACGCAGAATATGACTCATATGTTCATTGGCCCAAGTTGCCACACCTCATTAGCACAGAGAGATGAACACCAGATTAGTAGAAATAGTGTTTACATCGGTTGTAGTAAGAAAAAAGGTGTGAACATACGTAAAATGATAAATGGAAAGGTATAAAATAATTTTAAGGTCACAAATTGAGGGAGGACAACGAATGAATGTGACCAATTCTGAACCAACCAATCTTCAACCATTCGGTACGATAGTCACACAAATCTCAACCAAGTAGTCTACATCTACCAACAGTCAATAGCTTCATAGACAGTTATCATGTTTTGGTTTAGCCACTCCTACCTTTTTTCCATCCTATCCCAATATTAGTCATTAATCTGCGTCGAGATTGCTGATGGTTGCGCATGAGTAATACATATCCCAGTCACCTCAGTCAATGAAGATTCGTGACCTCATCAACCGATTTACCATCTTTTCCCAATACTCTGCCTTTGACTTTATTATTACTTTCCAGGTGGTCCCACAATCGCGAGCTATGTTTTAAGAGCATCTATTATCGAACACCAATAACCTAAGAATGTCACCAACCATTACATGCTACATTTCATATCCATACTGTAAAATCGAGCTGACTGCTACGCAGTATACTCGTCTTTTAACCGATAGGCGAGTCTTAGACCATAAGTAATTTGGGAAAGCCAGACAAGCTCTTTGAATCTGTGTTGAAATTTCGTCAGACAGTAACCCATCAGAGCTGATCAAACTTCCAAGACAAGTGAACTAATTGACATACATATATTTCACTCCCTATCTTTAATTCACTCCTGGTTTGTTTGAACTTTACCATTTATAACTTCTCTCTTAAATATGGAAAAGGTTTTGAAGTGGGTCACTAGTGAGTTGATTATCATAGTCAAGTTGATTAACGTGGAAATCCTGGCAATTGGATGCCGGCCAGTTGTTTTACATAATCAGACGTTCACCGCGAGACCTGAAGGTTCTCTGTCCTATCCACAGTGGTGTTGTATATCTCCACTACTAGGACAAAATAACTCCTTGGTTTTAAATGGTACCGAGCTGAGATTAATTTGTGACGAGTGCAAGCGACAAATGGAAACCATTTTCCGCAAAGCCACCTTAACGAGATAATATCTGAAATTGTCGTTTTAAATTATACCAAAAAACAAGACTTTTGTTGAGAAAATCTTAAAATAATTCCTCTGTCTTTTTTAGAATTCTTCACCGTCGTTAGAGCGAAATATTCTGTTGTATTCACCGTTTGCTACACAATTTGTGACTCAATTAAAAAATGCTGGTGTTTCTGATCCAGAAACAGAAGCTTACAGAATAGTAAGTTACCCATGAATGAAGTATTTGGTTGACTATCCTTTAAAATAATGACAATGACTAAAGTTCAACCAAGTCACAAGTTCTTTCTAATTTCTTAGCTTTTTGAAGGAACAACTTAAACCTCATCCAATCAGAACAATGAATCTGTAAGTTCAACTATCGTAAACATGTTACGCTTTAAGTAGTAGGTTGGTTACGTTTATCTATAACGTTTTCATTGTTATCAGGGTTGTATTCAGTAATTTCCATTATTTTCCCATTTATTTAGAGGTTAGACACTACACTGGACATCTTTTATGAATTTAGTAACTCGTGTTTGAACTGTGTTGCACTTTTTAATTTAGACAGTATAGTATAACCTAACGATAAATTAAAACGCCTGTAGAAACGCTTCTTAAATCCAATAACTTTTCAGCCTTTATACAGATAACTATAATTTTCAGTCACATAAAAGAAGCCTACTAGTCTAAGGCCACTAATGAAGAGTTAACAACACTAAATAATGCCTTCAAGGCATGTCTATTCAATAAGTACCTTAGATTATCCTGAAAGGTGACTCCTCCTCATGAACTTACCCATGTACACAGTTTCATCATTGCTGAATTAAACAAGGACATTTTGTGTTGCTCGAAATGGATTTTTTAACTCAGTGCTTCTAAATGCGGATGGATATGATTTTTGTAATACACATATCCGTTTTGATTTCCATGAATGATAAGTCATTTAGGTTCCGGTAAAAGCCTATTATATCACTGAGGGAGAAATGAAAAAAATTCAGCGAAGAAAATATTATTTTCGGCTCTATCACTCAATATAGCTGTACAGTCGTATATATAGTCATTTTTACAAGATATTCGTCTGTTGAAAAAGAAAAGAGATTGTATAATAAGTTATTTAGGAACTCCAGGTATCAGAAACATCACACGAATTAAGTAATGGTCTAAATCGTTAAGAAATAGTTTAAATTGAGAAGAGTTTGTAATAATTGTCCACTTGGTCGAGATAAAAAGACACTTGCCGAAAGATAGAATTGACGAGAACATCAAAATCTGAACAGGCTTGGAGATTGATGTATATCCTGTCATTAATTTCAGAATATATATTACTGTTATTATAATTTCTATTTAAGATTTCATTTCCTGTGTGAAGTTATCTGCATCTGTTAGTGTAGTTCAACCCAAAGTAGCGCATAAAGAAATAACAAAATAAATGAAAGTAATGGTATGCAGGGAAATCTTTAATTCGAATTTCTCTCTGATATCCTCGAATCATCCAGTACGTGAACAGAAGTGACCGAAAATACTGAATTTGCAACACTGTAAATGTTAGAGATGTTGAGAATAACTTCAGCCAGTAATTTGGTATCTGTTAATTGAAACATTGTGGTGTAGCACTGCATGTATTAAAGTTCATAGGCCAAGTCACTCATTGTTTACTGTGTCGAAAATTCTAACACTAGTTTTGTCTATCAAAGTCATGCAATAAGACAGAATTATAACCCATAGTTCATTGCACGAGCGCTAATACAGTGATTGTTGTGCATTTTATGTTGGAAGTACTAGTCATTATGTTTAGTGTACTACGACACAGTGGTACGATTTAGTCACTACATAATATGACGCTTGGTCACGTGATATGCAGTCACATCAAATATCACCTTCCATTCGGGAGCCAGAATTTAGAGCATTAGTATTATACTAACATAATTACAATAAGTCTAAACAATCGGAGTCAATATGTAAATATTCTATTCTCTTTAGTATATTCCAATATAGCTGTCTATACTCGCTACGGCTTATTTGGGCCGGATACGTCTTTATTTATATTTACCTTTACAGCCTTTACAGTCTTCCATGTTAATGCAATGTTATTTAACTTATTTGCTATCTGTTTCATCTGTAAATGATCAACTCCCTAGTTAACCACATGGAAAACACTTAAAGAGCCTGTCAAGTCTGATTACATTTGGTCCAATAAAGATTGGAAGCCCAATTCAATCGACAGAGATTTTATGCAACTTTTAGATGACTTAGTTTCTGGTGTTTTAATTCAACGTCTTCAACCTAATAATAATTCAGAGAAGACAGATATTACTAATCACTCAAGTTCATCGAGTAATCCTGGTGAGCAACACGAACAAAACCATGAAATGCAGATGAACGCTACCTCCGAGGTTTCAAATCAAGGTGCAACATTTAAACGACTTTCATTTTCAGAATCCAAATGGATTATACATCAGACTCAGGTAGATTGACTGACCCTATCTTCGTTAATAACAATAAATTAAATATATTGTTTTTGATGAAATTTTTGAGTCATAACTATCCGAATATTCCATTCGAAGCAGGTAGCCACTAACCGTTTATATATATATATATATATATATATATATATATATATATATATATATATATATATATATATATATATATATATATGGATTAGCAGTTAAACCTAGATACTGAAAAAAGTATAATTGTGATAGTTAACTACTATCAATTAACAATTATTAGTATTGTAGCTCATATTTTGTCCAAACTGATAATTACAGTGTTCATTATCTTACAGCCATTGGTTTTTATAGTTATTCCGTCTATCCTAATATTCTGTTTTAAGGCACCAAACTCTGGATCTTTGTCATATGGGTAGTCACAAACTACCTGTTCGACGATAACTACTTTCAGTGGCTGAAAACATTGGTAGCCGCTCTGAATCAGATTTTGTATTTTTTTTCCATACCTTATTGTCACTGTTGCCATACTACGTTGACTCTTTAGTTATTCATCTTGTGTATTTCTTCTCTTCCTACTTATATTGTGTCACAATTTGAACGAAGCACATTTATTATAGTATCATTATTAAGTTCTTTTGTTTATCGTTTGTAGATGAAAAATGTTTTAGTTGGACCCGTACGCCGCTGCCTTAAAGTAATGGCTGGAATTCGTGTATCTGGTTTCGTACACCAACCTTCATCTATGCTAACGCGGCGTCGTGATTATACTACAAGTCATAACTCAACACGTATAACTCGTCATTGTAAAGAAAATCGAGCTTTATTATTATTGCAAAAAGAACATTTATTTTGGATGATACTTGACAAAGTAATGCATGATCCAAAAGTGAAATTATCTTTACAACAAATAAATAAAATATCAATGTTAAGAACTGTAAGTGATAAATGTATCACTCTAATGATTTCCATGTGAATTTTCTCTTTTATTTTAATTATCTACTGGATAGTCAATCACAAAATGAATCTAAAGTGAGGTTATAACTAAGCTGCTTAAAATTTTTATCTCGACGTTAAGAAAAGTGTGGCATATGTCAATCCGAATAAAACTAAAACATTTGGACAATTTTTTTGTTTTGCAGGTGGTTGTCCGGCTATTCACATACCTATAAGACATGAAGCGATGACTTAATAATGAAGACGTTTGATTTTCAAACATTTATTCACAGATTCAAGTCCTTATTCATCTACTTTGATATGTCTAGCCGAGTATTATCAGTAACCCTTGTATTTAGAGTGTGTTTCAAAGCCGAGGGTGTGAATCTTTTCTTGTTTGACTGTTATTGATTGCTGCCTTCTTACTCCTTTCTTGGATCTTATCCAGAGTGCCAACATAGATCCATTCTTTTTGGTGGTGCTCTTGGTAGCCCGAAACCTCCCAGCATGTTGAAGTTATTGCTTCCTTAATCCCTCCCTATCCAGTTGTCCTCCACAGTAGTTTCCTCTTCTAGTAGATCGGTGAAGGCCTGGAGCTGAGAGTTATCTTAAATTTGTTGAGTTTGTTAATATTTCAAAGAGGGGTTGAACTAAACTTTTATAATACTTTCACTCCAGTTGTCCATTGCCTTCAGTTTTATCTTGGCCACTATCAGGTAATGGTCTGAAGCAATATCGGCTCCTCACTTTATTCTTACGTTTTTCATGGTCCTTATGAACTTCCTATTGATGCAGAGATGGTCGATTTAGTTCTCCGTAGTGTGATCTGGTGAAAGGCATGTAGCTTTGTGTATGCGTTTGTGAGTAGGGAGAATATGTTGCCACCTGTAATTCTTTTATTGAAGGCACATAAGTTTGCAAACCTCTCACCGTTTTCGTTCCTTTCTCCCAGTCCATATCGTCCCCTGATATCTTCATATTCAGTGTTGTCCATTTCAACTTTGGAGTTTATATCTCCCATCAATATAGTCATGTCCTTGGGTGGGTAGTTCACAACTATTGACAGTAGCCTTGCATAGAGCTGGTCTTTGTCGTCTTCGTGGCTGTCGTTGTTGGGCGCATAGCACTAGATGACAATCATTGTGATCCCCTCCTTCTTTGTCTTGGATGATTCTTTAATGATCCTAAGTCTATGAGGTTCCCATCCTATAAGTGCTTTCTGTGCTTCTTGGGAAAGCACTATTGCTACTCCTTATGTGTGCCAGGCGTTTTCTTCTTCATAACTGGAGTATAACAGTACCTTTCCCGAATCTAATCTTTACTGTTCAGGCTGTAATCAATGGACTTCTCTTATTCCAAGTATCTACAAATCATATCCTTTTATTTCCTCAGCTATTTAGATGTTTCTCTATGTCTCTCACATCGTGCCAACATTCCGTGTACCTAAATTAATTGTTGCTCTAGTTGTCAGAAGAGGCATCGACCTCTTGCCTTTCTTAGAAACTCGGCTTTTACAATGCGGCGTCATAACTCTTTGAAATGAAGACCATTCAACTCCCAGAGCAAAGTTAAAGTGATGTTTTACAGTCGGTGTTTTTTTCGCAAGGTTCTTTTTTACTAGATAGGGTTGCTAACCTCATGTGCAACCCTCCTCTTTTATCTGGGATTGGGATCGGCAGTAAGTTTAGGGAGATTCCAGGCGGAGTTAAACATTAAGATGTATTCCAATAATTAGTGAAGGTTATATTGGATGTTATGACTGAAAGGTATGACCAATTAATTGACGTAATCTTGTGCGCACGAAGTTGCAATAGCGGATGTCACTGAAAGTTACTAACCGGTCTCAGTACGTCTGCCCGATGGCCACTCATTCCAAGGCCAGAATTGGAAGAACAGAAGTCGATGAATCAACCAGACAAATCATGTTGTATTTTAAATACTCTGTATGTATAAATTCCGACCACGCAGTCAATCGATTAGGAAATTAACATTAATACAAAATAACGGAGGCATGAGTAGTGAAGTGGAGTACGTATACACGATTAAGTAACTGTAGTTCACAAATAGCCAGTTACATACTAACGGTCAATAGGTCAAACGGGAGAATAGGGTAAGAGGGATATAATAATGATAGAAGTAAAATGTTTACTTTACATATAACTGGAGTAATTGAAATAATCATCTAAAACACTGTTTCCAAAGTTATTCTTCTCGAGTCGCCTGATATAATACTGGAATTGAAATATAATTCTGTGTGTTATGAAAGGGTACCTCTTGAAAAAGATTATTATAATAAATTCAGCTATTCGTATGCCTTTGAAATTTGTAATTTCAACTACAAATTTGAAACAGACAATTTAAACACTTTTGCTTATCAGGTTTAAACGTGTATATTGCTATAACCGAATTAAATGAGATTTTATTATCGCTTGCTTATCCAGTTTTTATTTAATGGAATGTTAGACAGTTGTTTCTTACTAATAATGATTCGATTAATCTTCAGAGCAAGAAATACTTAAGTTTGTAAAATATATCTCAGAACACGTGTAATCAAGAAATCATCTTCGATTAAGTTACAACTGTAATACATAAACAAAACTATTTTCTATTAGAGTTCATAATAACTGTTGCATCTAATGGACTTGTATTTATTGAATGAAATATTTACTCTGAACACTGTAAACACTCCAAAAAATTTTTATAAGTGGGTATAAAAATAATATGACTAAAAATTTACGCTCTAATAATTTCAAATACAGATGATTCAACAACATATAAATCAAACAAAGTTATGTCAAGCATTTCTTCGTGTTACATAAATAATTCACCCCAATATGTATATATTCTTATGATGTTGATTATGACCACCATGGCAATTTCAATTGACACATAAACTATTCATTTTGATAATGACAACCCCAAACTCATTGACAATAATCTAATTTAAAAGATATTTCCTCCTTAAACTTGGCTATTCATTTTGGATTATTAATTTGATTTGTAAATGTAGAACTTGAGAATACTTCGTTCACAATTACTTCGTTTTAATAGTTAATATCTTCATATTGATCGTTGATCTTTATAACCAGTTGATATTTTATTAGATCTGTGTAGTCAAGCGAATATCACAATGGACACATGACATTTATTATTTTCACTAGAAGAACGAAAAATCTAATAATTAAAGTTAGCCTGAGACAAATTGGTATTACCTTCATTGATATATCCAATCCTACTAATTGGTAAAGAGGTCTCTTGTCCTTGTGACACTTGCATTGTTTAAGACATCTGAAAAACTTGTTAAAAAGAAATAGCACTGTACACCACAGTCTAAATCACGACCGATCTGTGACCCGTTTCTAAGATCAGCTATATGAATTGTAGATATCATTACCAAGGTTAAATTTGATAATTTCAAACACATTGAGCAATGGATAGGTTGTTTAAAAAATTAGTGATATATATTTGTAAAATTCCGATGAGTAGAAATTAAAATTTCTGACGTTTCGCGTCTTAATGCAAGTTGCTTCTTCAGAAAAATGAATAACCGAATTGAATTACTACAAGATTAAATAATACAATTGAACGAATCAAAAACAAAATAAGTTCGTGCAATCAAAATGCGAGTTTGATCGTGTCATGTCAAGTCATGTGGGTCAAGGTGGTTTGAAATGAGACATGTGTGCAAATGTTAGTGTGATATGAAAGGAAAATATGTGAATATGTGAGAAAAAATTGTATGTATGTTCATGTGTATGAAATTTGATGTACTTTTAATTGTGGTTAGTTGGATAGAAAGTCCATGTTGGGTGAATAGAAAGGCCTTCCTTTTTGTTAAGTGCAGTTGGATTTAACAAAATGTGAAGCGCTTCAGCTATTCGTCATTCCTTATAACTGGAAAAACCTTTTTGAATAATTCAGATATTTTTAATATCGATTTTATGGTTGTGGTAGACAGCATGTGTAGACTGCTATTGCTGATTCGATTTGTAATTTTTCAAGTTCAACAGGATTATTAGGAGGTCGTTTAGTGTAGCTTTCATGTTCTTTGGCACGAGTTTTGATTTCTCGAGAAGACCCTCCAATATAGTAAGCATCACAGTCGACACAACCTAGCCTGTAGACACAATTCTGTGTAGAGGTGAAAGGGATCTTCTCCTTTATTTTAACTAGTGCACCTCGAGTAGTGTTGGTAGTTTCGTAGAATGTTTGGATTCCATGTTGTTTTAAAGTTCTTTGCCATTCATCTGTTGTGTCATGGCGGTAAGGTAGAACAGCTGTACCAGTCCACGATATTTCAATTGATTTACTATTAGTTAGTAATAGGTCGTTTCGTTTTTGTAAATTTTTAATAATATTCATTGGAAAATTATTAAATCGTAAAATGCTGATTATATTTTTGTATTCAGATTTTTTGTCATCTTCTGATGTAATAAGTTTGTTGGCTCTTATTAATTAGTTTAGAGCCAGGGATATTTTTACACTGAATAGATGTGCTGAATTGGAATCGATATATCGATTTGAATGTGTGGGTTTACGATAAATTCTCAGAGTAAGATTTCCATTCAAATTTCTTCGGACTAGGTAGTCTAAAAATGGTAACTCATTGTGTTCATTTTCAATTTCTAAAGTGAATTTGATATATTGTGACATGGTGTTGATTCGTTTTTGAGGAAGTTCTCAGAAAGGTCTTTTTGATAGTGACAAAAGTGCCATCTACATATCTGAGCCAAACCCTTGGTCTAATGACATTATTGGAAATGTGCGATTCAATATGGGCCATGGAAAGGTTTGGTACAGTTGATGAAACTGGGAAGCCCGTTGCCACTCCGTTAGTTTGTTTGTAGAGAATTCCTCCAAAACTGAAAAATTTGAATTCAAGCATAGTTTTAGGGATTTCATGAATAAACTGATGCTTAATCGACAACGGCTGGATAGTGTATGATCATTTTCTAGTAATTCATTACTGGTCAATTCATCACTATATTTCGTGGATAACGATAAATATTACACATCCAGTTCATAAACATATTCTTGTCGGTAAGATAACTCCAGTTAATACGCTTCTCATCATCAATTAGTTGTTTAATAAAATCACATTTGTGAGCTTTTTAATAGTTTAGCCATAAAGTACTAAACAAATAAGTGTGTTATGCAATACACTTTATTTTATAGTCATGACATTTGTACAAACCGAAGTAAAATGTAGTCCGAACATGCAACTAAAACTACATTTATCCAGTGCTTACATTTTAATCCGTCTGTATGACCTAGTCGAACTCATAGTTTACTACAAATGAAAATTCCAGTCTTAAAGTATCTTTCAACATTTTGCAATTTTTTTTTACCTTTCTTTGTAATAATAGGCAGCTCCATTTATTGCTCGTCAAATGGTATTGCATTTCAGTCATAAACCGTTGACTTCAGTTTTTTCTGAACATCGGAAGGACCTTAAAAAATGTCAGACTAATTTATCTCTCCGTAAAAGTAGACGTTGTAAAAAGGCTTTAAGAAGTAAGTTATTAGAAAAGTACTTAAAAATGTTACATGACCAATCAAATTCTTCTCATATTCGAGCACAAGTATCATTAGCTAAACGAAATTCATTACATAAAGACCCTTCACCAGATTTAATTTCTTTATCAACATCAACAACAACTACTACTTCATCAGCAGTGTTATTTACTGGCGAAACGACAGTTAATACTACCATATGTAGCACTAGCACAACCACCGTTGCTGATGCTAATATTTGCACTGAGGATGTAATCACTCCTTTAAATTCTAATGCTGCAATTACTGATAAGCATCCAACTGAATTAACCAACGAAAGACGAAGACTTTTATTAGAAATTCATAGTGTTTTAAAAGGTTTCGGAAGGAAAAGATACAATTGTCATAGTGCTTACGCTTTGTCGACAAATTTTTGGTCTCGACGACTAAAACCTGTAGAGGTAAGTGATAGTGTTGTTTTATTTAGTTTCATTTGCCGTTTGTATAAAATAATATGTCGATTGTTAAAATCGGTTTTTTTTGTGTCACGGATTAACCTTATTAAGATATCTACTGAAATCCACTGTACACTGGATGACTGTTTTATTTTTCCATGGATTCTTCAGTAGTGTGCAGTGACAATTTAAGGTGAATTTCTAAAGTTTCTATAGGAAATTGTGACTGGTAGAATCCAATGACTATCAAGAGTGGTAATTTCGACACCAGCTGTATTGTATGATTGTCGCGTCGTGTTACGAATCTTTGAAGTTCGTATGGTAAACTGTTCGATACCATTTCAACGGCTTGACAATTAAGCGCTCGTTGCTGAGTAACCAGTAATGAATTTAGACGCAGTGCGATATAGAAAAGTGGTAAGTCATAGACTGGGGTGATTGGGAGATGTATTACGTATGGTCAATCACCGCTTACCTTTGCACGTAATCCTGACTGATATTGGAGTCGAATAAACGAAAGCCAGGAGTGGCCAAATCAAAACATGACATCACTCCATAAAGTCACCGACTGCTGGTCTGAGACGTGTTCGTGAATACAGACTACTTGTTTCAGTTCCGCGCAATTGTTTCAACTAATCACTGGAGACTGTGTGTGGTATGGCTCAAAATCGTTCACAGAGGTACATTTGCATCCACTGAATGTCTTTCCTTAAATTGTGAGCTTAAAATTATTTGATATCTTACCACGAATTGGTTCTTTCTTCTCGTAATATATTCTGTATATCCACACTCTTTTCTAACATTTTTGTAATTTTTACTACAATTGCTTTTCGTGATTATCTTTCTGTGTTAATGGAGTAAAGCAACTTGGACACCGATCTACGTATATCTTGGGTTCTACGTTGTTCATAGTTATGTGGACAAAGATTAAAGTACACGAATTAGTAATAATCAATCATATTGCTAAATAATTAACCGATTATGTAATTGAATAGTTGAGTAAAATATTGCAAGTGGTTAAGATTATGATGAGCAGAAGTCATACAGCTAAAAATAAAAGAATATAATTGGAAGAACTAAAATGGTGTGATCACATTAATAGGTTAAAAAGATGGTGTAATCAAATAAATGTAACTTCACAATTACTAACTGTGATCAATCTGTGACAATCGCGAAACAACAACCTAAAACCAGTCTCCATAACTCCACATCACCTTAACCTCAGTAACCAGTTCACTAATTACTAGCTTCAAGATATTCCTGAAGTTTCAATAAGAAGTATTTAGTAGAGTTCACGTACGTCAGAGGTGAGACAGTTGTCACGTATAGCTCTGGATCGTCTTCACATTATATCACAAATTAATTGTAGGAAGCTCAATTGACTAATGTTTAAGAGTTCGCCATACGATCAGTTTGTGATAATTACAGACATCAAATCAAATCCGATCGTTTTTTTACTTCACTCGACTCGTCTAAAATCAGAATGAAAATCGAATGAGAGACTTTATATATATGCTATAGAATCAATTAGCGTATTTTGATTTGTACTCTATCTATGCGTGATATAATAAGAACGTTACTCCGTTAACAGATGTCCTTCTTCACAGGGTCAAGCATATTTAGTGAATCCACTAAGTTTCATTTTTCATCAAATCATAAATAAATACACTGTTTGAGGAGAATATAAGCGTAAAATTTCATTGTTTCTTGTTTTTAAAATTTCCTATCGCTTATTCTGTCTTTCTTTGATAACTTTTAAAAGGTAAATACCAACAAACATGAACGATATATGCCACCAATTATACGTGATTTGCCACCGACTTTAGCTGTTCGTTTCTTCTATGAACCAGAATTATTAAGTACACGTTGTATGAAAATCGCACGATCATGTTTAATGAATGGGTTAGATATACATACGAATGAAACAAACAGAAGCGATCCTATAAATTTGTCTAATGATCAACCATCTGTTGATTGTACAGCATCTTTAAATTTGACTGACTCACAATTATCAAATCTTAAGAAAGCACATATTCTGCCACCAAATTATGCAACTATATTAGGTTTCAAAAGTCTTTTAATGCATTTGTCTACATTATTGGAAAAAGAAAAAGGAAAATTTTCACAATTTACTGAACTCAGGTAAGCTAACATGTATCTGAATATGCTTGTATTTATATTTTATTGTGTTCACTATACTGCAGTTTATTCAGCACAAACATTAGACGTTTTGTTACTTTTCATTCACGTAATTTGTATTTTTTTCCTATTGGTGCTGTATGATAACTTCAACTGGGTTCTTTTTACATCATGTCTTACTTTGTCAATCCCTGTCCATTGGCATATAGATTATTTGTATAAGCATTTGAATTTTTTTACTATTACATTTGACCATTCTGTATTCACATATGCGCTTCTTGAATAGATTAACACAATTGGGTAAATTTCAGTAGCGTTTGATTGTGGCTAGAAGTGGATTCCAGAGCGCACATTTCGTTCCATTTTGAAGTCATCAGCTGATTGTATTTGTATTGAGATTCAAGTAAATCCAACTTTACTGCTTTTTCCTACATTCGTGAATGCATAATCACACTGGAGAATTATTATTTTGTTGTTCAATACTCTCAGGATGGCTCGCAGAAATTTCTCTACAGGTGAAAGCATTACATCTAATCAAAACTTGACAAAGCTTCCAGAACCTTCGACATCGCATCATTCCACATGCTCCTGGATTATGTGAATTATGATCGATGATCTTAAGTTTCATCAGAACTATAAATGCATATACTTTTTTACGTTTGATATTTACCCTTTTTGTGACTTGGTAGTCTATAGGAATTATAGTCCACACACTTGTTTTCTTCGTTTCTCATTGATTGTCTCAATAGTGAATCATGTTTTGAACTCTGGTGAATAAATTAATGGGTCCCATGTTAGTTATTGACATCATAAATACACATACATTATCATTCATTTTACTATAGTAGAAAAAATGAATCCGTCGTTTGGGACGTTGATAATAGATTGTCAAATTAATTAGTAGTATGTTATGCAGAGTAGATGTTATAATCCTTTAGGAAGTATGCTAAATCTCATTATTTCATTTAGAAAAAAAACAATTTATGATGTACGGAAGTTGACATACTGTTTGTCGGTGCCTGACGTTTTATACAGTATTGACTTGTATTATGTCGAAAATTGCCCAACTTAACACCAGATGACCAAATTTGTACTATATGGTTTATTCCTTATACTTTGCTGATTAGTTGTAACTTGATTGTTCTGTTATTACATTCTTATTCATTGTACTGTAATTCATCTGATCAGTGATTCTGCTTTTGTCACTTTTTACACTTATGTTTACTAGGAGCAAATTGTTATTGTTTCTGTTTAGTCGTCTTAACCACTCGTTTGTATATTTAATTCATATTAGAAATATATCAGGAACTCAAAACAATCTTGTAGTTTTATCGACTTCGAGTGTGTTATTTCAGTGAATCTGACAGTAATGACGTTATCTCTAACGATTCTTTTAATTTTCCAAAATCCCAGGCAGCTATTTTGTGCTTATCCAGGCCAAACGATTACCGATGAAGAGTTTGAAAGAAGTAAGGCACAACTCTTTTTATATTTGTTTCTTTGAAGTAATTTATATAATCTATGCAAGGATTGTAGCCTTATGAGCGTGTTATATGTAAAGATCCAGTAATTAGATAACATAATCTACAGTACAGTTTTATTTTAGAGAGTAAAATTAATACTTAATATTTTTCAAATATCAAATCATTATGCACTCAGCTGTCAGTTGTCTCATTGAAGCCATTATCGTAAAGGAAATTTATTCCTCTGATAAGTGAATATGAATGATAAAAGTACGACTAAATATAACGGAGGTATCAGTAGTAAATAAAACGAAGCTAAATGGTACATTATCATATGGTTGGCTGCCTAAAATCAACGAAGTTTCATTAAAAAACTTTCATTTGAGGCGGCTCATCTCATTTTTTCGAAAAAATTTAACAGGAAACCACTTCATGATTACCATCGTCTTCTGTTCCAAACCATATTTAATTAAATCTTAAATAATTGAGTTGCATCATTTCTAGGGTCTCAACCAGGTATTCGTGATGGACTTACAGAGACTGGTTATATGCTTTCTTTCATGTCACAACACCATGTTGTAAAATGTTTATATCTCCAAATTTTCTCACTCCTGGCAGCAGCAAGTGTTGGACGATATGAATGCCACCAAAATGACTAATCCACCGTAACCAGTATGATAAGGTACATAGCCATCAGTGACTTCAGTATTACTAAGACAGTCTCGCCACTGGATGTCAGCTATACTTCAATGACTACGATGACCGAACGCAGACAGTTGCCAAGTATTACCAGCATAGAGAGGCCAAATTTTACAAGCATAGAGCAAAACCGCTATCACCAAAGCGTTGTAAACTTGGCCTAGACTAAACTGGCATCACGACTTTTCTAAGGATGGCTCATATTGATATAAGCCACTCTACCTTTTACTCTGTCTTAAATTGACCTCATACGTCACGTCAGTCTTTGAAGGTACCGTGATCTCAATCTCTGTATTGACTATCGCGACCAAGGATCCTGAACCAGGAAAGGAAGGCATATTTATTGAAATAAGAATATAAAAATATGATCAGTATAATATGATAAGTAATAATCATTTTAGAGGGGTAGATTCGTGTACCTGTCTTCCAGCTACACTCTGAAGATTAAAGCTAGTGAGGCTAATCGATTATTTTGACCAAAGTTGGAGGAGTTTAGTTTGGATATACGACTTAGAGACTGAAAGTCGAATACCTTTACTACTGAGCATCCACTCCACTTTGTAGACTAATTATTGTATTTATTTTAAATGTCATTTTACTGTTTTTTTTAAAATAAAAAGAAATAGAAGAAGCTAAATCATCTACAATATTCAGTCGTCCGATTTTCAATGTGGCACGCACACTTTTTTCTTCAAAATATACAGATTTTATTAACAGGGCACTAGCTCTTCTCTTATGGCCTGCATTATTAGCCAGCATACCAGCTAATTCATTTATTGAAGACGCTATTCATCATTGGCAAGAAGCTTAGTAAGTCCCCATTTCTGTTAGTGAATACTTTTATACACCGTCTATTCTTTTCTAGTCTTTTGGAGGTTGAGACTAGGCTTCAATACACATTAACTTTGCAATATCAGACATCGCGAGACCCTTCTGTGGATTCTTACCATTTGTCTTAAAATCAGTAGGCGACGGCTGTAATTATAGTAATGTATATTTGAAATAACCATCGGAATTAAAGACAGTAACCATACATGTGTAATATTACACAGTAGTATACCGTTTAATCTCGTCCAATCAAGCATTTTGTGTCAGCATACAACAAAATATATTCAAACATAAGATGTTGACTTTGATGTCGGCAACTGAAAGTAGCTTACCTGAGATAACGATTTCCAGTGATTTATATATTGAGATAACGCCAAACATGGTCGCAACATATTCCCATATGTTGTGAGAGACAATTAATCCGAGGGGTAAAAACTGTTAAAGCTATTTTACGAAGGTTTTAATTATGTACACGGTTTGTATGACTATTTACTTTTCTATCATTATTGTCATTGTATTATTGCCTTAGTTTCCAGCTTTATTTAAACCATAAATTGTTATTATAGCATTTTTCATGCGTAAAGTAGAACCGGTTATTTGTGGACCGTTTTCTTGTTCTAAGTGTCATCGTTGTGCAATGATGTTAGTATTCTAATTAGTCTTTTGTGCAGTCTGGTTATACGTATATAAAAGGAGTGTTTGAAATATACTAAAACGTGTTTGGGCTGGTGAATCAAGGTTCGGTGTGCTTACTATATTCCATTCGGGTTAGCTGGTATCGAGCCGATCATATTAGGATAGGATAAAGGTTGAGTGCTAACGTTGGTGTACATTGGTCTTAGCAGGGTGATTGGTCAGGTTCTAGAATATAATAACTACCATGTAGTTTATATTTAAGGCAAACTCTCGATCATTCATTTGGTTTTGATGTACCCTAGAGGCTTATTATTGAAACTTTCCTTTTTTAAATGTTAAGTGTCACCAGTGTAATGAAGATCTGTAAGCTATAATAATTCATTTAGCTTATTTACTATGTACAACTCCTAGGGAAACCCACAGTTAAGTGAACTTAATACGTCAACATCCAGTCAATTACAATCACTTAACCGATGTATTCATCTTATGAATAAAGCTAATATCACAAAATTAACTTGTTTTTACGCTAATATAGTTCTGGCATATAAATAAGTGTGCTACATTATAAATTTGTTATATTCATTCATCTTTTGTTTCTTCTGACAGTTATTTTGATTAAGTTCACGACAAAACCCTAGAGGGGATTTGCGTACAAATATGAGGTAATATTTTCAGGGTATGATGACCATCAATGAGTTCATATGAAACCTATAGTTACCTTATTGCTAAATGCTTAGTAAATACAATTCGACAATACAAGTCCTGACAGTGTAATCAATAGACTCCTTGCATTATGATCCTCGATTATTTCTCTCATTGTGACAGTCTTCTTGTCTATAAATGATAACCTTCGACCACTATACCCTAGTCTTAAAATATATCCTTTTAACATCTGGTCCCAGTAAACTTATAAAGTAAAAAAAGTATTCACTTCCGATGAGTCTTAAAAGATCGAGTCAAAGCTACTTGATGTATTGACCAGGATTTCTGAATAGACTAAAAGTGTATACTGAAAACGTATGTGTATTTGGTCTCGAATTAATCTATAGTATAATTACCGATCTAATTGAAAGTTTTATATAACATAAGTGATTCTGTTATTATGATCATTTCAACTGAAGTGACTAAAATATCTACATTTCGACCCGCTGTAAAAACTGTTTGGTAGGACTAAACTATAGTGCCGGAACAATCAGATTTCGGTATTAATTCTCAAGGTCGCGGAGTACAATTGGAATAGTTCTATAAAATATCCTTCCAAATTTAAGTTTATAACGTATCCTTCGAATAAGGCAACACTTCGTAGGACAATATCATGATGTCCCAGGTCTGAAATAAAACGTCAGCAGAAAAGTGATAAGGCGAGGTCACTCAAAGAATCGCTCAATAGAAGCATTATAATCCGGTCCTACCGAATATATTTCCAGAATCGAAATTTGATGCACGTGTAAATTTTTTTATTTGAAGATGATATGCTGCCCGACTAAGTTCTAGTTGTGTTTCAAATCACTTAATTAGTTCCAAATCTTTATGTTATGCATGGATTTGAAGATGGCAATTTTTTGAAAATATTGAAATTTATTGCTCCAACTAAATGGAGCCGCAAAATATATACATTTCAATTCTCCTTTATGCTACTCGTTAGTAGGCAGAATTACAGATTAGTAACTTTTTTCATTTTAAAAGACAAAAGGGTCAATGAGAATTTCGTCACGTTACATTTTTTTGCTTTTCAGTTATTATTGACGACTAGTTGTGAAAAACTATAATTAATGTCAAATACATCTACAATTTCGATAGCATAACAAATTTAAGTATTTAAAGTTTTCCAAGATCATCTAATATATATTTGTTTACTCATAGTGAACATGCAGTCACCAGTTATCCGCAGCAAAAAGAAAGAAGTGATGACATTATTGTCCCTGTCAAAGCTAAACATAAAAGAATAATAAAGGATTATCCAATCAAAATACCAAGCAAAAGGTGAGTATGACAATGGTTGTTGTATATGCATTCACTTCCGTTTGTTTCTTTAAATGCTCGACTGTTCACCTTGTGTACTTCTATATAACTAAATTGTTACAGCAGTTCCTAGCGTTAAGTGTATATACAAGATTTGTATAGACTATAACGCAGTGTAAATTATAGAGTAATTCGACGCTTATCAAAGTATGCAACCTAGCTTGTCTGTCCATTCATTGAGATCGTTTGTCTTTTTTATGGTTAAAATCCGTCAGGAAATTAAGGAGATCGAATATCTATCGTGTCCAGAAATAATGTTACTTTATTCGAAAAGATATGTATGTGAAAACTGAGGGCGTTTACGACAGTTATCATTAGATGGTTATCGTGCTATTTCATCAATTGATTTAAGTATGATGTTGGTTCACTAGTGCTAGTGGTTGAGTGTTCACCGCGGACATGAAAAGTTTTGGGTTCGATCCACTATTTTTACTGCTCTCTAGTTTTCATTAATGCCCAACATAGGTCCATCTTTGACGAGTACGTATTAACAAATAAAAACCATTCTCTACATAAACACTTAAATGTATCGTGCTTTTAAAACATACGTGCTTCCTCAGAGAATAACTTATCTGTTCATTTCTGTTAATGCTTAAAGACCGAGATTATCATATTGAAAGTAATGAATATTTCTGAACTATGTTTTTAAAAAAAAACGTTTTAGGTATAAAAGAAATCAGAATGCATTACATAGTTTTGTCGGATCAAGAGTTGATTGGGCAAAACGAACAAATTCCACTATGACATTTACAATAAACTGTGAAGATGGTGAATTACTGACGTTGACATTACCTAATGAGATTAAAATATTGTATGCATATGGATTTAAACCTGAGTCATTTTTAAATTTAAAAAAATGAAGTTTTTAAAGATTCATGATTGTAAAATATTTCGTTATTTTAAATATAATGTATACCTAATAATCGAATCAATTTTTTCCTCTATTTCTTTTTAATAAATAAATTCGTTTAGTTTTGCTGTACAGATGAAAGTGGTTACTAGTACATAATGAATCAAATAATATGTGATGCATACTGAGGAAAGATTCAGTACTAGTGTATTGTATTAAGGCGTCACTGTAATCCGTTGTGAGGTTAACGTGATCTCCGGATAAATCTCCTGGAGCTGTCTGTATTTGAATTGTCTGACTATGGTCAATACTTAATGCTTGATTATTTCTATTCATTTAAAAAATTACATATATTAATGTACTGTCTTATTGCTAGTAGGTGTAGTCATCCTAAAGAAGAATGCATTCTACTTTAAACCTATATTACGTAATAATATATTCATCAATTCGAGGTACAGTATAGTCATCCAAACGTATTTATCCGATTGTCGAATAAGCAGCTTTCGCAGAAGCGTTTACTTTGGTGCTGTCTCATCTAATTTTAACTTATTCGACACTTCGATGATAAAATTAAGGACCATCGGGTAAGCGATGCTGATGGTAGTGTAAATTTGTCTGTGAGGTGGTGACGTGGTTAGTAATGTGTTTAAGTATCTCATTCGAAATACTACTCCCATGCGCGGTTTCGGCTGGCGTAAGATAATAATGGAAGATCGTTAATAGCTAAGTCGACACCTGTCACCAACCCTATGACACCATCGACAGATGGCTTAGGCTGTGTTAGTGGGTGTAGACAACTTAGTTAGCGTCTGTGAGGTGAGTGGTTGAGAACATTGTGTTGTCGCTCAAAACCATTTGCAAAGGAGCAGGTGCGCTTACTCTCTGTCTCTATCGTAGACCAAGTTTTAAAACTGATTTATAGTGGAAATTTATTCTTCTATAATCATCATCTACACATTTAATGTTTTTTTCTTACCACTGATACTACAACTATTTCCACTTTGGTACTCATCTTGATAATTAATCCCAGTGTTGAAGGATTTAGAAGAACACTGGGTCGTGAAATATGCTCGAATTCTATCATTATGTTAGAAAGTTTTTCCTTTCTTAAGCATAATTATTTTGATGAGTTCGTATTGCTGATCGCATTGTTATGCCTAATATGTTAAATGTTACAAACATCTTCAACGAAGCTATTCATTCAAACAGAACCAACACTGTAGAATACACTTAGGAAGTCGTTTCATGCCAACAGCATCACTGACGTTTGCCCCAGTGTAAGGAAGGAACGCTGATTATGTATACTTAAACAGTTTCTGTTCTAATTACTAAAAATCACTTAATATCCTAAATGAAGTCAAAATGTTAATTATGTTCAATTAAATGCTAGTAAATTTTTTTTCTACAAAAATATACACTGTACAGAAAGTTTTTTGTTGTTTGTATGATTAATGTACATTCTGACTAGGGATATGATCTGAAGTTACCAATTCAGCACGTGGGGTAAGTGTGTCCGGAAGACAAAATACACGACAAGGTAGAATCGAAAGTATGGTTATTTGTGATTGCTTTACATTTTGTACAGTATTATCATCTGGATTATTCCACGTCACAATTATTGAATCACTAGGCTTCGAAAGTGAACTGTTGTTGGATAGTTCGTTCGTTGGCTCAGTTATTTTGATCTTTCTACTGCGCTTCCACGTGAAAACATTTTTCAGAAACTAAGTGAAGGAATGAAAATGTGATAATTAAAATCACAGATTCAACAGTTGGTTAAGAGTAAACATAATTTAGAAGATATATATACATACGTGTAAATAAGCTTACCTCTTTAATTTCTGTATCAATAACTAGTCCAAAAGATGTAATCAACACTTTGATTTTACTGTAGGACAAATCCATCACAGTTCCATTTTCATAAAACGGACCGCAATCCTGTTTTTTTTAAACATACAAAAGGTATATCTATGTCATTAAGACTTGTAATTAAAAAGATTTATTAGATACTAGACAGCTTAGAATAAGAGATGATCATTAAAAACTGTAAAACGAGGAGACCTGAGGTATGTGTTGACAAGTAATCAGTCGGACAACTGTCATAACATTTAAACTAGCAATGAATTCTGAAAGAGTAGGAAAGTCTTTGCACACGGTCATGAACAGAGTCGTTGCTCACTGTATCTGGGTAGGAAAATCAAACAATTGCATATTTTTCTAAGGTACGTGACAAATAAGGTATTAATATAATGATATCATGGTTATAGTAAAGATTTCGCAGCATAAACTCTCAAAATCATTTTCCCACCAATATGCGTGATTTCTACACCTCATCCTCATTGGAAAATACAGTCCTAAATGTATCTTCCCAACGCGTGAATTACGTGGTAAAAGTAAATCCACAATTCCATTCTGGAGTACTGTTGACAACAGTATCCACGGACATAGATGACGTAGTGTGTGGATTGGGGATTTGAACTTGAAGTTGCAAGGTCTCAATCTCATATAAGAATCGGTCTGTGTCTGGTGTTGTTAAAGAATGGGAATAAATTGACCATCTGGTATAGGTGTCATGAATTTGTTTCTTTACTCCATAACCACTGTGAAGTCATTACTATTGGGTCGGTACTATTCAGTCGATAATACTGCGTACTACTCCTGTCTAGTATTCTACGATGCGACAACCTCACCGACTTGATTTCAAATCAGAACAAGGTTTGAGCATGTAGCAAATATATTCAGAAATAGAATAGCAAAATGAGAGTAAATAACTACTTTAGAATTTACATAAAATCCACATAAGATTGTCCTATCACCTCGATTGTCCATCCCGACGTAGCTGCTACCTTGACACGGTGGTCGGGCTTGCCTATCGTGATGACCCAACCGAGCTATATTGGCTGGAACGCTTGTTCTTCTAGGTCTTACCATGCCAAGCAGTTCTGTTGGAGAGCGATAAGACTAAAGGCAACAACCTAAGATCTGAGGGCGAAGTCGTACTGCTGGCTGCAGCGGGGTGTGACAGCAGTAAGGTGTTAACCTCGGATAACCAGCATCTGCAGCGATGCTGCCTTCTCACAAAGGAAGGAAGGGGTTAGAAAAGATCGACCCTAAAAATGCCATACCTCACCTTACTCCACGGATTTCCGTCTCCGACAGTAAGGCCTGTTAAAGAACGGAGCTAACACTTCGAAAACATCCCATAATAAGGTCGTGCGTGATCGGCCTCAAGCAGTTGTTCCTTGGGCTCGGCGATAGCGCTTTCAGGTCACTATGACCAATAATAATCCAGTTTCCGTTCCAGGTACCTCAGGAAGTAATATCCTTCCATGGTGTGGGCAGCTAGGAAGTGAAAACCGCCCTCATACCTCTAACAGCACAAGAGATCATTTTGCTCGAGGTCAAATCCCACCCTCAACTCTCAGTAACTCCCTTATTCCCACGATTAACCCGTCTAGCCTAACTTTATCACCTCATGCCTCTAATGCTAATGGTTTGAGTTCACGAAACGTTATTCCTGGTGTCCTGAAACCTCTCACTAAACTACATATCGGATCTTTTAACATTCCAACCTTAGGCCAAATAGGACAACAAACCTCTCTAGCTATGACCCTAGATCCTCGTAACATCGATGTCTGCTGCGTCTCCGAAACGCGTATACAGGATCAAAGTACAATCATTCGCTTGACATCACCTCGTAAAGATAAAGAAGCGGTCCGGTTAACCCTTCGTGTTTCCGGAGACCCCACTGCTACCACTAATGGCCTTGCTGGTGTAGGTATAGCACTAATTTCAAAAGCTAAACAGGCTCTGTTTGACTGGATTCCCATAGACAGTCGATTATGCACTGTCCATCTAAACGGGACAGTAAGAACTCAGAAAGATAGGGACACGCGCCGTTGCCACTTTGTTGCCTCTGCCTACGCTACCACTGATTGCAGCTCTGATGAAGTAAAAGATGAATTTTACAGAAAGCTTTCAGACCTCCTTCGAAAAGCTTAGCGTACTGATGTAGTGATTATGGCTGGTGACTTTAATGCCCAAGTAGGTAGATAAGCCGAAACCAAAAGACACATAGATGGATCCTATGGCGTCGACGCCCAACGAACAGATAATGGAGACCGTTTATTACAACTGTGCTCAGATAACCATCTATTTCTCGCAAGCATTAACTTTAAACATAAGGAAAGACATCAGTTGACATGGCGGCCCCCACAGTCAACTCAACGTTGGACTCGAATAGACCACTGCGCTCACTTTGGAGCACATGTTTAGACTCAGACCACGCTTTAGTACGAGCGCGTATTAGTCTACGTCTCACTGGACGTAAAAGACCCACGACAAAAATCCCCATACGAGTTCAACTTAATGATGAAAAAGTCAAGAATATATTTCAGGAACAACTCAAAAACCAATTAGTCAACTGTATAAACGATACCCATTCCGAGTCAGCTTGGAATGATATCCAAAAAGCAGTTGAAACAGCAGTAATATCTACTAGTAAACTAAACCAAAAAGTTAGGAAAACTCAGTGGATTTCAGCTGCGTCTACTGAATTGATAGATGCTCGGCAACACATCCCGTCTGGTGAGGAGCGAAGGCAACTTAAACACAAACTGGTTAAAAGCTTACGCAATGATCGCCAGTAGCTCTCTTAGAGTTACTGCCTGTCCCAAGCCCGGGTAAAGGAGGAGGGTTGGACATGGGGCTAGCACCCCCATCCCGTAAAACCCAAGCTTGCTAAAAAAAAACGCAAACCAGATTAAACAAGATAAACCTGGTGGTTGCTAAAATGGAGCTGAAGCTAAAGAAGCAGTGGACGACTGGAGTGGCAGCAGTACAACGGTTCAATACAGGCTTTCTCCGAGACACTGACAAAATCAATGAATTCAAAATAGCTTTCAACAACAGGTTCCAAGCCTTACAAGATCTGCCGAAAGAAGAAACCACTATGGAGGACAACTGGAAAGAAATCAAAGAAGCACTAACGTCAACGTGTCAGTGGGTTCTAGGCCGAAAGAAGCATCATTAAAAGGAATGGGTCTCCACTGAGACATTGAGCGAAATTCAACAAAGGAGGAACAAGAAGATAGAAATCAACAACAGCCGAACAAGAGCAGAGAAAATAAAGGCTCAAGCTGAATACTCAGAAAATAAGCAGGTAAAGAAGAGCATTAGAGCCGACAAACGGAAATACATCGAAGGCATTGCAACGATAGCGGAGAAGGCTGCAAGAGATGGAAATATGAAACAGCTATACGACACAACGAAGAAACTGGCAGATAAACATGGTAAACCAGAGCGACCGGTGAAGAACAACGAAGGCAAGACACTCACTGAGATTGAAGAACAAAAGAACAGGTGAGTAGAACACTTTGAGGAACTCCTAAATAGGCCAGCTCCACTGAACCCACCCACCGGACATCGAAGCAGCACCTACAGATCTCCCGATAGATGTCACTCCACCAACGATGGAAGAAATCAAGATGGCCATTAGACAAATCAAAATTGGGAAAGCAGCAGGACCTGACAATATACCAGCTGAGGCACTCAAGTCAGATATCGACCTAACAGCAAGGATACTCCACGTTTTATTCAAAAAGATCTGGGAGGAAGAACAAGTGCCGGCAGACTGGAAAGAAGGACATCTTATCAAGATACCAAAGAAAAGAGATTTGAGCAAATGTGACAACTACAGAGGGATCACGCTACTGTCGATACCAGCGAAAGTCTTTAACAGAGTATTGTCAAAAAGAATGAAAGATTCAGTGGAGGCTCAACCTCGAGATCAACAAGCTGGTTTTCGTAAGGATCGGTCGTGCACAGACCAAATCGCAACTCTACGGATCATCGTTGAACAATCAGTTGAATGGAACTCGCCACTGTACATCAACTTCATTGATTATGAGAAGGCATTTGACAGTGTAGATAGGAGAACACTATGGAAACTTCTTCGACACTACGGCGTGCCAGAGAAACTCGTCCGCCGGGGAGCCAGAAGGTCCTGGGTTCGATCCCGTTGGGGTCGTGGATGCGCACTGCTGAGAAGTCCGATACTAGGACGAAACAGCTGTCCAGTGCTTCCAGGTGATCAATAGTTGTCTGATTTACATCAATTCGTGATGTCGAAATTGAATAATAACTATCTCCACAAACCCCCTAATCATCCGGAACCCTCACGACGGAACACAGTGTAAAACTTTGCATGGAGGACAACTGACAAATGCATTCCTAGTGAGGACCCGAGCCAGACAAGGCTGCCTACTATTGCCTTTTCTCTTCCTCCTAGTGGTTGGCTGGATCATGAAGACCTCTACATCTGAGGGGATGCACGGAATTCAATGGACAAGTAGGATGCAACTCGATGATTTGGACTTCGCAGATAATCTAGCTCTTTTAGCACATACACACCAACAGATGCAAGCAAAGACAACCAGTGTAGCAGCAACTTTAGCATTAGTAGGCTTAAACATACATAAGGGAAAGAGCAAGATTCTTAAATAAAACACAGCGAGCACCAACCCAATTCAACTTGATGAAAAAACTCTGGAAGAAGTGAATACTTTCACATATCTGGGGAGCATCATCGATGAACAAGGAGGGTCCGATGCAGATGTAAAGACAAGGATTGGCAAAGCAAGGGCAGCATTCCTACAGTTGAAAAACATATGGGACTCAAAACAAATATCAACTAACCTCAAAGTCAGACTCTTCAATTCGAACGTGAAGACAGTCTTGCTGTATGGAGCTGAAACTTAGGGAATTACTGTAAACATCATCAGACGGATACGAGTATTTATAAACATCTGCCTACGAAAGATGCTGAATGTCCGTTGGCCGGAAACCATCAGCAACAGCTTACTATGGGAGGGAACAAACCAACTTCCAGCCGAAGAGGAAATTAGAAAAAGACGTTAGAAATGGATAGGACATACATTACGCAAACCATCAGACTGCATCACGAGACAAGCATTTACATGGAATCCTGTTGGGAAACGGAAAAGAGGAAGGCCAAAGAACACGCTGCGTCGAGAATTGGAAGCAGACATTAAGAGGATGAGGAGTAACTGGAAACGATTGGAAAGGATTGCTCAGGACAGAGTTAAATGGAGAATCCTGGTGAGCGGCATATGCTCCTCATCGAGGAGTAACGGGCATAAGTAAGTAAGTACGTAAACAGTGATGGGTAGCGAAAGCTAAAGAGATAGAAAAGGCAGCGGCAATAGGTAACAGTAGGCAACTGTTCAGACTTATCAAGGAAACGGGTATCAGAAATCCAACTGTAAGTGAAGCTATCTCAGAAAAATATGGGAACATTATTCACTGTCAATCCAGAAGGTTGGGCCGATGGGCAGAACACTTTAGGGAACAGTTCAATTGGCCCTCGGCGTCATCCCAGCTGCCCACCATTCCCAAGCAATCTGAATGGCAAATTAATATTGGTCCCCCAAGTCTTAGTGAGGTTGAGAAGGCTATAGGGAATCTAAAGCGAGGGGGAGCAGCAAGACTTGGTAGGTTGATCCCTGAGATATTTAAGGATGGTGGTCCAGTTTTAGCAACGAGATTAACCGGGATCCTGTCTAGAATCTGAGAATTGGGCGTAATCCCATCTGACTGGTCTCAAACACTAATCGTTCCAATCTATAAGAAAGGACAGAAGTCCTCCTGCGACAATTACCGTGGAATCAGCTTAACGAATACAGTGTCCAAAATATTGGCTTCAATCATACTTCGACGCCTAACTAAACTCGTGAAGAGCAAACTAGAGAGAACCAAGGTGGTTTCAGACCTGGACGTGGCAGTATAGAAAAAATATTCACACTTCGGCAGGTTCTGGAACATAGACACACTTTTAGACGCCCAACAATAGTTGTATTCCTTGACCTTAAGGCGGCATTTGACTCTATCGATCGTAGGGTTTTGTGGCAATGTCTGTCATTGAAAGGCGTACCAGAGAAATACAATAATTTTATACAAACTCTCTACTCGAACACCATATGTCGAGTCAGAGCTTATGGCGGATTGTCGTCAGAACTGATTGCCTCAAGTGGTATTCGTCAAGGTTGTCCGTTCTCCCCATTTTTATTTAATTTTATGATTGATATGCTTTTAGAGTTAACAGGTTACCGTTTGACTTCCCCAGGGTTGACCTCATTCCAGGAGATAAACTTGCTGACTTGGAATATGCAGATGATATAGTTCTCTTAGGCGAAGATGCCGATAAAATGCAGAATCTTTTGACTACCTTAAACAAGAATGTAAGGATGTTTGGGATGCGATTCTCTCCACCCAAATGCAAAATGTTACTTCAGGATTGGCTTGATTCGACACCGAAGTTAGTGATAGGGAGTGAAGCAGTTGAATGTGTTGACTGCTTCACTTATCTCGGCAGCCTCATCAGCCCTGACGGTCTGGTGTCTGCTGAAGTCTCAGCGCGTATACATAAGACCCGATTAGCTTTTGGGAATTTGCATCACCTGTGGCGTAGGCAAGACATCAGACTACTGACCAAAGGACGCGTTTACTGCGCAGCAGTTCGATCCGTCTTACTTTATGGTTGTGAAACATGGCCATTAAGGATAGAGGATATTCGTAGGCTCCTGGTATTCGATCATAGATGTCTTCGAAGCATTGCTCGTGTTTTCTTGGACCACCGAGTAAGCAATACGTGGGTTAGGAATAGAGTACTAGGTAGATATGGTAAGTTTATTGATGAAGTAGTAAATCTTCATCAGCTAAGGTGGTTAGGACATGTGTTACGTATGCCTGACCACCGCCTACCTCGACGAGCAATGCTGTCTGGTGTAGGAGTAGGCTGGAAGAGAGATAGGGGCGGCCAAACCAAAACATGGCACCAGTCCATGAAGTCATTGACAACTGGGCTGAGCCATGTTAATAGGTGCAGACTACCCGGTTGGGGTCCGCGTGACGCTCGTAATAAATGGTTAGAGACTTTGGGTGACATGGCTCAAAATCTTTGGCAATGGCGCAGGTGCATCCTTTCCTTGTCTTCCTCCAAATTCTAAGTTTCTGAAATTATCGTAATTTTCTCTTTACTGAATCATATTTTCTTAAATCTTATCACCGATCTCTATTCCGTTCCATTAATACTAACTCTGTTACTACCTTCCCCACTCTGGGATTTGATTCGACAATTTAATCTCTATCTGCTAATTGAGGCATGGCAACTTGAACTGACGTACGCATGCACCAAGTTCTACGTTGTAACTGTCTGTCTGTCGATTGTCCATAGGTGCTAATTAGTTGAGAACAGACCAATCATTTTACAGCTTCGCAAACATGTTTTGAGCATTCTTCAATCAGAAATGTATCGTGCTGACAATATCACTTTTGATTTAAATTGTAACTGGCAAGCGGAGTCCCAAACGCGTATCTCGTCCTGTTTGGGACTCATCAGCTGGATGTGCCTGCATCCCAGTGTTGATCAATTTCAGCCCACAACAAATCAATGGTAAGATATAAATGCATTCAAAACACTATTTTTTGTTTAATAAACAAAAATTACGTATTTCCTACTAGCTATCCCAATTTTCTATAACTGATAACAATTCTTGTATTGATTCTATTACTTTAAATGAAAGGGTGTGTGATCTCGGTATATATGTATACATTTAAACGAATGTATGAAACATTAAAGAGTTAAAAGCATTCTGGTCTAACTGGCTTAACTCCAAATGTTCCGTTTCATCTGACTCGAGACAAAGAATCCCAAGTCTATGTACGTTGAATGGACGACATAGAACCTGGTACACATGTGCATCGGTCCAAGTTGCCATACCACAAAAGTACGGCAAGATTAGCACCAAATCAGTAGTGGTACAGGTCACTTCAATGATAATAATAACGAAAACAAGAAAAAGTGGATATATAGGATATTGTTCAGGAAGAAAAAATTGGTGCATCTGAAGAAAGCTATGAAAAAATTGTAAACTCAAGATTTAGAGAAGGACAAAGAGTGGCTACACCTGCACCGATGTCGCTGATTCTGACCTATATCACAGTCTACAACCACTAGTTACGGCATTCGCGCGGACACCAACAAAGTAGTCTGTATTTGCCGAAACAACACAAACCAACGTTTAGTGACTTCATGGATTGATTGCTGTGTATTGGTTTGGCTATCCCTAGCCTTCTTCTATAAGATTCCTCGAGGTAGACGGTGGTTAGGAGTACGTAACACGTCTTAACTATCTCAGTCGATGAAGATTTACGACCTCACCGGCTGTTGTATCATTACCGGAAAATAGCTCATCTGTAATAGGCCAAATAAAAGATATAGTAGACGGCAACCCCTTATACTGATAATTATTATCACCTATCTGCATCTTATATTTTATTACATTTCTGACTAAGTAAGCACAGTGACTAAACATAATATACTATACTATATATAATACGATTCTTCTGATAGCAATTTAATTATCACTTAATGTAATTATTACGTGGAATACACTGGACATGAAAACTTACTCTAATACAAGCTGTTAAAAACAAACGCTGACTTGCTTCTCCGGCACGACGAGCCTTTAAACGGCGATCATTACACCATGTAGCCACCAAATCTATTTCAGAAGTTTTCAGATCATTTAGCAATGAACTAATGTTGCTGCCAAATGATTTTTCTAATTCTGGGTGCAGAGAATCATCACATCCCAATATTCTAGCCATTTGACGGTGAACAATTAAATCTGCATAACGTCTAATAGGCGAAGTGAAATGTGTATACAATGGTACATTGAGACCATAATGCCACGTATAGTTCAGTATAGTTTTGTCTTTTTGATTTATCATTGATTGAGGATCAAAAGATAACATACGTAGAAAGTGACTATCGTGAGAGATATTTTCTACCAGGTTTCCTTCAACATGACGTTTACGAAGTATATTATACATACTATCCAAATTAAAGTATAGGGCAACCTAAAATAGAGGAAATGAGTAGAAGAAACCTACTCTGCATTAAATGATTTGCAGGAATTTGTACTATTAGAAATAGGTTTTCTATAATTGATAGTTTTAATCCAAAAAATATTGGAGAACATTCCAAACAATCTTGAAATTGATAACATATGCAGTGTACAAAAAATATGGTATCGAGTTGAAGTGTATGAGGTCTCACTGACCATTAAATGTAGATAGTCTATGGTGGGAGGGCTTGGAACTACTTGGAGCTATGTAACTAGAAGTAAAACACGTTAACTACTAAGCCATCTTATTCAATAAATTAGTAAAATGAACACCGGTTGGGTCATAATTTTTAAAAAATACAAAAAGGAACAAATAACTTACAGATAGACGGATATAGGTCATATAACTCAAACAACAAGTCAAGTCTAGAAGAAATGATTCGTTATAACTTTCATTGTCGACAATACTATCTACCAACTGTTTAATAGAATACTGAAAATAATAAACAAAAATGTTTGAATTAATAGATATAAAAAACAATTTGCCATTTTTTCCAAGTATATACTTCCACGAGATGCATTATGATAATCAACGAAAAACACAGAGACATTTGTGACTGGATACTTCGATGGAAATATAATTTAACTTAAAAATAATTACTTTCAGTGAAATAGTACAAGAAGTTTTAGTGATTTCGTGGAAACTTAAGTAATTTTAACAAAGTAATGAAATTAGTAAGACGAGAAAATTAAGGCTAGAATGTTGATTCATCTTAACTTGTCAGCCTTTCACTGGGTTACACATACATAATAGTCCGAACAAAACATAATACAGAACTCTTAGATCACAAGATGAGTACGATAAGATTGGGCAATCCAGATGGAATACGTATGCCTACATGTAAAACTTTAGTAACGTTGCGGTAATGTGATTCTTATCAAATACCATCTGAGACACTATCAATTCAAAAAGTTGTTATGAGGAGTGTTGGTAGGTGCAGTCTACTATCTAGTTGAAGTCAGTCCTATCAGTGCTTAGAGACACTAAGTAAGATAGTTAAATGTTGGTCTCAATGGCCCAGGGGCATTCACTTATAATTCTCTTCCAGTCCTTAATCGATATTGTACTTTTATATACATCTTTTCATTTACAATTGCTAAACAAAATTCTGGTCGTAATCTTTGAAATTCGGTCTTGCAGTACAGCGGCTAGAACTAACGCGTGTATCTGCCAGGCTGTACGTAGTTTATGGCTATGACTGGAAATGAACAGAAAAACGACCGAGATGCATGAAAAATACATAATTACAGAATATTGGGGATATTTCCAAGTTGTAAGAAACAGTGTCAAAGCATAGCTATGACGACAACTTACGGAAAGAGATGCAGAATTTGAAATATCCAAGTCTATATTCTTAGTTTTTGCAATTTCTATCTGAGAAGAATTAAAACAGACTTTTAATTAAGTAACAGTGATAAAATTAACTACTGAGTAATGCACAAAATACAAAACAATATATCAAATCATTAACAGAAATAGAAAAATATTTCATGAACCACTGTATGAAAAGTCTTTTTGCCATAGTGCATTATTTGATTGAGCAAATAGTTCATTCAGTGTTAAAAATTGAGTTTTTGTAAAACGCTCCCTATATTTAATTTAATAAACAGGATTGAATTTCGGATACATATTAAAGTTACGTGGGAGCATAGAATAGACATAGATGAGGCTACACAACAATAAATAACATGATATCTACAAATAAATAATTGTTTCTATAAGATATTTTCTAATTCGAGATAAGTAATAATAAGTAGATCAGCATCACAGATGTGATTGGAAATATAGTACCATGATATGAAGGATAGTTGTATGAAACTGGACTTTGTCTATGCATCACAAATCCGTGGTCGGTGTTCCGAAGATGGGCAAAATTGGTGGCATTAGATGTTATCAGACATACAGCACTACTGTAATGTACTATTTAATACCTCATAAATGAAACCGGCTTCTTCGACTAAAAGAAAGCTTTCTTGGTTGCATTCTTAACAGCAATGCATCCTTTATTATAGACTATTCTTACTCACTTATGTATTTATATAATATTCTCCTTTCCGGGTACAACTTTTCCCTGCCTATATCGTAGACTTAAGCGCAATTAATGTACATGAGAATAGTCATCATAATATCTTCTATAATTGCATTTCTTTCCCGGACTAATAGTTACTAACTAGATACTACGCTTAGTATCAACTAGAGGTTGGATATTGCATTTCAAAATTGGGAAAATAATTGGGACAGTAAGTATTTTTGTTGAAAATCAGTTAAATATATTTTTTTAGTCTAATATATATGAATGTGATTGGGAAATTTAAAATACTTTTTTGTGCATTTAAAATCTTGTCTCTGAAAAAGAAAGATGCTACTTCTATCGTATAATATCGTCAACAATGTAAAGCATTGTGTTCTTGATTAGGTTCTTAAAGAGCTAGGAGCAAAATCTAGAACAAACGTTTTATCATATATATACTATTCATTAACCAATAAGCTTGCACTTAGCAATCGTGTTTTTTGAGACCAGAATGCTACACTGATATGAGAAAACTAGGAGTCACTAGTGTGGAGTCACAAAAACGTGGCATCAAACCATACGGTTATTGGCATTTAGTCTGAGAACACGCTGATAAGTGGAGTATAAAACCTCATTGAGGTCCTATGAGATTATCGTAATCAATTGATTGGGACATTAAGTAATTCAGATTCGCTCGGAATGGAACGAATGCTTCAACTCCTTGTGTCTTCATGATTTCTGAGCATTCTGTGCCCTATACTAATTAGTTCTTTCTTGTGGAATCATATTCTCTATGCGCAATCTTTTTTTACTACAACTGATATCCTATCAGCTTTTACTAATTTGGAATCTATCTTGATGCACAAGTAGTATGCGGTAATTTGATTCAAAGTACATGTGACAGGTTCTTTGTCGTACATAACTAGCTGATAGTGAGACGGAAACTTTATGCCGAAATATCTTCATGATTATTAAAACCAGAAGTTATCATTAATTTGCCAAACTTCAAAAATGTTTATTATATAATGATAAGCAAAGTTGTAAAAGCTAGATTGAAATTGTCATAAAACAAAATAAATGAAGTATAAATAAAGGTTTACATAAAAACAAAAGTAGCACGATAAGTATTCGGAAATTACCAGCTGGTTAAATCTCTTTTCATTAGGCTTAGGATGATTACGTAACAATGCACCAAACCAGCCCGTCTGATGATCATCGCCTTCATTTGTTTTTAAAGTCTGCATACCTTTTAGACGTCTAAAAAAACTTCCAAATAGAAATCGTGCAACAGCTTGATTAGCAATAAGCATCCATTCTTCAATTAAATAGTGGGCAGGATTGCGGATTTTTACAGAGAATCCCTGAGGCCAAAGTGTAGTACCTGATCTGCAGAATGAAAAGCATCCACAAAACAAATTGTTTAACTAACATGGCACAAATAAAGTCACATTTTTTATCCACTAGTAACAGTGGATTTCGGTCACATACTTCAATCAATTCTCTGATGTATAGTCAATATTCCGAATTCAACGCTAAATAATTCAAGTACAAAGTTGCTTAATTCGAGGTTTTACAATCATTCTGGACAACAACATCAGAGCTTACTTTGTGTAGAAGTGCAAATTTTCAGTTAACCCACGAGTATTAAGTCAGTTTTCCCCGAAAATCTCATTTGTAAATGATTGTCTTCAGTTGTTTTTAAATCCCTTCACTGATTGCTGGAGTACATCAGTGTAGTGCAACTATTGATATGGATAGTATGATTCAAGAAAATTCTTTGACATTCTCAGAGGATTTCCAGTTCTCAATAACCTTTCATATCAAATTTCTGAACGGCGCATAAACGGTAACTATAACGATCCTAAACAATTATACTTCAAAACAAATGAACCTACGATTCATCAGTAATATAAACACGATTAGATAAATACATCCTGGGGATTTGTTGAAATAAACAAGTTTTCAAATCAGCAATATTCAAAATGTCTTATAACCTAAGTATTTCATCTACACTTCCTTGACTATGAGAAACGATGACTAAAACATACTGGAAAATTAAGTATATGGGTTTTAATTAAATTACTTGAATTATCGGCTTTTTTAACATACTATAACTAAACATCATCTGACAATTAAATCACCATGATAAATAAGACAGAATAATTAGTAATGAAAAACTAACAGTCTTCTGAATTCATTTACACACTTATTATTGCTCTGTGTAATACTTACTCGTCATCTGTACATTTTTCTATTGTCTGTTCTGACTCTTTGGATGTTAATGATGATAAGGTTGGTGCTTTCGGGAAACTAAAATCCAATTCGACTTTTTCCAAGGACAAAGCACCATTTTCTATTCTACGATTACGTAGATTTTCTGCTATCTGTGATAAAAATCAATGCAAATAGAGGAATATTGTTGATAATGAATATTTATTAAGGAGTCGTCAATATAAAATTGGGGAAATTATAAAGCATTTTAAATTGGTAACAGACTTTAAGTACGTCGAATGTTGATTGAAAATAAATTTATCCAAGTACCAAGTCCAGCTATGAACAGTACAGAAGATATGTAATGGATAGAGGTACAGCTACTAACAATTGAGCAGTGAGGAACGTAATTCTTGTTTAATTCCTTTATAGTGCTGATCAAATTTTACTGATCAGCAATACTACCCAATTATTGGGAACGAAGTATGTGGAGCAGTGATCTAAACTGAGATCTAAAAGAAGACAGCCAATCGCTTTAACTACATATCAAACTATGCATTTAATTTAACTACCCTGAAAATTATGATACTGAGTTAGGAAAAAGAGTAGATATTAGGACTAGTTAAAACAAATTTTAATGAAAAGAAAACTATTAATTACTTTATGAAGTGAAGATAAACAGCTTTGAAGATCATGAAAAGTGAATGGTGCCTCGGGTTTAGGCAATACATCTAATAAACTTGATTTATTTTCGATCGATGAATTCGATTGCGTCATTTGAATAATACACCACGCCTCGTCATATGTCAAGCGGCAACGAGAGCGAATTACACTTCGACCAAACCATTCATCAACAATCTGAAAATTTTTTTAAGACAATATTAGATAGTTACATATATATAGATTAAAAAATCTGAATATAGGACGTTACTTTTCCACTAAAGAAGGGGAATATAGAAAAGATCTATCGTGAGAATAGTACATCTTATCTTTACTCAGGAATCTCCGTAATTGGCTGTAAGGCCTAGAAAGTGCAGAGCTAACACAATAAAAGGTCGTGTGTAACCAGCCTCGAGTTGCTGAAGTGACAATCCCAAGCTTCTTTCTTCAGATCTTTTAAAAATAAACGTTTCTCCTTTGTGTAAACAACCAGGAAGTTGCAACTGTACCTTTCAGTAGCATTCAAGATCACCTTATTGGTAATAAAATCTCTGCATCACTTCATAATAAGCCTGAGAAAATAGGTCTCACTCAACGAATAAAAGGTTCAATGAACCCTGTGTCATGCGTAAAATATCAAATGACTCAAAACAAAAATCCAGATTATTTTCAAAGATTAACTAACCTCACCATGCTCTTTCACTGTCAATAAGATTGAAAAAGCTAGTCGATCTTCATTGGGCACAAGACTACATAAATGTTGTGATAAGATAGATGGCAACATTGGTATGACCTAAGAGAAAGAAAGGAATAATTACAGAGAAGTTGAAAAAAGATACAAGGTACAAATAAAATAATAATACTAGCATCCAAGTTAGATTGAAATTGACTGGCAATTGTCGGGTGATATGTACAGTGGCATTGAATGTTTATCAGTGTAACAAACACATGAATTTACGCCTATGAATGTGATGCATTAAATATCGTTTTTAAAGAAAGTAGATGGATCACTATTAATGTAAACCAATTATATGAGAATAGATCGATTGAACAAGATAGTCAACAAAAGCATAAAAGAAAAATGAGTCTAAAAAACCTCAGAAAGAATCATTTAAAAACAGATCATCAGAAAAAGCTGATTAAGCGCCTAGGAAGTTAATCAGTATTGTCGGAGTAAAATAGACGTTGACGATGCTGTCAGGAATAACAACGAAGAATTTGGAGTTAAACCACTAAGGTAGAAGAATACAAAAACAAGCATAAAATGCAAAAAATTGAGTCATGACTGAGAAGGAATATGAATCAAGTTACACAACGATATCAAGAAAAAAGAAAACACACCGGAGGAATACTTATAAACAGTTTTCTCTATTACTGGAAAAGAATTTAATAAAAGTAATATAAATACATTCTTACTACCAAATATATAACAGGTAAATAGTTTTTCAAAAAAGAATTGTTACATTCATACATTAATTTCATCATAAACATCAGATCGATACGTCAATCGACAGCCATTGTGGTAAGTGTACATGAAATCTACAAAGAAGAATAATAAGTCGAAATATATCTCACACAAGGATGAGAAAATTCGCTTCAGTATTATAGGTCAACAATTGTGATACAAGTCCGGAAAACACTGAATTCACGAACATTAAATTATAAGATGTTCAAGTAATGAATCAATGATATAGAGTCCTTAATAAATCTAAATGAAAAAAATCAACAAAATGTTCTGCAGAACTGAGAATACCATCATGGCGACGAGGATACATATCATAAATGAATGAGTAACAAAATACAGTAAGCACACACATACGAAAGCAAACGAAGAAACAAAGGAGGAGAAAACAAATTCAATAACTACACTTATCAACAGTAAATTAAACCGACCTACTATTAACGCATGAAGACAAAAAAGAATACAAACAGTCAGAATGATAATAAAAATCGACTAACTCTTTGAACAAGATAAACAGAAGTAGTTCTGTCAGCAGCTCTTTTATCTAGTGGGCTATTAGGATGAACGAAATATGACACATCGGCAACATGGATTCCAACTTCATATAAACCTTAAAAATAATGAAAAAGTGAGAATTTATTAGTAACCATAAAGTGAGATGATATATATATATATATATATATATATATATATATATATAAATGATATGATTATGAATGTAAAGCCATGAGTAAAAAATTAAAGAAACTACTAACATTACCATTGTCTAATCGAGTGATATGTAGTGCATCATCAAAATCTTTCGCATTTGCCGGATCAATAGTAATAACACAGTGGGAACGAAAATCTCTTCTTCTTCTGTATTCAGTCTCCGGTATTTTGAAGTCATGTGGGTTAATTGGTAAGCCTTGTAAATCCTAAACGCAGAAACCAACGTAATACATAAATAAGATAGTCATACGAAATTGACGGATGCATTCAACTAAATGAGGTATAGTCCTTCAACAAATAAAAAATATTTACGTTTTTATTTTGAATAAGGAACCTTGACTTTATTTAGTAGCTAAATATAGTATTAGACGAAAAACATACAATACTAGCTATCACCTTACTGTAAATCATAGTAGGTATCCTAGAAATTCTCCTAAATTGTCTGGATTTTATAGATTACGCTTGTCATGTATGCTTCTCAATATAACCACGTGATCAAGTAGTAGACAACGAAAATGATGACTTGTAGCCTTGACAACAATTCAGTAACCGTATTACTAAGAGATCTAAGTAGTAGATAACCATTTTATCCAGATTGAAAGCATACAGTAATAGATATAAAATGATTTTATCTAGTGGAGTTTAACAGAATCAGAGTAGATAACCCCTGATTTGTTTGCTTTTGAATTATAGTAGCACTTTCACATAGACAAATCAGAAAAATTAGGTTTGATTCAACAGTTTACATCAATCAGGAAAAATTAAGGAAAATTTTCATTTTAAAATTATAACAACACATGAGCAAACAACATTGTTCTTCCTTAGATCTTCATCAGGCTTTACTCTAATAAACAGTAGTAGTTATGCCTAAATATGCCACTTGTAGCAAGGATGAAAATCATAATCAGTGAAAAATACATATTAATGGTAAGGTGACAAGCAAACTGGAAGGGATAAAAAAGATAAAAAAAAAACATGAATATCTCAGTACCGAAGTAGGCTAAAGAATGAAAGGATTAGACTATTCTTATTCGTCACGAACTGACCTCCGTTGAGCAATATTGAAAACCAGAGAAGTCTCGGTAGCGGTTTCATCCTAGTATGCAACTGTTAGGCACTCAATCCCACAATGGAGTCGAACCCAGGACCTTCAGGCCTCGCAAAGGACACTTAACAATCGGCAACATTAGGTTGGCGTCCAACAGAAGAATCCCCACTTTAAATTAGTGATAAGTAGCATAAATCAGTCAGTCCCATTGGTGACAATTATCGTACTCATGACGCACGTGAACGAACTCCAAAAATCTCACTTCTCAAAAAAACCACAGGAATATCTTAAAGTTAGTTACTAGTTAGTTGACTGTTATAGTTAAGGTGGTTTTGTGGAGATTGATGATTAATTTACGGAACCTGAAAGTCCTGAATACGATTCTCTGGTAAGGTTGACGATGCGCACTACAATAGAGTTCTATAATAGGATTATATAGTGGTCCATTGTTCCCTTATTTACAATAGTACCCAAATGAGATCAATCTGTGATGAATACAAACCACCTAAACTCAACTAAGACAATAATCGATAAAATGACGCAATAAGAAGCATGTGAATAGTCAATTTGCAAGTATAATCAATGAAGATGTGATATAGGAGGGGGTAAAGATGAGACGGATGAAAAATGGAATACTTTCGAAAATAGGAATTCTAACAGTTTCTTCTATATGTGAGAGATGAGAACTAATCGCAATAAGAAACCTGGAAGGTATTTGATATATAACGTGTGACTGAACAGAGGAAGGTATTTGATAACCGGTTGGCTCAGTTGTCTGGTAACATAAATTAAGATTAATCTGCGCAATTCTATTCAATATTGAGTAAGATACATTCCATAATTACGTAATGTGTACATAGACACACCAAAGCAACAAAAAACGTCATTTCGATAGTCAGCCATAGGCAAGAGGAGTGTTGGAGAGACATGCATCGGTTACCATATTATTGCTGCTGTAAACGAAAAAAACTTGTAACAAGTAACTTGAAATGAGTTTTAAACAGCCTCTAAATAGTACAGGGATCAAGACAGAAGAACGAGGAAGAATCGTTCATTGCATAAAGAACGGATTATTACTATTAGATTTATCTATCTAATTTAATTCTCAGTCATAAAAAAAGCAAAATTATAAGAAACACTGATACAATTTAAGAGGTGTTATTATTTCATGAAATTAAAAATAAACGTTCACAAAACAGCTGACTGTATATTGTCAATCTCTGTCTGACACTACTGACAAAACAAAGTTCAAGATAATAAGCGCTATCCTAACAGATTTACTATTGTATGCTACAATAACATGATACGATAAATTTGAAATAAACATTTATTTTCATACAAACTTACCTCTGGTGTGAACTGATCATCTTTAATTCCATAATCAACGAGAATACTTTTTGTTGCTCTTTCTAGTTCATCCAAATTACCTAAATTTTCTTCTATCACTCTGAATTTCGAAAACAGATACTAAAATTAGCTAGAGATATATTTATTTACTTATAAACGAAATTGTAAATTAGTTGTTTTAATGTTTGAATGGTTACCAACCAACCTAAAACGAGGCTAACGGGTTCTATATGAAATGGACAAACTGGAGTATAATGAATACAGTGAACATCTTCTTAGGGAAAAGTTGATCGTGCTCGTTACAGATTGATGATGGTTTGGTACCACTGCAAATCAGGGAGAACTGAAAAGCTGCTTAGTCTTAGTAGAAACTCTTCAGCAATGTGCGCCCGCCAAAGAACCAAACCAAGAGACCCAGAGCTCACGGCTACAGCTAAACCTTCTACCCCACCTTAAGGTCCTTGGTTCGATTTTCTAACGGAATCTAGAGTGTGTGCAGCTGATAAGCCCCATGTAGGGACGAAACGGCTGTACAGTGGCACCAAACCACCACCAATCTGTGACGAAAACGATCAACTAAACATAATATCTATCTTCGTATTACCACCTCAATCTTAAAAAAACTATGGAGATTAAGTTTCAACCAAAAGAATAGATATTCAGTCATAACAGGATTAGTAATATTTGTTTACTACGCAGACATTTGTTCCACATACTTATCATTTCATACATAAACTATATAAATTACTAGTTAAAGAATCCCTATGTTACCCTTACACTGTAAAATAAATCATTAGTAATTTTGTCAATTTTGCATGCAATATGAATACGAAAATCGATCAATAAGATAATAACAACATAACGACTGAAAATAAAACGTAATGCGATGCAGCATCATCGTTATTTTGAACAATACATAAATGTAGTCAAAGATCACAAAGTAGACAATTATTCAAAAGTCAGTGAATCTTATCTTGCAAAGCCGAGTAAAGGTATTCATGACGGACGGTGTACAAGTTAATGTGGCAACAAACAACATAGTTACTGGATACACCTCTAAACCACCCATAGATGGTAGAATTATCGAGTTGCTAGAATATATTTACTTACAAGTGCCTAAAGCATTAGAACTCTGTACAGGACACTGCTCGAACAACCACATACCAGAAACTCATGACATCAGAAGCCTTATTCATTATTGATCAGCAAGCGAATAAAATAGCTTGGCGGTTAAGGCGATGGATTGTTAACTCGATTGTAGCATGTTTGAGTTCTGCTTGATATCAGCCTGCACATAAAGTGGGCTTTATAGGTGTGTACATGAATCTGTACTTGGTGAGTCAATACTGAAAACATAACAAACATGCTATATTCTACTACAAATCAGTCGAGGGTTACGTAAAAAAGCACTCATAGCTGAAAGGGTAGTGTCATATTTTGTAAAATAGGATTACTGGGATCTATTTTACCCATATATATATACATATATATATATATATAAAAGTGATTCTACATGTAATAGAGTAAAGTAGGATAATTATGTAAAGAATAAAAATGGTTTACGTGATAGACTAAAGTAGAGGATTACATGACATTAATTTGAACAAATTCGTTACCCAAAAGGATATTTTGACTTTTCATTCCAGTTTGTAATTTGACAAACGTAATTATTTTCTAGACCGATTTGATTATTTTTCAATGTATCTGTTTCAATGTACAAAAATATTTATTACACTGATGTATAGCATGCAAATGAGGCAGAATTAAACGTAATAGACTAAAATTCTATGCATTTCACACATGGGCACCCGAACAGGAATATTAGTAGCACAGAAATCCGAGTTTTATATGTGTCTATATACACACATAAGCTTGAGTGTAACTTGAAAATGTGGATTGATGACTGATATTTCTTACTTAACACCAAATTATTCAAAATCTATCATATGAAATTATATTACAATCGAAAACTTGGTTAACTAACCATTAAATAGAGTGTATGTGAAGTATTAGATAATAGTTATTTGAAATATTATATGATTATCTAGAAGTTACACTTTTAGATAATTAAAAATATTTTGATTAGTTCATTTCTTCAAAGCTTGACACTTATTACGATTTAAAGATGATCGATAAATGAGATTTTGAACAAATGTTTCAATAATATCGCCATTTTCATATTAGTTGTACCAGTAGTGTCTACAACGAGTAATGCTTACGTAAGGAATAATGTTTTCGGGTGAAAATAGTAAACTAATTGATAAGGTGACACGTTTACCACAATCCTCAGTAGCATGGGATTTTATCAAATGCATTATATAACAAAATCACTGGATATTAGACGTGTATTGTATGTGTATGCAGGTGCAAATTTTCACGAAAGAATAGGAATCATAAGGAATAGCTCCAGGAGCAACACATAAGCATTCATTATTTTACTCTCACAAATTTTAACATTATCTAAACAGAAAGGCACGTTACTTATATCATCTTTAAAATTACCGATGATATTACTTCCTGTTCTACACTTCTAATCTCGTAAGCCTCCTGTTTGAAATGTTGACGTAAGGTGTGTCGACATTGTGTGCAATACATTTTTGTCAGATTCTAAACTCAGTATAGTTGACTGGTTATTATGACTCAGTAGCTTAGTGACTAATGTTCTGATACAGAAGTGAGGAAACTGAGGTCAGAACATCAACACTGTGATGTAAACACATCCAAATAATGATTTCAAATAGGACTTGGACTGTATTTCTCGTCACTATCATGAGACAAAAATCCGGTCCCAATTCTGAAAATGTGTTGCTTGAATAATTAAAATGTAGTATAGGATTCAATCTTTCTGATAATTTTGCCAATCAGCACAAGAAATATGTTAAAGAAAAAGAGTATACTAAAACCATTTTAACATTTCTTAAGCTTATGTGCGTAACATCGCTAGTGAAATCAATAGCATAAACATCGGCGGTAAGATTATAAAAGTAAGTAACATCAAATTCACAGACTTTCCTCTTCGGATAAATACCAAATAATAACAAATATCAGCAACTTATGGTTACTATAATATATAATTAAACCATGGTTGTGAATAAAACTATCAGCCAGTGGACAACAAAGGAAAAAACATACCTTACTCAAACTAGGGCTTCAAATTAAAAAAATGTTGATGTATAATAAAACATCATAGTACAGTAAAAAAACTAATAGCATACCAAAAGGCACAGTAGATGGATCTATTTTAACCAATCGGTGGCGACTGGAATACGGGACAAAAACACATGAGAAATTGTTTTCTATCGGTACAACTTCGGAAACTTTCTTGTTTTTGGAATCTTGAAGTATATCACTTGGATAAAAAACAAGGCGACCCAATAATTTTTGATTAGCTGGATTTGATTTTAGAACTTTTTTAACAACACCTGTACGAATCAAATTAGAACACGGTAAAGGACATGAAGCGCTAGGTGTAGAGGATAAATTTAAATTTTTTAAAATTTCCAATAATCCATTATCTGAAACATTCTGAGAGCTTCTGATTACTTGTCTGACAGTATAAAAGCAGTACTTTTTAAATTCTATAGGTGTATATGGTGTTTGATCTTGAAATAATGGCGATTCGCTAGCATCAGCGTCGATTAAAGCATCAAGCGGTGGATCCAAGACACAACTTTCACCTTCTTCAGTAGACTCACAAACATTTGAAATAAGCGTCTCTTTATCTAAGCTTGCCTTTTCTGGAACTTCTGAATTTTCAATACCAGTTAACTACAAAACAGAAAGAAGGCATAGATTGAATAATATGCAAAAAAATATGAGAAATCGTGACATTTCCAGAATCGCTAAAGCTGTGATGTTTAGGGATACAGATTTGATCATTTACTAATATGATAGATAAGAATTAAGCCAAATAATCAGGTCTCCATTCAGTGGAGCGCTAGTCACCGACAAAGATTATATACTCTAACCATTTATGATAACTAAACGATTATTCTCTATTAATTACCTGTAACTAAGCTTCCTCAGACAAAAGACCGTTTCTTCTGATCGGTGATCTTATCATTGCTATACATTTACTCCGGAACTAAGTTGTAATTTATTCATATAAGTAACCACTTGCGTACATTGCATCACACCATTTCTGCTATAGATCAACATCCTACCAACACATTAAAAATTGCAAACCATATACAAATCACTAATTTCTGGGTCGCTAGAATTTGCGGAATAAGATTTCTTCAAGTATTATTTAACACTAATATAAAGTACATCCATAGAGATGAAGGTTCGTTGTTGTCTGGGTAGATTAGTGTAGACATCGCTAGATGACACATGTCCATATATCAAAGAGGATCATCGGCCGTGCAGAGGTTGAAATGAAGTCTAGGTCGAGTAGTTACCTTCAACCAATAAAATAAATAATTGTGGAAAAGACTAATCACCACAATCAACCAATAGAATTTATAATCCAGTCTATAATATTCAAAACATCGTAAAGCTGTTTCATTTTTGTTACGTAGTAGAAAACATTAGAAACGCAAGCAGATATATCGAACTATGCGATTATAATAAGCTCACTGCAAGAGCTAAAAATCAAAACAAATGCTAATATGATTGATAGCCATGAAGCAAGGTGTTTGAAATGACTTATAATCAGTAAAAAACATGATAAATGCAAGACCTGTGCTGATTTAGTGGAGATAGGTACTAATTTGAATTGATTGTGTTCGTCACAGATTGATATCTGTTGGGTACCGATGAAAACCAGGTAATACTGAGCAGTCATTTCATCCCAGTATCGGACTCATCTCGGTTTTACGAGAACTTAAAGACCCTAGATTCATTTTCGGACAGAATCGAGGGCGTGCACTGCTGAGGAGTTCACATTAAGGAGAAACAGTTGTCCGGTCGTTGACGAACACAATCAACTAAATATAAGACTTGTTTTGTGAAAGAGTTCGCCTTTATTCGTAATTCTAATAGATTTCGGCTGCTTGATAAATATATGCACAAAGTAGATTCACTTTATTTATTACTTTACTTTCCACCCGAGTTTTCTTCGTTCCACAAATAATGGAGAAACACTAGCGCACTTTCATACAATCACTAAATAAAAGAGTAAGCGTTTGATTTCCATAACTTTACTAACTCAGCACGATGGAAAATGCACGATATTTGGATCACTTATTTACATATGGAGAAAATAAATTAAATATATTCTTAACTGTCGATTGAAGTTATTCTAAATTCGCTAATTACGCCAACTGTTTTCCGATTCCTTATGTCCCATTAAGTGGATGGAAGAACGACAGACTTTCACTGTCGTCCTGGGAAACAACATTAGCGTTTCATTGACGTAGAATTGACCAGTTTGGTCATTTTAAATGCATTCTAGTTATTGAGTGCTCATCGTTTTGTTCAGCTGAAACTCACAAAACTTTCGAAAACATTTATCCACCAACAAAGTTACTGGGATAAGCTTTAAAATAACTAGACAACTCATATCTATATGAAGCAAGTGTTGGTGTTATTGTCTAAAACAACGATAAAACCTTCTCAATTAAACCATCCAGTTGAGAGGATACAACACAAAAAATATCATATATTATCAAGAACTTGATAATATATGAAATCTATTTGACTTGAAAAACTATCTCAATAAGAGAAATTAGAGTAAATTGAACTGAATTCAGAGAAAACTTAATAATAAGGTATACCTTCCATTCACCAATAGGTAATAATTCAACTAATACGACATCTCCATTAAGCGCATTTTTTCGATTATCATGATAAATATAAATACGTTGACCATCGAATGGATTGAAAATGTAAGCGAAGGTTCGTGTTGTTCCATGTAACTTAGCCTTCAATAAAAAAATGAAAATACCTATTACCAAATGAATTTTGAAACAAATGGTACAGTAAACCTTTAAACTCCGACAATTAAACTATGCTTTAGAAATGCACAACAAAGACATTGAAACAGTTGGATAACATTAAACGAGTAGATTGGACAGTTTTGTGCTACCACCGTCGAATATACATTAAAAATAATTTCTCTGTTAATTCTACTAATTAGCTTTCGTGTATCAAAGATACTACTTACTACATTTCAATAACAGATGTTATTTTTAATCATTTTAAAGAGAGCAGATTACAATACGTTTTAATTATAGTGTTGGTATTTCGAAGTAATTAAATGCATTATTATCATTTAATCTATAAAATACTATAGTTCTAAACTCCTTACTCTTGGTAAGTTAATGAATTAGCAGATTCGTGAGGTAAGAATCCTTTTCCAACGATCCTCAAAAATTACGAATTTCAGGTTTTCATTTTAGTTATCACCGTTTTGGTACTATCGTTCTTACACACATCGTGATACATGATTTACATTTCAGTAAGTAACTGAGCATGGGGTTATATGATAAAATTCTATAAAAGCAAATATAAACAGAATCAATGACAGAATGAACATAATTTTATGCAAAATATTTTATGATGAGTTATTACGTGTAGTCTATTTAAAGTTACTGTCTCTGTTATGTACTAAAACTAGTAAAGTTAATTCACCGAATCGTGGTTAACAGACTTCACTTTGTTGTTATATTAAATAACTAGTTTAAGACAGTTATTAAACATATGAAATTTAAAAATTGGGAATCGGTTGCAGTAAATGACCCATTTTATGACTACGTAATTTTTTATTTCATAAAACATAAATAATGTGCCATCAAGTTCGAGAACTCACGAGTTAATGTCATTGAATACATAAAAATGATGCCGAAAATGTCAATATAAGTTACCGTAAAAGATATCAACTAACTTTTTAGGGATGTTAAAGACCAAAACGTAACTTATTAGCAAAGAATTAAACATAAGAACGTGTATTGACTCGTTTCTATTTGGTATTTACACTGCGTGACATTTTTTAACTAACAATCGGTGTGAGTAAATCTGCATACAAGTGAGTGATTTCGAATGGTGGATAATCTTCTTCGGCAATCACTAAAAAATCCTCTTAGTAGGATTGTCGTTTGTGGTAGCCTTCATAAAAAGAGAAATTGAGATGTCGTGAGCTGATATAGACGTAAATTTAAAAGCTACTGCCTTTGTCACAAGACATTTAATTTTCAAAGTAAGGTCATCAAAAACCAAAAACCACATATGTGTGTCAACATACAGTGCATTAAATTTGCATAACATTAGGGTGACAACAATCATGACGGAAGAAGTGAAGTAAAGGTACAAATCACTGTTTTAAACGTATTCTCGAAATGTGCACATGTATATTTAAGTACATATTAACAAAAGGTGCATCTAACGATAATCTTCATGTACATTCAAATTCAAAAACATCACTGAATAATGTAGCAATATTATGATTCTGTAAGTTATTTAACGAGAAACTAAACACAAAATAAAATTTGTCACATACCTGAATTAAGCTGCCCTTCTCAAGAAGTGTATCAATATTATCAGAGTTCGAACTATCTCTTTGTGTTTTTCGAAGCCCACGCTATGTATGTGTAGAAAAGGAAAACAATCATTACAGGATAATTTAAAATAAGATTTATGAATTCGATTGACAGGATTAACAACGCATAGGGGTAGAGTTGTCAATTGATTGCTTCCAATTATCTAACACAATAATTAGTACGCGTAATGTTAATTTGCTTACACCACAATTGGAGCAAGTTGATAAAATGCTATCAGGTCTAGAGGCTACACAAACTTGACACTGGTTACTGAATACTGAATGATCATCAATTAGAGTAGAATTCAAAGGTAAAAACAAATAGCAAGAATAGTCCCAAAATAGGAACGAACCGAAAGAAAAAGAAAAAATGAAACTAATAACAGGAGAATCTTTACAATTCAATCAAACTGAATTTGAAAGTATAGAAATGATTCTACTGAGGTAAATTGTTGGTTTACAAACTGAATTCCTAATTTCATGGGTCTATATGACAGTTTCGTGTATGGAGTGGTAGATAAAAGCTAATGGAATAATTGTATCTAACTTTGAAGATAGCGATGACGTTAGAGAACTTTGCTGTTTTACCACTGGAAATTTCGATCGATGCACAGTAATATGCATTCAGTCCAATCTCACTCATAAATAACTGACTAATATATTTTCACAATGTGGGTTTCCATTTAATTAATATAAGATTTTAAAGAACTGATACTATTATCATTAAACCGTTATGTACTTCAGCATGAAGAAACATAACCAGTACGCATTCTTGACATATCTTCTAAGACAAATCGAAATCCTAGTGGTGGACTCCTTAGCAGTGTACACTTGCGAATTCCGTCCCGAGAGCCCCAGGATGGCGAACACCTAACCCTCTGTACCACTGGGCAGGCCTGCATCCAATAGTAGAATTTTAACCTCCATCAATTTGTGACATATGGCGCGACGATCATACGGTGTAATCAGTGATAACTGTCTTCAGACGAGTTTGAACTCCACCAGTCACGACTACTCACTAGAAACTCAGGAACATCCTGAAGTTAGTTGCTAGTGATCACAAATTGATGGAAGTGGGAATTCTACTATTTGATTCCGGCCTACCCAATGGTGCAGAGGGCTAGGTGTTCAGCAACCTGTAGTCCCTGGGACGGAATCTGGGGTGCGCACTGCTGAGGGTTTGCATGCTAGAATGAAAAAACTGTCCAGTGTACTCCCTGATTTTTAGTCGTACCCTACCAACATCAATCTGTGACGTATTCAATCAATTAAAAATTCCAATCTCCACAAAAAACTATCTTGAATCTAAATTCATTAAAAATCACAATATATGAAATACGTCAAAACTTCACAGCTCGAAATAAAAATCTATTCATTGAATTCGAAAAAGTTTACGTAAACTCAACACTTGTAATACCTAGTTGTGTTACTATTTAAAAAGAAAAGCCTATGACCTAATGTGTTAGAAATAACGAAATATGAATTATTATTCAATTATAATAGTGAAATTTTAATGACGTAAAGAAGGTCTCTCATCCAACAGTAAACACTGTGTTATTCCTACATACTCGAAAACTAAATAGAAAACGGTATTCAAAAATAAGTACTAATGAATAGCGAAAGCCTAAAGTGAGAGGAAAACCAGTAGTAATGGTCAAAATGCTACGGGTTTAAGGAATCATTCTCTAGGAAATCATGAGACATGGAATAAATTTTTTAAAAAAATAAACAAAGTCTAAGTATGTTTAGGTCTCTTTGTTATATTATGCATTCTAATGCATAAAATAATTAGGCAATTTTATTGATGCATAAACAATGATCGCAGTTCTGTTTGAAAAAAATACTACAATGCTACAAATAAAATGCGTGGATCTCATCCTACTACAAAACTTTGAATTAAGATGGATACCATGAAGAACTATGCAGATATGATCAACAGTTCCACTATACGAATTATGCACAAAATTTACTAAGCATAATCCAATATGTTGGTTGATCACTGAGTATTGATCAATGTAGTGTATGATTAGTCTCTTATAATATCGATCAAATGCTGTCAACCAAGGTTGCAATGTGACCGCTAATCTAAATGACTTGACAAAGCATGCACTATGTTGTTGAGCTTAAGTTAGTTGGAAGTAGTCTGCAGAAAACTCGGAACACAAGTTTCTTGCTAGTTAATACTCGTAAGCAAAGATATGCCCACTTTACAGGTTGCAATCTATGCCACTGAGATATTCGGTATGCCAGTGGTGGAACTCAATGATCAGGGGTCAAATCCAAACAATTTACATCAATATTTATAGGTTCTAAAAGACCACGTATTAGTTCATACTAAGATATATACTGTGATGATTCTGTTGATATTTACCATTAACGAAAAATAAGTGAAAAAGTAAACATTCTAAGCTAATAAGTAACTCAAAATCAATACAAGGTCAGGCATAAATGTGCTTTAATTTTTTAATATGTTAAATTCACAAGATAAATAGCAAAATGAAAGAAATAATAGTAGTCCGATGATAGTGAGAAAGCATAAGCATTACAGAATACAGTTGGTAAATTATGGATGAGTTTGAGAAATAAAATGTGTGAAATAATAATAAAGCTAAACATTTAGAGGAAGATAAGGAGTGTGTATCTGTGCCATGGTGACGCATTCTAAAACATGTCACGTCACATCTCCAATCAATGGTTGAGCAAACACTAGATAAGCAGTCTGGTCCGACCAACAAAGACTAGCCCAACAATTCGAGATGTTATAGACTAATGACGCCATAGATTCACCGCTCCTAGATTTCATCGGACTTGTTTCTATGGCAACATATACAGTGCACCGTGATGGAACAGAATTGGAGATACATGACACACGGCCAACCATCTTAGTTGATAATTTAGTCGCATCAACCGATTTAATACACTACGTATAACTTCAGTATGGCTGACTGAATGGTGCTAACATACGATGATTTTATGAGACCTAAGAATAAATACTTGCAGTCTATTTGTCTTCTAATTTCGTAGATCGTATTTAACAGTCAAAGTAATTGAAGCAAACCTAAACAAGCATTTTATTAGTAAGGTATTTGAAAAGCTATGATTTAAGAGAAATAAATTAATAACAACAAACGACGAAGCATAAAGTCAAGTTCAAAAGCTGACCTTATTTATAAAACCAGTATGGAAGAAAGATGATCCAGACGATGAACAAAATCTCCAACAATCAATATTAAATGAATTTATTTTCACGTGTTGATTGATATTATTACAGAATCGGGAGAAAAACGCCACTGGTTTTAACAAACGATATCGTAGAGGAGTGCGCACGCTCCACCACATCACGTTACATAAATTTAAGTGAGGATAATATCACCAAATCATTTTAAGGTAACTGCAGCTAAAAATATTAACGTATATTAACGGATATTGTGAAATAAAGAGAATGTAAACAAAGTTTAGAATCTGAAATAAAAATAAGTAAACACAATTTAATTTGTAGCATTTAAAAATCTTAGTTGAGGGGAGTGACTAAAAAGTGATATGAAATAGTAGTGGTGTCGATATCCTAGGGATTTTTCTAAGAAACGGGTACAACATACGAAGCCGGCAACATCACTATACGACAATGAAGTGTGTGATAATTAAGGAAAAAAGTTTGCTACATGGATATACAGTATTAGAATATTCATTGGATGAGTATGTAACATGATTCAAATGTTAATGCATTTTTGATATAGAAATGGCATAGTGCCAGCACCTAAGCGGTTTATTGCATTACAGAATTAAAATATGGCCTTCAAATCATACTCGAACGTACAATATCATATCACCGACAAAATTTTATACCTCTAAATCAAAATCATGATTCAATTAAACACTTCTGATATTGTTAAGTAGAAGCGAACTATATTAAAATCGTTAGTAGCATATGTCCATTATAGGTGTCCAAATTCACAGTATCCATTATAGATAGTATCAACACGCTAACAACATTGAAGCCGTTCTAATCCATCAGTACTGCAACTAAGTTACCCCTTACTGATTTACGTACTAAGCGTTTGGTACTCGAACCTGAGATTAAGCGGTTGAAGATGAACGCATTAACAACTAACTCAAAGATGTAAAAAGCAGTATTAGATGAAACAGACTTCTCATCCGACCAATTCATAAAAAGCATATCTGTGTAGTATACATTCAATTCATAGGAGGTACGCAAATAAATCATATTATGAAACCTATACGAAAATATGAGTGATAAGCACCTCAATACTTGTTGAAAGTGACAGGTATAACAAGATTATAACCAAAGGACTGCAAACCCTATAAAGTTGAGCTAATCACTATATATATATATATATATATATATATATATAAATTTTGATCGTAAAAATTACATATGTTCAGCATACACACTGTTGTTACTAACTTTATTCAAATATCATAAATCAGGCACAACGGTTACTTCATTAAACAGATTTTTTAAAACATTATTGAAAGCTAATAAAATTCAATCAATCCATCAAAAGAGACAATTAGTCGAATATGTCATATTGTAAAAGTAAGAACGACGTGAATTTCAAATAAAGCATGTATTTCATGAAAATAAGTGCTAACAACATTGTAACGAACATTTACACGACATTCATATTCATGTAAAATATGCAAAACAGTAGATTTAAATTACAAGTGCAAGACAAGAAAAAGTTACGCTTTCGCTTAACTATGTAAACACTAAATAAAATTAACACTGCAGAAAAAGTGAAAAAGAAATATAATTATTATTATTATGCATTAACTAATATGGAATAATAATTATTACAGGTGAGTTTATCCTCTGTTAATATTCAGAAATCAGAACATTCAGGTTATAAATGTTGGACAGCATTAATCACTATAAAAGAGGTGAAAATAACTACTACTACTACTACTACTACTACTACTACTACTACTACTACTACTACTACTACTACTACTAAGCAGTTTTATAATAGAAAACAATTACGATAGGACATGTGTACACGACTTGAGAGAGAGTATAGGAGTAATAGTGAGTTTAGGTCAACAACTTGGCTACGATCATTTTAATAGGTAACATTTATCATTATTAGATTAATTCTCAATAATAGTTAATACTACTTAGTACTCTACTTAAAAATGAGTCGTTTTATATCATGAGCAGAATAGCCTACTGATTTGCTTAGATGAACAATATGAAAAAACAAAACATGAAGGTAAAAATGTAAGTTTATTGTTTGGATCGACAATTTAGGTTAAGAAAGTTCTCTTTCGAAAAGTAAACCGGATGTGGTTATGCAAGCAGTTTGTGTTTAAATCCGGAAAACAATATGACCCAGTAATTTAGGCATGACATAACTTATTAGGTTTACAATATCAGCAGGCGTGTAACTCAAATAAGAGTAAGAAAATGTCGAATATCACTGGATTCTGTTTCCAATATTGTTATATCTCGTGTTTGATAGTTTGACTAGCCACAGACAACTTTAGTACTCGAGCGCCTTGAACCCTCCTTGTCGCAAATTCAGAAGACGAGTAGACAAGAAACTTTATTCCAGTAAGATAGAGAGTGAGTTATGTACAAAATAATCGTATATCTCTAGTTTTCTGAAACGTCGAAATCAGTATTACAGTCCATCCAATCCGAACTAAGAGGTTTCAACTATTACCCAATCAGAATGCGTCACGTCGAGATTCTGGAAGGTTCTATCGATCAGTGATCGGATGAAATGTTTCCAGCTCTTTCAGGGGTTCTGGAGGCTTCGTTGAGGTTTCTGGGAGCTGTCTCAACAAACATCAAATAAGGAAAAGTACGCATGATCAACCATGAACCATACACATTTTGTACAGTATGACGACATCACCATAGCTGTCTAACCGAAAGGAGATTAAAAACCATGCCTCACTAGTTGAAATTGACAATTTGATACAATGAGCCAAAGAGCTATATGAAGCATGAAGTAATGCTTAGAACGTTGATATATCCAATTTATATTTGCATTATAATCAATATGTACAGACACGACTTCGAAAGAATAAAACTGGTACATCATTCATGATATGGTCTGTATATAAATACTAGTGGATACTTTTTACAACGAGCAGAAAAGAAAGCACATTAATATACGTTAAGCTACACTACTTTGATTCAATATTTGGCATATAAATGACATTTTTACTTTGAAATTATGTATGGACACATTCCATCAGTGTACTGGAGGTTTGTTCTCTTTATTACTATACTATTTACAAGACTAAGATACGTTTCATGATCCATCAGTAAGTTTAACCACTTCAGCATTTTAGCAGTCAACTGTATCATTATTATTAGATCATTTACCAAGTACAGATTTCCTTACATCGCTTTTAATAACGCTTTAGGTGAGACAGCTGGCAACACTACCCAGTTTTCTAAAAATGAAGTAGGTGAAAAGGTGTTCAAACCTGTAACTTAGCGACTAAACGTCAAATGCCACAACGACTAAGCCAACTATCTACTCAAATGACACCATAAGTGTGTCCAGTGAATAAATAACCTATTTCGTGAATAGGTCATATTCATAAAATAACCGTGTAACTAAGCACAAACACTAAAATATATTTTACAATGTTTGATAATCAACATAACTGGAACTTTGCAATGAGTCAGAAAAATAAAAAAGAATGAAGTAAAATTGTCATAAAGGCAAAAAGTTCATACATTGTTATATATATATATATATATATATATATATATATATATATATATATACGTATGTACAGGATGGTGTATAACCAACTTCACTTCTTCCCATACGAAAATAACCAAGTTAATTACACGTTACACTGTTTACATGTTGAACGAAGTAGTGTGACCTATTAATAAAGTGCAAAGAAATTTAAAAAAGAAAAGATTACAAAACTTGATAAAATTTGTTCCCGTTACGAATTTAAATACTGTCGTTATGGTTTTCATTTAGATTACGTAAAAATACTTGCAAGCAAACTCTTCATCGTCACGGGAACTAATCCTTTTGGAGTAAGACTGTAACAAATATAAGATGTTCATTCTGACAATTTAAATGACTGAATTAGATAATTAGTCTACGCATAAATAACATTGAAGAAGAATATGTGTTTTTACATGTAAACTTTTGATGACCCATAAATGTTTCATAAGCTCGGATGTAACCACTATCAATGTTAATTGGCTCAATAAATATTGCATAATTTGTACAAGTTCAATAAATATATAGTGGGGGCTTAGTGTTTAAAGCATAGCATGTATAACTCCAGAACTCATATTTAAAACTTCGCTTAATTTACCTCAGTCCAGGCAACACGATACTATATACCGGTGAATATATAGTGTGACTCAGTCTAGAGCTCACGATTATGTAGACGATTTAAAATTTACATAATTAATAAATTAACAAATCAAACTTTCCATAGTACTAGGACATCATTACATAATACGTGAAATTGATCGAATGCTTTAAAATGTTCCGGATTGACAAACTAGATTTTCATTATGACGCTTCCTAATGTTTATAAACGCATGCTGAGAATGTTAAATTTCGAGTACAATTTTTCAGGAAGGAAACGAACATAGGGCTATGCACGTGGTTATCAGTCGACCTAGATTTTTGAAACTTTCGATATGTTAAAATAATCCTACATTATGTCGATCTAGATATAAAAGGATTTCAGTGTAATATTTAGTTAGAATAGTATTTAACTGTATTAATTAATCCAGTGATTTTCTCCTATGTTCACATCCAAATGATTAATTAACTTCTTTGATCTCTATTAATCTTTCTGACAAGAGCTGTTATATTGTGTGTTATGGCTAGGAGGGAGAAAAAGTTACGAAATCCAATATCAAAGCGTTAGCACAAAGCATATTAAGCAACCAAGGAAGTAAATACGTTAAACAAATAATAACAGTGAAGTTCTGCATCAGTTACAAATGCGTAATACTAATCTGTACCAGTGATATCATTCTCTATATGTTAAATAAAACCCCAATTTAAAAACTAATAATTATGTTTTTAAAACAAAAAACCAAATTGTCAGGTTTATTTACTATTTGTGTCAAGTGGTTACGTTACTATAGAACAAATGAGCCAGAAACAACAAATCTAAGCTGCATATCTTCACACTTACTTTCTAAACAACTGTGTCGGTAAGTAAAATATTTTAAATTTTATTTGAGTACAAATAATTAAGCTAGAGATGAACATACCAGTAACTTCGGTACATAAGTATTTTGACGAGCATTCTGACTAACATCATTTACCGATTCACAAGAATCAATTGAAACGGAGCAACGGACAACATCAAAAAGTCGAATTTCAGTAGAAAAGCAACCACAACTGGGTAACGTGTCCTTCGAAACATCGGTGACATAGTGACTGCAATCTCCAGAGATTAAACTATTTGTGCTGGTAGTATCAAGTGAATTTCTATTCCATAACAGACGGAGCTTACCACTTTCGGTGATTTTCCCCATAGCTGTTTGAGGAGGAATAAACTCATAACTTTTCAAATTTAGATTCTGAAGTAAAGATGGTAAGAAGAGTGTGTTGATATGACATATACAAAACTGAGATTCATACGTAAAAATAAACGACATTTAGGAAACACTGATTACTCAATAAAAATATTTCATTTCCATTTAGCTTATTTACCAGGGTCCGAATTTATGTATTTGCATTCAAGTCACAATCTGTATGAGGGATAGCTAACTACCCGGTTTCCCAAGACGAAATAGGCAGAATGGAGCTCGAGCATGTGGCTTAGCGGTCGAAATGCAAACCACTTAACCACTGGGCCAACAAACCATAGCAGTGAAAAAGTGGCCAAGCATCAAAACACAGAAAAGAATTCAACAAAACAACCATAATATCAGACCGGATCAAATAGCATGGATAAGCATCCAGATCAGAAAACATTGTACTACTGAAAACATCCAGTATAGTCAAATATCCCCGTCAAAATTTTAGTGTGCAAATATAGCACCCAAAGATGAATCAGATAGTTAAAAAACAATAGAGCGGAACAAAATCAAAAGTTTTTAAAACTAACTTGTAAGTAAACCCTTCTAGTGAGACCACAAGAAAGAATAAGAACATCAAATGAACGATCTAGCACAGCTGTTACAGCACACACTTCAGTAAATGGACCTGTTTCCTATTTCAAAAAAAAATAAGCAAAATGCTATTTAATATAATGGTTCAGAACCAAGTGAAACAGTTAAGTGAGATATCTACAAAATTAATATTTTCTAATCACATTATTTTTCCATTAATCACACGCATATATTTTATCAAATAAAAAATAAATTGATTCATCTAATAGCCCTAGTATTTGCAATCACTCATTCGGGGCTTGTCTATCACTTAGCCAAATCCCATTATCGCATTTCGTCTATCGATAGGTATTACATTTCATTCATTTTATAAATAAAAACTTCGTCACAACGAACAAACTCGTATTCTGCAACAGTATTTTAACCTTTTGAATCACAGGAAATTGGGATAACAAACGATATCTGGGATCGTTTTACAGAGGGGAGGAACTATCTATACTTAACTACTTACTAAAACTTTTAGAATAAAAATGTTTACTTTTAAAAATTTGTTACCTTAACAAACAGAATAAAGAATAATTCGGCACTTTCTTCGCCAGCAAGTCGAGCGGACAATTTTTTAGAATTGCAAACTTCAGCTTGTTTTTGCAACTCAACTGATGTCATTTCTTTCGGTAAAGCTGTACTTAAATACCATGCCGCTTTTTCAGCTGTCATTGAAAAGAGGGTTAAAATAAAAACGACAATGTTTTGAGACCAATTAGTTCATATGAAAAGAAACATGAAGTAGGTTGATAAAACTTAATGAGAAGACAGATAAATGTAAGCATACTATAGTTTTTTAATCATATTTACAGAAACGTAAAAACTACACTTCAAAGTCGATTAATCGCAATGTTAGCAATTTTCAATTATCGTAAGATGTTAAATTGACTGCTGCTTCATGTAAATTACTGAACAATGATCACTAATTTCGATCGGATCCTATCAAACTGCAATGTAATCGCCAGTTTAGGTTACTCGAAATAGCATGTATTGCGTTTTGATATTGCGTTGTAGGAGATAGTCAACAAGAAACTTTGCTAAACCTACTTCATGGAAGTTAACATTTATCAGTAAGGCACATCCGCAATCTTGAAGGACCTGATGCTCCTTGTAAGATTAAAAACCACGGGATAGTTTAAAAGTGGAAATAAGGTTAATATAGTCCCGGTATTCCCATGTGAAACCAACTCAAAAATTCTTGTTCTATTAAAAACAATAGTGATTTAAAAAAGGGCAGTTGAAGATAGTGAAATATAATGACTAGAAACGTTAAATACATTCTGAAAATGTGATTCATCATTGTCGATCAGCAAACAAGAAAATGGTTAGACTTTGAAAAACAATTGTGAACATAAAAAAAACTGTACTTGTGTCTTGCAAAGCAAAACGAACTAACTACGTAACTTATTACTCTAATTTTACAAAACATATCGAACTACTCTGCACAAACATAATAGAAAACCAAAAATATAAACAAATACTTAGTGGCACATTGAAACGATTCTAACGAAGCTGACACAAAGCGCAACACAAAAAGTACTAACGATCATTTTCTTCTCTAGCTAAAGTGGCTGACAATTGTCGGTGAACAATAACATCTGCGTAACGACGGATAGGAGAAGTGAAATGTGTGTACAACTGCATATTTAAAGCATAATGTTCAGGCGATAACCCGGATGGTAGAAGACCTAGACAGAAATAAACAGCCAAATTCATTGCTTTGGTTAGTAAAGCAACCGTAACCAGAAGTCGTGCCTCATGTTCAAGGGTTCTAGTTGGTAGTTTTTCACTTTCAACAACTGGGTTGAGGTCTAATGTTTTCATTTCGGTTGTCAAATTGGCTTCGAGAATTGAAGAGTCGGATATGAAATCATTACATAATTTGACAAGAGTATCTGAATAATGATACCCAACTTCAACTTTACAACTTGCTTCACGGCAAATTGAACTCTAAACAACAAAAAACAAAGGTAGAAAGTAAAACTCTAGGTAGAAGTATGTGAGCATTTCGATGTATTATAAAACTTATATATTTATCTGAATAAATTGTATCTTGAATAAATTAAAGCACTAAAGCTGTTAGCAAATGATGTTCATATTAACATAACAATAAGCCAATAGTTGATGAATTTTACAGAAGACATATCATTAATATTAAGCTAGAATTTCCATTCCGACAACTAAGCAGTACAATTTCATCTAACCTTAAATTGACAAATCCCAATTAACTGTATTTATGAATTCTGTAAGTCACAGGAGTGAAGTTTCTTGACAATAAAAGTTGCAAACTCTTAAATGAAGTCAACTGATAAATCTCTTACAATGTGATTTATTCAGATGAAGTATGTTTTCACTTTGTTTTCCTGGTTAATTTGAATAAATCTATGTTTGTTTGTTTCGAAAACTCGAAATATTCTCGGGAATACTTAATTCTATGTAGATTTATTTTAAAAACTTAAAGATTCATATCAAGTACTGTTATGACGCCAGAAAGAGAGGGTTTTGGCTGGTAGACGCGAAGGCCAATGGAGTGTGCCTAGTTGATAATGCGCGACTGACCTAAGCCCACTCGCCCTCAGGCCGACAATAGAAGAACCAGAATTGAGAACCGGAAAACTTAGGACGTATATTTAAATCATGCCTTTATATATACATAAAATCAGACCACACGATAAACCAATCACAAATCTAACATTGATACAAAACAAAGGAAAGAGTGGCATTGAATGGGAACCACTTGTGCACAACTAAGTAACTGTAGTTCATAGTAATAGACAACACACTAAGAGTAAATATACTAAACAGGAGAACCGGATAAGGGGAACGTAATAGTCTTAGAAATGAAATGCTTGCACTGTCCACAGTTATAATAATTGAAATAATGTTCTAAAGCACAGTTCTCAAAGATAATCAATTTCATTAGGAGTCGGGCATATCAAGTACATAATACAATCATTAACTAAACCAGTAATTTTTAAATCCCACTTCAATGACAATGGACGAGACTGCTTCTTATCCTCTTCGTCTTTACCCACATACTAGAGATAAAAAGCAAACTTGCTTAGATTTACATGACGAACAAAAACGGAAAATATATGGTGCACAGCATAAATTTTGCGCTAACAACATTTGGAGATAAGGGTAGCAAAATAACATACGGAAAGATTAACGAAATAGTGCAATAAGAGCGTATACATAAGAGCAAGGAACAAAAGATTGGCAATCCCGGAGTGCGTATAGTGCTAAATTTGAATTTAGGTAAGGCAGACTAAGAAAAGGCGAGTTTTACAATCTGATTCAATATTTTCAACAACACTAAATAACAACTGCTTACATCATTAATATGCAATCTTTACCAGCAGTAATCCCGAACGGTCTAAATATGCTTCACTGTTGTATCCTCTTACAATCTGAACCTCGGAAACTAACGTGAGCAAGTACGCTAACACTTATACATGTTAAAGGGAAACTACCAACAAAATAAAACAAATATAATATAACAGTTTGATTTTTAGAGTAGATGCTTAATCAACAATTACCTGTGTTGATCCGGCAGAATCAACGTTGATATTCATTCCAGCAAGGTTTAAACTAGCTGAAACTTCAGTCAGTTGTTTCACAGATGGTGGTGGATGTCGTCTTAGGAAAGCTGAATCTGGTAAATATTTGGCCAAATGTTCAGCAACTGACTTGTTTGCTGCTAACATCCACTCTTCAATAAGCCAATTACTCTGCTTCGGAATGTAAGGAGCTATGCCCAATGGTAGTTTATTACTGTCAAGTGAAAATGATAGTTTCACTTGATCTAAGAGAAGAGCCCCCGATTGAAAACGATTTCTACGCATTTCAGTTGCCAGCTGGAAAACAATAAATAAATCGTGATTGTCAGAATATGGATCAGCATATCAAAACTTAAGCTCTCACTTTAAAAGAAAAACTAAATTAAAGTTGAAAAGATCAGGTGAAGTCAGATGTTCTTGACATATGACAGGCAGCAGATGATGCAGAAACCAACATTTAGATCAATCACTAGCCAATGAGGGAACAGATTTCTCACTACGAATTCTGAATCATTCTGCAACGTGATCAGAAAGAGTAAAATGTACAATATGTTTTGTTGTTGACTCGATCAGAATAGTTTGACCATGCTTTCACTGTAACTGCTTGCAAACATTTCTCTTTAAGCAATATTATTCGCAAGTGGGGTTCCAATTTCTGATATTCCCTGGCTTAATAAGGATAGAGATACACACAGTTGCCATTTCGTCGTTTACGCCTACGTTCCCATTGACTGCAGCCCAGATGAGGTGAATGATGAATTTTATGAAAAGCTTTCAGAACTCTTCCATAAAGCTAAACACTGAAACAAATTACTCGTAGCAAGTGATCTTAATGCCAAAGCAAATAACCTAAACACGAAAGACAGACGTTTAGGCGGGTGTTTCAGTGTTCCAAATCAGCGAACGTTTAAAGGTGACCTTTTGTTGTAACTATCCTCAGACAACAGTTTATTTCTAGCAAACATCAACCTAAAGAAAAGATATCATCTAAAATGGCGGACCCTGCATTAACCCAATGATGGACTCGAATAGACTATATCGCCGTCAGTTATCGTTGGAGAGTTTCAACCCATTAGAGAAAATCGAAGTAAACTCCTGGAACAGCTGTCAAACTCCGAACACGATAGGAAGCAAAGATAAATCAGATCTGGACTAACAAAGTCCACGGAGCAACAGTGAGCAATGATGAGCAACAAAAGCAAAGGAAGTTGAAAAGGCAACGGTGATAAGTAAAACTAGACACTTTTTCAAGCTAATAAAAGAAACTGGGATTAAAAAGCGTTAGTGGTTCAAACTCTGAAAAAGTTCGAACTGATTTCAGTTTAGACGCTTAGAACGATGGGTGAAGAACTTCAACGGCCAATTTAGTTAGCCTTCAGCTACTTCATAGCTACCTAATATTTTTACATAGAATAAGTGGAAAATCGACAAAGGCCCACCCAACTCTTACAGTTAACCCCTCCTCACACTTGCCTTGTTTGCTGATCATCTTGGTCTATACGGAAGGACCATAATCATATAATAACCATAGAAGAACCAGGGTGACTAATATAGTGTATAATGTATGTATGTATGTACAATAAACATAGAAATTGGCACATCGGTTCAAGTTGCCATACCACCATGGCACTGCAAGATTAACACCACCACCACTAGTAGAAATCGCTTCAATAAAATAAAATAATAATAGTAACAAGGAATGTTAACATATAGAATATGGTTCAGGAGGCGTTGAAAGAAAGTAATGGAATAATTTAAAGCTCATGATTTAAAGGAGGACAATGAGTGAATACATCTGCGCGCATTGTGACCGATTCTGGGCCATGTCACTCAGTGTTTCTAGCCACTGGTTACGGTAATCGCGAAGACCCCATCCGGGTAGTCTGCAGCTACCGACACGACTTGAACCGGCAGTCAGTGACTTCATGGACTGATGCCATGTTTTAGTTTGGCCACCTCTAACTCTCTTCCATCCTATTCCAATATCGGCCAGCATTGCGCGTCGAGGAAGACGGTGGTTGGGCATACGCAACACATGTCCCAACCACCTTAGTCGATGAAGATTCACAACCTCATCGACTGATTTACCACATTTGCCTAACACCCGTCGTCTAACCTCGTTATTATTTACTCGGTGATCCCAGCTAACGCAAGCGATGTTTCGTAGACATCGATGGTCAAAAACTAACAACCTTCGAGTGTCATCTACTCTTAATGGCCACGTCTCACACCCATACAGTAAGACAGAGCGAACTGTTGCGCAGTACACTCTCCCTTTCGTTGAGAGACGAATATCTCGTCTACGCCATAGGTGACGTAAGTTGGCAAAAGCCAAACGAGCTTCTTGAATTCGTACTGGGATTTCGTCAGAGACTAACCCATTAGGGCTAATCAGACTTCCAAGATAAGTGAAGTGGTCGACGTGCTCAACTACTTCACTCCCTATCTTTAGTTCAGGGGTTGACGAAAACCAGTCCTGGAGCAATAGTTTGCATTTAGAGGGGGAGAAACGCATTCCGAAAATGCTTTCATTCGAGCTTATTGCTGTTAACAGATTCTGCATCGTATCAGCGTCTTCGCCAAACATGACTATATCGTCAGCATATTCTAAGTCAATAAGTGGATCTCCTGGTAGGAGATCGATTCCTGAAAAGTCAGACGATGAGAGTGTAATTTCTAACAGTATGTCAACTATGAAATTAAACAAAAATGGGTAATGTGGGCAGCCATGACGGACACCACTTGAGGTTACGAGTTCAGATGACAGTTCGCCATATGCTCTGACACGCCTAATAGTGTTTGAGTAAAGAGCCTTAACAAGTTTTATGTACTTTTGGGGCACGCCTTTCAATGAAAGACACTGCCATAGAACTTCATGGTCTACACAGTCAAATTCCGCTTTCAAGTCAAGGAAAACCACTATTGTCGGCCGCCGAAAAGTATGTCTGTGTTCTAAAACCTGACGAACGGTGAATATCTGATCTACACAACCGCGACCAGGTCTGAAACCAGCCTGATTTTCTCGTATTTGGAGATCACGAGTTGCAGTTAAGCGTCTGATAATTATAGAAGCTAGTATTTTAGACACTATATTAGTTAAACTAATTCCTCTATGGTTATTACAGGACGATTTCGACCCTTTCTTATAAACTGGGACGATTAACGATCGACACCAATTAGACGGAATTATGTCAAGTTCCCAAACCTTAGTCAAAATATCAGTCAGTCTGGTTGTCAATGTGGGACCACCATCCTTAAACACCTCTGGGGATAATCCGTCTGGACCCGCTGCTTTGCCTCGTCTTAGATTGGTTATAGCTTTTTCGACTTCAACAAGAGTCGGGGGACCTAGGTCGACTTTTTATTCTGGCTGTCTCGAAATAATGGGAAGTTTTAGAGTAGCAGAAGGCCAACTAAACTGTTCAGCCCATCGTTCTAAACGTCTAAACTGAGAGCTAATAAGCGTTCCATCTTTTCCGGAAATCGTCTCACTACCGCTGAATCTTTTAACCCCAGTTTCTTTTATCAACTTGAAAAGTTGTCTAGTGTTACCTATCGCCGCTGCCTTTTCCATTTCCTTTGCTTTCGTAACCCACCACTGCTCACGGTCGTTTCGCAGACTTTTCGTCAGTTTATGCCTGATTACTCGTCGCTCATAATCGTGTTCGGAGCCCGATGGGATAAGTCTTCGGGAGTCTATTAAATCAACAGAGGCCATTGAGATCCATTGATTTTTCTTGACATGTTGATTTAAGTCCTTGATAGATATCATTGTAGATGCCACAGCTGCTTGAATATCTTGCCAAGCAGTATCTAGTCGGGACGCATCTTTATAATTGCCTAAGTGATTCCTCAGTTGTTCCTGGAATTTAATCTTGGCTGTTTCATTAGTAAACTGAATTCTAAAAGGTTTTCCTGTGGTAGTTTTTCTTCGTCTGGTAAGACGCAAGCAAACGCGTGCTCGCACTAGAGCGTGGTCGGAGTCCAAACATGTACTCCAGAAAGATCGGCAATCTTATATCGAGCCTCTCCAACGGTGACTAATCGCAATATGGTCTATTTGAGTCCACCGTTGAGTAGGGCCGGGAGGTCTCTATATTAAACGATGTCGCACCTTATGCTTAAAGTTCGTGTTGGCTAGAAATAACTGATTATCTGAGCAAAGCTGCAGCAGACGGTCGCCGTTATCCGTTCTCTGAGCTGGAACACTAAAGCTTATTGTCCTATTTGACACAGGGTTCGTACATTGAATGCACCAATGTGAAGTTTGGAGCGTGGTCTTGGTATGCTAGGAACGTTATTTTGTGGGCCGGAATCGTTAGCACTAATGACACAGGAGGAAGTTGAAGATAAGGATTTAGGCTTGAAGGTGGAGGCAGGATAAACATTAGGAATAGAAGAACGAGTCTGATTAAAATGGCGGTGATCTTGCATGTTGTTAGAGGCATGAGGGCGGTTATATCTTCCCAGTCGCCCACGCTGTGGAAGGGTTCTTCTTGATGTACCTGAAAAGCAAAATGTGTTAGGGTTGGTCTGAAAGACCTGGGAGCGTGACCGCAGTGCCCAAGGAACAACTGCTTGAGGCCGGTCACACACGGCCTTTTTGAGAGAGGTTTTCGTTGTTGTTGTAGCTCCGTACTTGTTGAGGCCTTACTGCCGGAGACGGAAATCCGTGGAGTAAGGTGAGGTGTGCATTTTTAGGGTCGACCTTTTCTAACACCGCCCTTCCTTTGTGGGAAGGCAGCATCGCTGCTATGCTGGTTGTCCGAAGAAAACACCTTACTGCCGTCACACCTCTATACAGCCGGCAGTACGACTTCGTCCTCGGACGTTATATTTGCTGCTTTTGGTCTCATCGCTCTTCAACCGACCTGCCTGGCATGATAGGACCTAGAGGAACGATTGTTTCAGCCAGTATAGCCCAATTGAGTCATCACGATAGGCAAGCCCGACCACCACGTCAAGGTAGCAGCACGGTCGGGTATAGTGTATAAAATACTCTCTTCAACAATTACTAGACATCTACCTGAGATTCATGAACTTCAAATGGGAGAAAACCAAACTGCTTTTAAACCTATGTAGATAAAATATTCACCAATCCCCAAACTATAGAGCACAGACATATCTACCAACGTCAGATAACAGCAAGCTTTCCTGATCTGAAAGCAGAATTTGGCCCTGTAGACCGAGAGACTTGACGGCAACATCTATCATCCAAAGGAGTAGATCAGAAGTATATAAACCTTATGAAGGCTCTTTGCTAGAACACTACAGGTCGAATCAGAGCTTGTGACGAACTTGAAACATCCAGCGGTATTTGTCGAAACTGTCGATTGTACATACTTTTGTTTAATTTTATTACAAACTCACCACTAGAAATAGAGCTTTCCAGGTTTGGATTTACAGGAATTGATCTACTACCAGAAGGTTAACCTACTGACTTAATCCCCTTTGATGATGCTAATAAAATATAGTCTCTTGATTGTGGTAGGCAACATTAAAAGTATGCTCAGAATGAGCTTATTCATCTGCAAATGTAAATTGTGGCTTGTGAACGTTTCTGTATCGAATCCTGAACTAAAGATAAAAAGTGAAGTAGTTTAGTGCGTTGATCAATTCATTTATCTTGGAAGTTTCATGAGCCCTTATGAGTTGGTTTCTGACGAAACTTCGGCATGGATTCAAATAGCTCATTTCGCTGCTACCAGCTTCCGCCACCTATAACGTACGCGAGACATCAGCCTATCAAATAAAGAACGAGTATGCTGCGTACCAGCCGTTTCTTAACATACGGAGATGAAACGTGACCATCAAGAGATGACATTCAAAGGTTAATGATATTTGATCATAGACCTCTTTACATATCGCTCATGTTCGTTGGGACCACCGGATAAGCAGTGATGAATTAAGACGAAAAACAGTAGGGAAAAATGGCAAATCAGTTGATGAAGTTGTGAATATTCATAGACTGAGGTGGTTGGAACATACATTATGTATGGCTAATCACCACCTACCACGATGCACTATGTTGACTGGTGTTAGAAAAGAATAGAAGAAAGTCAGGACCGGCCAAACAAACACATGACATCAGTTCATGGATTCTCCAACTGTTTAATCCACGTTGGCAGATGCAAACTGCTTGGTTAGGGTCTATGTGCTTTCGTAACTAATGATTGGAGTCTCTGTGTTACATGACTCAAAATCAGTTACAGAGGCACAGATGCATTAGCTCATTGTCAACCCTCAAAGCATGAACTTAAAACTATTTGATACTTTTCTTTCCCCTCCTTCTGTATCATACTTTATATATCTACAGCTTTTTCCTAACTAGCATTGAGGTAACTACCATTTCTACTAATTTGGTGTTCATCATGGTATGCTAATGAGGTGTGGTAACTTAAACCGAAGCGCATACGTGTTTGGCTCTACGTTTTACCTAACTGACTGACTGAGGTATTAAGGTTCTCAGAAGGGAAAATCATATTTACTATTTGCGTGTCTTCTGAATACAAATACGCTTTGATTATCGTACTAAAACCCACACGGTCATATGAGTATAGAATAAGTGTTCAATAGATTATAATTTGAAATAAAAACGGTGAAGGAAAACGGGAAATCGGTGTGATGCATACAGAAATATAGTAACAGCATTATTCAACATTTTCAGAATATAAACAGTTTAACTGATATCAAAATGAATGTGTAAAAATATTTAAAATAAGAGAGGATATAGAAACTTACATTGTTTAGTTCTAAGACATTATTACATACATCAAGTATGGTATATGGCTGCTCCACCTTGATACAGTCATTCGACGTCCATTTTTTATCAGGGTGATCAATGAATTGCTGAAATCGTGTAGAATGGCATATATATAGTAAATATGAACAGAAATATTGGTGGTGGGAAACGACATTCAAACTGACGCGGACACTAGTGAGACAAACAACGTCTTAATCGAAACTTTGTTAGTGGATTAGAAACTAGATTGAGGAGACTTATAATGTATTAGGTCGGAAACGCGATACTCCGAGAAGTCAGCCGGATACAAAGATTATGGGCCAAAATAGACAATACGGAAAATCAAAATATGAGTTAACGTAGTTCGGTAATTACAAAGTTTTGTTTATTAAAATATGAGCTAAGTTTAATTGTACCGTGGTTACTAGTACAATCCGACCGTTAATACTAATACAGATGGATAGGATAAAATCCAGGCGAAAATCTGAATGGTCAAAATGTAGAATATCCTGGTTGTAACGGCTCCTAGAAACTTCAACGAAGGCTCTAGAACCCCTGAAAGAGCTGGAAACATTTCATCCGATCACTGATCGACAGAACCTTCCAGAATCTCGACGTGACGCATTCTGATTGGGTAATAGTTGAAACCTCTTAGTTCGGATTGGATGGACTGTAATACTGATTTCGACGTTTCAGAAAACTAGAGATATACGATTATTTTGTACATAGCTCACTCTCTATCTTACTGGAATAAAGTTTCTTGTCTACTCGTCTTCTGAATTTGCGACAAGGAGGGTTCAAGGCGCTCGAGTACTAAAGTTGTCTGCGGCAAGTCAAGTTATCAAGTACGAGATATAACCACCCTAATAAAATTTTACCGCATGGCCTTTTAGATTATAACAAGACGCATAACATAACAGATACAAACTAACCTGAGCATCTTCATAACTGAGTTTACAACAAGAACGGATGCGTGTACGACCAAACCATGTTGTTAGAATCTACGGTAAGAGATATAAGACACTCGTGAATACATTTCACCTGGTACTTTAATTCAAAAATTTATAAATCAAGAAAAAAATTCAGTAGTTTAAATTAGGATTGGTATGAAATAAAACAAAAATACTGTTATTAGTACAAAGAATTCATGCTAGTAGCTTATTGCTTTATTTTTAGAAAAAATCTAATGCAGTGGGGTTAATACGTTGTATTTCGCCATATTTTCAACATGTATTTTCTATTTATCTATCGAATGCTTTTAGTTTTATCACATATTTTAAAAACAGTTTGAATTCATAATCACAAAAGAATTGTAGATCATTGTTTTTATGCTGTATTATATTATTGAAATGTCTTATATTAATACATTAGATGCTGACTGTCTACTGACTAATTTACTATTTCAATGTGGCAACGAGAATTATCGAAAAATAACTCACCTGATGTCTGTTCGAAATTCTTTATTAAATGATATTAAACAAAGTTAACTATAGTTAAGTTCAAGCTCTTTTGTGGAGGTTGATTTTAATTTGTAATTAATATTCATCACAGATCGATCTCGGTTGGGTGGCAGTGAAAACCAAATAATTTAGCTTAGAAAAGTCGGGAGTGGGACAGTTACCGCTAATAGCACTGAGTAGTCGTCGCGCTATATTACAAACTAATTGAAACAATACTCCCACCACTGGATGCCGACCTAGTGATGTTGGTGATTACGCGATCTTCAAGAAATCTGAAGGTCTTAAGTTTGGTTCCCAGTGGAATCGTAGATACGCTCTGTCAGAAAATTTTGCTCTAAGACGAGATAGCTGTTCAGTGTCTTTTAGTTTACAATGGTATCCAGCAGAGATCAATCTGTGACAAGCAAAAGCAACAAAATTAATTTTAGTTTACAAACCACAGCAAAAAGCTCTGATTGTATCGGCGTACTAAGAGGGGATGAGGTCGTTCAATGTTGCAAACTGACTAGTGTTGAAAATGTAAATTACTGAATCCTATCTCAGTGGTCTGAAACTTAAGCTAACAACGTAAAGCCAAAAGATCCTGGGGTTCGATCTCTGGTTTAGTGAGAACTGTGAGAAAGAAATATTAGTTCGGTGCTTTTTGGCTGTCAATCATTGCCTGCGATGTAAAACTTTAAATCAAACAATCGTTATAATACACACTAACAATGTGTCATAACTTCAACCAAATCTTCATAAATATATCTTCATTATAAGGATACAGTGGAAATATCCATCAGCACGTGATAATCCACTGTTGTCGCCATTATTATTCATTGGTATTGTCTGTAATTACGATTTGAATGTATTTCTCGATAATGGCTAGCAGCAAGATTTACTAATTAGGGTGAATGCCAAAGGACCCCCACCTACATGCGAACATAGACTAATCAAATTGCTGAATATAAAAAACGAAAAGTACAAATAATCTAAGTTTTTCGGTAAATAAATTGCAGTATTGAATAAATGAGGAGAAAATAACTCAGAAGTAATAAATGATAAAATAAAAAAACATACTAATGGATTTAGTAGTAAGTAATGCAACGGTGATATCATCTAACACAAAGTTATGGATTATGATTTCTTTGGGGTGAAAGTGCTTATGGTTTATTTACCTTGGCATCTTTAGTCACAGTGAATACTACAGAAAATGCGAATTTATCTTCTCCTGGATTGAGGCTGCATTCTTCTTCACAGAGCATGCGTGGTAACATAGGTACACACAAATGTACTAAATATATAGAAGTCGCTCTTGCTGCCGCTTCCTTATCAACCGGACTATCGGGTTTCACAAAATACGATACATCGGCTATATGTACACCAACCTATAAAAAAATATATAACTTGACAATGTGTTATCCCATGCGTATCACAAAACAAAAAAATCTCTTGTGATATGCCTTATGAACTTTATTATAATTACTACATCGCAGTAATGTAACGGTACATATTTCTTGAAGACTGCCAAATAAATATGGTATCTACATAAATATTAAATGCTGATTAGTGAGCTACACAGGAAGACCAAATAATGTTTTTGCGGTAACAGTTCATGACTTAGGATAGTGATATATATTACGTTGTGGATTACTTTACAGCTTACAAGATTGATTGGAACACTCAAAACCAGTCAGTCATGAACAGTATAGAACCGGGTACATATGCGCATAGGTCCAAGTTATCATACCAAATTAGCTCGACGAGATCAAATTTACAGGGTTAACACAACAGTATAACTCAACAGGAAAAAATGAAACAAATGTATGTACGCTTGCGTCACTGTGACCGACTCTGAGCCATATTACTCGAAGTCGCAATGATCACAATTATCTCGCGGACCCTAACCAAGTAGTTTGCTAGTACTTGAAAAAGCCTTACTGCGGGGGACATAAATCCGTGGAGTAAGGTGAGGTGTGCATTTTTAGAGTGGACCCATTGTAATCCCACTCTTCCTATGTGAGAAGACAGGATATCTATTATGTTGGCTGTCTGAGGGTAACACCTTACTGTCACACCTCTGCACAGTCGGTAGTACTACTCTCTCGGATCTTCAGCCCGACGCTTTTGGTTTCACTACTTCTTAATCAACCCGCTCGGTATAGTACGACCTTAATAAGTGAATGTCCCAGCTAGTATAGACCGATTGGGTCATCATGATAAACATCAGGGACACCACATCAAAGCTGAAGCAACGGTCGGGTACTTAAAACAGCATCTGCCAAGCCTAGAAAGTAAACGACTGTGAAGATGAAAATTATAAAATATATATGAATTGGAGTAACTCAAACAAACAGAACAACACATATAATTACATTTGCAGATCACACTGAATGGGTGTTACTTTCGCAATGAAAATTGTGTTGTATTCTTTAAACTATATCCAGTAGTTTGTCACAGTATGATCTTTGTGAGATCGGGACTTAATAAATACTTCTAATAGAAAATTTAAATAATACCAACAAATACAGTTCTCCACATAAAACTATTCTTATAAGGAACCTGAGAGGATTAAACACTAGATTTAGACACACAATACAATAGGTGAGGACAATTGTGCATCTGTACGTTACTGCAGTCAGTGCACTTTATGTCTATATAGTCAACTAAACACAATAAAATGTTCGACGTTTTCCAAAAATACTTGAAAACGATCCTTAAGAAAGTTAATCTAGTACTAGCTGCCGACCACACCTAAACCACCTTCCATAATAATAGATTACGATGTGATTAAACAGTATGAAACACTTGATTAAAGATACATAACACAAAATTGTCAAATCAAACTCGATTAAAAGCCAGCCACTAGTTCTTGAAATTCGCTATTAATAAACGTATAACACAGGAAGTCTAATTTACTTCATAAAAGGCATTTTGGTGACCATTGGATTCCAATTTTTTTATTTCGTCCGGTCCTAGATGCCTAATATGCAAAGCATCATCAAGGTCTTGAGCACTACTGGGATCAATTGTAAAGACACAATATTTTCGAAAATCTTTACGAAATGCGGAATCCTTCTCATGAATTGCATTAACATTATTCATAGACTGATGAACTGATTCCGTGACATCATCAGGAAACTGAAAAGCTGCATCTACACCCCAAATGAATCCTGCACCAACTAAAATTCTGTCCGTTTCATCCTGAATCAGATTGGAGGAATCACAAGACAATTCACGTAACAATTCCCTAATGACAAGAAGGAAATGATGAATATGGTAAGGTAATACACATTAAAAGCATAAAAATTTTGGTACGAATTTAATTCGTAAAGAAAAGTGAGTATTTATTTTTGTCAAGAAGTTTAGTTTCGAAATACTAATTGATAAACTACATAACAGTAGCAAATAAAAATGCTGGTATCAAATACTTACCCTTGCGGGAACATATTAGAATCAGTCCATTCAGTGATACGGCCAATAAAGCGGACATTTTTATAAGTTTCAGGACTTTTCTGGAATCCTATGTCAATATGAAGAACAGTTATAGTTAAAATGAGATCATACCAAAGGAACTTTGAAATAGACATGTTTTAGCGTCAAAAATCTCTTAAGTGAGTTGGTTTGTGATTGGCAAGCGGAATCCAGGATGCGCATCTCGTCCTATTTGGGACTCGTCTGCTGGACATACCTGCATCCCAATGTTAATGTTTACACCGGGATTTGAATTCAGTTCGTTCCGTGCCAAACGCCACCACGTTCACCACTAGGTTACTGAGTCCAAACAACCACACTTGTGCAAAGGGTATGCATATATAGGTACATCCAGCTGACGAGTCCCAAACAGGACGAAACGTGCATTCCAGATTCTACATGCCACTTACAAACAAACTCAGACAATACTTGTGAACTTTCGCTATATCAAGGCAATCCTCTTAGGATGCACATATGGCAACAAATACTGATCGATTTCAGTTCATGATAAATCAGCGGGAAGATCCAAATGTATTCTAATTAAACGACCACCTCTTATTGTATCTATTTGCACCCACCTTCTGGACAAACCTCACGAGGTATAAAGACTCGTGGTAGACGCGTGTCTGTAGGCGTAAGGACAGCATTCTTCCAACTACACATCGCTGAACTTTTACATGAAACCTCCGGTTGATTAATATATCTTGAACAAACTGAATTCGTGGAGTCGCAATTCTGATCAACTTTCGTAGTCATTTTCTTCGGAGTTTGGTAGTTACAAGGAATTTGAAGATTCCCTATAAATGCACGGGAATGTAGAGATTGTATAATTCCAACAACATGGCCAGTTCTTTGAATAATTGACCACCATGATGCATAAGTTTGAGTACCGTACCCCTTTGCTGACGAATCAATTGGATCTGAAGATGAATTTAAATCTTGTACTATCTTCTGGGAAAGGTGGCTTCCTACGAGCTTAAAATCAGAATAGCAAAAAACGTAAAAATAAAACATTATTTTGAAAAGTATTTAATAATGTCAAATGGTAGACTGTCAGGTTCATAAAATGCATAATACCTAATCAAGGGACCTAGGAAATCTTCGACCTTATCAGGGTAACTATGTATGTATGTACAATCAACATAGAACCTGGCACATGTGTGCATCGGTTCAAGTTGCCATACCACCATGGCACCGCAAGATTAACACCACCACCACCACCGGTAGAAATCACTTCAATAAAATAAAATAATAATAGTAACAAGGAATGTGAACAGGGTAACTATGCAAAGTGGTTTATACATCAAATACATAAAGGAAACAGTGGACAGTTACATATTGATGAATTAAAACACAGATTAGAAAATTCCTGGCTTTAATCTTCACTTACTTATTGGTAACATAAGGTCAGTTTTCATAAAAACAAATAACGAAATGAAATCGCTGGAGGAGCAAACAATAGAACAAATCCCGAATAGTTGTCCCATTTTGTTTAACTGCTACAATGAACAGCTGACTTTGGTATACGCTGAGTACCCAATTACGATATTAGTTACGGTAATCGACCCCTAAATTATTATACAGACTTGTTGACCTAAAAATGAAACCCATGAGAAGTAAACGATGTGGGTTTATGGGCTAATAAGAGTAAACATTTACTTTTTCGGTTAGATACCGATACCGGGAAATATTTACTCAACCGATATTCTTAGTTCACTATGCTATGAACGATAGAAAGTTAATGCAGTTGAGAAGTGAAGAAAAAAGAAATGAAGTCTTTAAAAATAGATTATTGTGATATTTTTTAATAATATCATTCATCGAAATTAAATAAGCATCAGTGGAAAATTCGATGTATGCTATTTTTGTAAAACAAGCTCGTTGGCAGTTGAAATGTCTAACAGATTGGTTTGTAGAAAGGCATAAAATAAAGTACACAAACTGGAGCGAGATGCACGTACTTTCTCTAATCCCGTAGGTTGAATTTTAAGAAACTCCTCCAAAGTAATATATCTGGACTTTTTTTTCTGTTTTGAATCCTCAACTCCTCTGAATGATTCATCGACGAAAGAATCGAATACCTAGAAAAGATTAAGATCTATATTCAAACATCAAGTAATAAAAATATGAGAGGGAAAATGGCTAAGATAGCAGTGGGGAATATACTTCCATATTAATTTGACTATTCTATTTCTCTATAGCCAATATTCATCCTTTTGAAAAGAAATCTTAACTTTGCTAAGTGACTAAACTTGCAAGTTAGTGATGTCGACGTACAATACCAGTCAACCATAACTTCCCTGTTAAGTCGTCAGGAATAAAAAGGAATTAGCTTACATTATTTATTTAAACGCATACAATTTCAAGGTGGTTTTGTGAAAATCGGTATTTAGTTTATTGTTTGCACCAATGAAAATCTCCGCATAAACGGGGACCTATCGTGCCTATGTACAATACTGGTTTGGAATATGGGTTTTCTAAACCCTCCCCAGGTGGAGCCTTCGAATCCATTAATCTAGTTTAAGGGCTGGACTACAGACTTTGTCCTCTCACTTTTGGCAACAATACTCCCACCGCATGTAGCCAGTATGGCTCCCCTAGCAGAGGCTATAAACACTTAGCAATATGGGAGCATTTGAGAAAAGGTAAACACTCCCCACCTTTGGTTGTACAAGTATACAATCGGGGAACACAGACTTACATACATTACTGCAAAATTCTAAGAAAATAGTGGATCGATCCAAAAATGTCAGCTTTAAGGTGAAATAACTAGTGCTTACCAGATTCTGTAGTATCCTTTTATACTTTAGAACTAATTACTGATGATAAATTGGATAATGCTCAGTTTAAGACGTTTTTAACAAAACTTTCAAGCGTTTTAATCACAGTTTAAAGGCAAGAGGTTAGTGATCTCACCAAGAGCTAATAAATTCAAAGCTATGCGCAAATACTGAATCAACGGATATACGAAGGGTCTATATTGATAATCTAATATTCTCACTTTCAGGAAAAGATTAGAAGCATCTTTTACATGAATTATGACAAAGTCACGTTGATACTCAAACTGTTACGGCTGAAAAAAAAAAACAATGCGAATCAACTTATGTACAGTAAGTATAAAGGAACCTTGTCTAGTTTTCAATTAGATTTTTTTATTATACCTTTCTAGAATGACGAGTTTGTCTAAATGAAATCTACAAGACCAAAGTCAACCATATGTTAGATAAAATTGCTTCACATTAATACAACTGAGTCAAACTACACTAACCACAAGTAAACTCGACTGAGACGGTAATAAAGAGACGATCATGTTTGTAACTTATAACGAAAAATAGGTTGAGAAGCATAGTAAACAGTTGCAAGTTCAACTCACTGACTTGGCTACAACCTTTAACAGGTATCTTTAAAGTCTATTCAGAATTGTATAAGTTTTTAATACCTTTCACTCAATCTATGTACAGATGAGAACATGTGGATGTATATGCTTAATAAAAATTAAAAGTATCTTACCGAAAACGCAAGAGCTAAAAGTCAGCGGACAAAGTACGTATTTAGATCTTTGTAATATACGTTCACCCAAAAGAAGCACATTTAAAGCTTACATACCCTCACATGACTACTTCGTTAACAAACAGTATTGAATACATAAAGTATATACTAGCAAAGTAGTTACTACAAAGTTCTAGCTAAATTGTTAGATCCTCTATCAACAGATTCAGTTGTGGATATAAGAATGGTGGAAGTTATAATTGGAATATATTTGGAGGTCAAATTTCACAACTTAAATGATACAGAACTAAGGTAGTACTCTGAAAGAGGATGTTACATATTTGGAAGTACAATTGGCTTTTTATAAACTCTACTATCGACGTACCAAAAACGAAACCAATCAAAATATTTTGAGTAACTAAACATACCCTCCAGTTACGCTTTGGTTCCAACATGACCGCAACAATATCATTAGGAAGTCCTCGGTTTCTCGAAGCTAAGGTTGAGATATATACATCAGAATCACCGGACTTTAAATCTAAATGAACTTGGTTATAGTCACATTTACCGGGTGTTTTATGTATCCATCTTCGAAGTTTCTAGGATTAATGCGAAGACTACCCTATATAATGAATAACAGGAACGTTGGAAGTTAATACGAACTAATCACAGTAACACCAAAATCAAACACCTAACCCAATAAAAAAGTTCCTTAAAACAAAACTGATGTTGACCCCAGCTACCTACGACAAACCACTTACGACATATTGCAAATATCTGTTTAGAACAAACTGTCAGTTTCAGGATTTCATGCCAATAAAAAATTCCTGCTATATCAATCATTACAGTATTTTGCAAATTACGACAGCAACAGAATTGAAAACAACGAAACAAATTAGTAAGTGATAATCATTATAATCCCATTAAAGGTACATTATCATTGGCCCTAATATAAGTACGATGAGACTAAGCAGAAAATTATTCAGATATTTTCTACCTAAGAATTAAAATGAATGTGCTGAACTATACTGTCTGTGAGAAACAAACTAGGCTGAGGTCACCAGCCAATTCCAAAGGTAACAATGTATGATTAATAGAATAGTACTACATTAAGTACGTGCATAACAGGAAGGGTTGCCTAACAAAAAGAATGAAAAACACAGTAAATACACTTACTGACAGAAGTGTTCCGTTTCTGATACCCGAAATTAGGTCTTCATAAGACCAGTGAGGTGAGTATTCATTGTTTCCAGGCGGTTTATCAGCACCTGAGATATTAGTGACCAGTAATCTGGGCTTAACAGTTTCCCCGATGGATTTCAAATTTCGGACAACTGATCGAGGATATCTGTTTCTTTTTTTTTTTGATCCGACAACCTATAAATATAGTGAACCGATTGCTTAGGTTATTTGTATTTTATAATTAAATAAGTAGAATAAGTACCACAGTTTTAGTTCCATACAGATAAAATATTAAGTAGAATAACATGAAGCATTATGAAGCATACAGCTCGATGACGCTTGTTGACAAATAAAACCAGTGGATACTCACTGAGAAATGCGAAGCTGAGAAACCAGTCCACAATAGGAAAATCAGGTAAATGCACTATTATATAGTATGTAAACTACAGCAGGCACATGATAGTTAAATGAAAAGATTCAACGGTTTATCTTACTATTCAACACTATATGTAAAATACTAACGTTAATGAGAGGAGCCCGATGAAAATGAAATCTATGTTGGTGGAAATAATTAGCTTTATAGTATAAAGGATTATACAGCAATTAGAAACCTCATGAGTACGACAGCATACGCAGAAGCCCGCAAGTGTGGAAATGACAAACCAGGTACCTTTTAGGGGCAAATAATCCATCTAGTAATGTTCGGTGCCTCAACACACCCTTAAGAGGTGCAGTGATAAAGCTTGCAGCGGCGGCTCAATGTTTAAAGTAACTGACTCCCAAACGAAATAAATTACCTTGGGTAGAGCAGCCAGCTGGTAGGATGTAAGATGGCTAAATCATACAAAATAAGCGTAGCCCATAACTGGGTATATTACATTTTACCCCGTGAGTCGCATTTGGACTGATAAAACTACAGGTTAACTAACCGGACAGTAGGACCAAACATGTCGAGTGACCTAGAATTTCTCCATACGCAAAGCTTGAGTTGAATATAGACTAATGAACTAGATTAATGAGTAATAAGTCACTGCAATCTACGAAAGCAATATTGATAAGTTTACCCAGGAATGCTGGATAGTTAGAATAACACATCAAAACAATGCTAGAATCATGATACGAGGTGCCACTAATAAATAGCTCATAGTCTAGTAATAGTAGTGAGTACACAACCCAAAAAGACAACGTCAAGAGCCAAACGTATCTGTTAAAAAGATTTACATATTTTTACTATACGGGCTGCCATATGAGCACAACAATTAAAAACCTTTACATTAAAAACAAGCCGATGCCCTAATAGTCAAGTGAAAAACGAGTAAAGAGCTCATGGAACGCTACGTGCAGGCTCAGTTCTGTTGTTAAACTCTAGAGTGAGAAACGTAATTAATGTAAAGCCTCTTAAAGTATTGACTTTTAGAACAAATTACTCAAAAAGTTGACGAAATGATTAAGACGATCAACTCACGGTTTATACATCTCTCATTCGTGTTATTGAACTGTCTTCCAGGTCAAAAATACGAATAACTTCGTGGACACATTGAAAACATGAACCAAAAAGGATACATATGTCATCTAAATTGTACAAACTAAATATTGATTTTCAAACATATAATTGGCTTTTAAGCCATAACTAGCTTATAAAAAGAGGTGATCAGAACCATACTCAAAAATATAGGCAAACTACACATTCAGGAAGGATTTGGTCCCAACTTAGTCCTTGTGACAACTTACTTCATTATCGATAGTGGACATTTAATAAGCCCAAATCTTGCGCACTGAGCAGCACGTGTTGTACAATGGACAATGTCTCGAGTAAATTCAAGTAGTCGTGAGCAAGGTAGAAAATGGTCTATCCTAGCAAACTTCCTTATCTAGAGGAAATTTCTGCAGGTGAAGACCTAGACAGGAAAAAGAAGCATTGAAGAAGGAATCTGGTCTGAGTCGCTAAGATAAATAGTTGTTTTCTTTATGGCCTTCGTAGTTTTTGTATGGAATATTTCGACCTGTAGGGAATACAAAAACTCGACTATCCTCCTGGGGAAGAAGTTGTACACACAAGCCGACCTAGAGTGTTGCACCTCTAGTTTTCGAAGGTTCTTTCTTAGATGAGGGTTGGAATTCACTTGAGATAAGTGATTTAGTATTTCAGATTCCCATAGTCATTTTGAGATCATTTGGTTTAAACGTAATTTCACCAACCGACTTTGTAGCTCTTCTCTGAGTTCAGCCTAAAGTATTCTAATCCTTTTGGAATATGGGAGTAAACACTGTTTCCATACTCTAAGTGAGGATCAATAAGACTACCAAAAATTACTTAAAACTCTTACTGGTCGAAAATAAGCCCTAGAGTTAGAGTTGCGAAGTTTGTTCTAGGAGCAGTTCTGTTACAGTTGGCAGGACACCTGAATTGTTTTCTGTTAGTGTGTGCTTAGTGTGTGTTTAACCTGTCTTATATCAAAAATGGACAAATTCGTTGGGTTGGAAGTTGTCAAATTTTTTATCTGGCCAACTTTGAAGCCGAGATAAGACCCAAGTCGGTCTAGTGGAGTGGGTTTAACGCCTATCTATGCCAGTTTGTGGATGTAACAAACATGAGAAATTAGGTTGATGACTTTGATAAATCGATAACGCTATCCAATTTTGGTAGTGGGTCATGGCCCAATTATTCACCACAGGCACTAGGTTTGTGATGTAAAGGTGCTGTTGATGCGCAATTGAATTGTTGGATTCTATGTAGTCAGATAAGCTATCACAAACTAGGGATTCCATAATCTTGGACAGTAATTCGAGGAGAGTTTTTGACACTAAAAGCATCATATCACAACTCCCCAGCAAACCTTCTGCATAGCTGTAGACACAGCGATTTATTTATTTATTTATTTATTTATTTATTTATTTATTTTAATCACATACTACTCATTTACAATAAGCGTTGTGAAGAAACCATTTTGGGTTTCATCAGTTGAGTATAATAATTCAATAAATCAAATTAGCGAAGTAGTATTAAGAGTATAAACGCTAATGTAATGTAGGACGTGTAAATAAAAAAAGAAAAAAACGAAAATGAGAAAAGAAAAAGAAAAAAAGAAAACAAATAAAGGATAATTCTAAAGAGTTCAATGCGTAGTCGTAGCTTAGACTTTGCATAAATAGGTTTGTTAGCCAACTAATAAACCCAATATAATTAAAAGGTCAAGTTGTAATCAAAATTTAGAATCGGTTTATAAGTGATGACTGAAGACAGATAATAGTAATAATAATAAAGTACATTGGAACAGAGCGAAAATATGCACTAATAACCATGTAAAATATATAGAGAATTATAGCAATGGAGAGATCAAACAGTGCAATTAACAGTGTGGTGAAATTGTGTATTGTCACTCAGGAGATATTGGAAGGGTGAATAATAATAATAATAATAGTAATAATAAAGTAGACAGATAATAATAATGTTATTAACAATGATAATAATAAAGTAGACAGATAATAATTATAATACTAATAATAAAGTAGATTGGGACACAGTGAAAGTATGCACTATTAACCATATAAAATACATAGAGAATTATATTAATGGAAAGGTCACACAGTGCAATTAAGAGTGTGATGAAATTGTGAATTTTCACTCAAGTGATATTAAAGGGGTGAAATTTCTGAGTAAAGAAGTGTGCTTGTGTGTGTGTGTACATGAATAAGTATATGGTGTTGAAAATCAATGGATAATTACAGTATGAAATCAATGTGTATAGGATTATTAGACAGCTAATGAACCCAACATAATTAAAAGGTCAAATTCGTTTCTTCAATACTGGTTCCGTAAGGCTCGTTATTTCCCAGGAGTTTTTTCGCTACAGTCAAAATGTACTAATCGAGGTAAGCCACATCTGAAAAAGAGCTACATGTCATGATCTGTGTTGTGTAGCATTTCGACACTATAGGGTTGGTGTAAATACACTCTAAAAATGTTATACTGTGCGGATTGGTTACTAGACTTTTAGTACAGTGTACCAACTCGTCATGGTCAGAATCGTTGGCGCGTGCAATCAATATTCTAGGTGCATACGGAGGGGTGTTTGACGCAGTCCCTATCTGTTGGTGTAACTTCCTTTCTAATTTTTTAGTCATGCATGGGAAGGGCCAGGCCAGGGAGTCATTAATTGGTGTTGATTCGTCGTAAACACATATAAGTGGTGTTACTACCCCATTGAAATTAAATCGAGTAGACCTGAACTGCCAGTTGTCGTTAACCCAGGATCTACAGCTCTCTCGAAAATCAAGAATATACGGTCATAACTCACCTGGAGCCTCTGATGTTTGCCACGAACTTATCTTTACTTAGGCTGCGCTCACTAATCCGTCGCATATATGTAGCATATATTTAATGCAAGCAATATGGCTACAGGCGCCTTGTCAACAATACACTTCTTGAATTATATCCAGTGAATCGACCTAGTTAAACTAACCTGACTTTAAAAGTAATACGACGATTTCCACCATACCCATTAGATAGACGATGATTTAGTTAGGTAAGAACATATTTTGTGGTTAATCTGCAGCGGTACGTTCGACTTTTGTGGTAACTTGTTACATATTCCTTAACAAAAGCTAGTAATCTACAGTTTGTTTTGGTTGACGTTAATACTTCTTCAAAGCCCACAATGCTCAGTTAATGACAACTCTACTACCGATCAAACTTCTAATCTAGTGACGCCAGGTTTGGTAGACCTAGTAGTGCTCGATTTTACACTAGTAATCAAACTGCCGAAAATAACGGATAAGGATTACACATCCACATCACGGAACAGTAGCCTTGAGAGGGCTAAATGTGAGCTAAATTATATGACTCAATAGCTAGCAGAAATGAGATCCCATGTGGAGCCATTTGCAGTAATAGTATGTGGTGTTAAACAAGAAATTAACATACTATCACCCCTGAAATTACTACTGACCAAGGATACAAGTTCACATGTACTGGAAAACGTTATTGAGGCGAAAACCGTAATCGATTACGTTGCTACAGAAGTAACTCAGTGTATGGTATCTCGTCAGAACGTAATTGTCTACAATATACCGGAGAGGGCACAATTTAGATTCGTTAGGTACTTTGTATACTTAGAGCATCTGATCTTTGAGATTAATCTTGTCAGTGCATCCGCCTTAATAAGAAACATGAGCAGTATTCATGCTCTATTCTCTTCAGAGTTGATTTTCATTCTGTAGTAGATAAGTTGAAACTGGCTAATAAATTAATAGCTGTATCTGCCAATTATAATCCCTATATAGTCGAGGATATGACTGCACTCTAAAGACATAAGAGACCAGAAACTTTACACTTAGGTATAGCTGAGCAAATCACCACTAATGTAAAATGCTTAACTATATCACTTTGTACTTCTACGGAATCGTTTGTTGATACTATTAATCAGCAAACAAGCGTTATGCTGTAAGAGGTATAAATTACAGGTCAAACCTCTGACAACCACCCCCCCCTCAAATATATTAGATCTATACCAGTCGGCCTCAAATATTAAGCCCTCTAGTTCTTCATTTTGTGAAAAACGCGAACTCCCAAATTTCAGGTAAAGACCATGGTTAGCCCACTAAACGGTTTAAGCATAATGAAGAGCGAAACAAGATGATCATCGAAACTATAGGTACGCTCCAAGCAAGGTCTTGTGACCTCATCTTCAAAAAGAAGATATGATATCATTGGGCCTACCACATCATTATATAGTAAAGCCGCTTATAAGGTCTCATTTTCTAAAGATAATCGACTCGATAGTAATAAAAGTCGTAAGCACTCACAGGCTGTACGTAATCAATCAAAGCATTGTTCATTTAATCAGCAGCATAAACCACGTAGCGACCATGTACATAATACATTTTACTACCCTGAAGCGGATAACTTTGTAAGAAATTCTAGGGCGCCAAAAACACACCAGTATGCTCTAAGCCCTGGTAATCCTATACATGCCCGATCTACTTAGGTCCTGTAACCGGTTTTACTCTCCCTCCCTACGTTTATAATTGTGCTACTTATGGGCTACTAGGACGTCCTTAACTTTTTGACATCATCAACGAGTTGCCATGTAGCCTAGCTGAAATTACTCTGAACATCCTAATGTCTCCAAATACTATAATACTTTTTGAGATCAGTCACTAATCCCCTTATCAATACAGCTTGCTCGGACATTAGTTGAAACGGTCAGACTGCCCTTCCAAGCCAACATCTAGTTATATCAAACACGAATGAGTTAGATAAAGATCTTACCCCATTATTCACAATTCATCCCTCATTTCTAACCTTTTTAGTAATTAATGCCCACTCACTTCTTAATAAAATATCAACTCTAAGATATATGGCCTTTTAGCTAAATCTTTTTCATATTTGTCACAGGAACATGGTGCTCCTCCTCAGTTACTAACTCAGAATTATCCATTCAAGACAAAATGCTATGTCGCGAAAAAAAAGAGAATATAAACACAAGTGTTTGCTTTTTGTCTAGTAAAATTGATGACAAAATACTTGGTAAGGTACCAGAGTCGGTCTGGGTTTTAGTCAATACCCCGAACCATAGTTCACTTTGTGGATGCATATGCAGAACACCCGACACCTAGACTACTATATATATACATCATCATTAGTGCGTTATATATATATATATATCTTTCCTAAATTATAGTGCGGAAGTCGTCGCAGGTGATTTTAACCTTCCTAGGATAGATTGAAATGTTGGCAGAGGACTGTCACATGATGAAGAAAACCTTCTTGTAACATCCGGCATACACTGTTGGACACAGTGTGTACACACTTTCACGAGACATAATAACGTTGATGACCAGGTTTTCTGTCATGATGTCAGTCCTCTGTCACTTAAAGTTAGCAGAGCTCGAGAGCGACGACCATAAAATGGTTCTATGTGCACTTCCTTTTAATTTCAGTCACTCCAATAATTATATGTTACAAAACAATAGACAATATTGAGATTATAAAAATGTAAACTGGAATCTTATACACACCCTTTTAGGTTGCTATGACTGGGGCAACTTTTTGTCTAGTGAACTTATAGGTGTATTAGATATTTTTTATCAAATTGAGGACTCGTGTTTAGGTTCAGTTGCACCTACGAAACTAATCAATATAATTTAATCAAAAGGTTTGTACATACCTCTTTATTGACGTAAGAAGCTAAGACGCCTACAGAAGTGCCATTTCAGTTCAAGTGACTCCGCCGTATTCATGGAAATTACCATGACTTTTAACCAAATAAAAAACCAACAGATTTAAGGCGATTAATAAAGAGTTGTCAGCAATCCACAGTATCTCCAAAGTACAAAACTTGGTATGACTGTTCAATAAACGCCTCACCGAATAATGGTATTCCCTGCATTTTAGAAGACAGATTAAGGGTTAACGACCATAATATTATAGCCAATTTCTCTAGCGACTTCTTTGCTAACAGAGGTAAAACTCTAGATGAAATTGAGGCCATATGGAATCCGTTTTCTTCACTTGTGACAACATTTGTAAATCCATAAATTCACTTAGGATGACAAGTAATTATAGAGTAGATGGCATGGCATCCATTCAAACTCAGTGTACCCGATATTGCATTAAGCCCACTAAAACTGTTTGACCTTTCCTCAAAAGCAGGCACTTACCCTAATAAAATGAGAACCCCATACGTATGCCCTAGACTCAAACCAGGTGACAGTCAAACTTGCACATTTATAGGCTCATAGATATCACCCCAGTTATCTCTAGAATAATGGAAAAAATAGAATGTGACGAAATATCTGATTATTAACTCTCTGAAAAACTCATCTTCCATTCCCGATATGGCATCCTCAAAACTGGGTCCCGTATAACTTGTTACTTGAATTCCTCAAGTTAATCTTTACTAAACGAAGCTTTGGGCACCTGGAAATAGTATTGTACTTTGACATAACTAGGGCTTTTGACAATGTTGACCATAGGCTTTGCTGAGACAGACTCTTCTCTTATGCGATCAGGGATCCATCACTCGCTTTGCCAAACTGTTTCATCAGTCGCTGACATCAAATTGTCAAGTTTAACTACACTTTGGAGTGCCGAATCGGTTACAAGTGGTGTTATACAAGGAAGTGTCTTAGGCCCACTGCTCCTTATAGCTTACATAAACGATATGTGAAAATGCATCAACATGAGTAGACCATTTCTATACGCAGGTGATATTAAACTAGTGCACTCATTCCCTTCTCACGAATTTACACACACATTCAGTGGCGTCATTGCTGAACTCTACAAGGTCGCAGTATGGTGCTCTAAATGGAAGTTAGATCTTAATGCTTCTAAGCGTGGTTGGATATGTTTTCGAGATAAGAGCCTTAATTTTGATCGTTTCAAAAATGGTAGTAAATTGTTTAGGCTTCAGGTAGTGGTTGACTTAAGACTAAGGTACTCTTATAATCTGTCTTTTACAGAACAGGTTACTATGCAGACATCTAAGTCACATCGACTTCTGGGTTGTATACTACGTGACTTTTATGACAATCATTCTCGTATTCTGCTATATAGAGTTTGTGTCAGACCTTTACTAGAATACTGCACCTTTATTCTCAGTAATGTTTTGATTAATGATAAACTCAGAATGGAGTCTGTACAATGCCGGTTTAATTTTCGTATTCTTGAGGCTGATCGTACTCTAGACTATAAAACCTGATGCACTATGTTAGGACTATTTGCTTTACGAAGGCAAAAATTGAAATTAGACCTAATCTCCTTTGACAAGATATTGAACAAACTAGCGTTTTCATCGTCAAATACAATTCAGCTCCAGGAACCTCCTTGTTATAACCTACACAGTTCAGCCTGGAAAATAAAAATATCGCATTCTAATTCTGCTCTTCATATGGATTATTTTACAAATAAATTCTCGGGAATCTGGGACCATTCGCCTCAAGGCATTCTGGAAACAGATTCACTTCATTTATATGTACGACATATTAGTAATTTCATCTCTTCTGGTGCTATATTGAGAATGTTCACACCAACTATTGTTTCTTACTCCACTAGCGAAATAATAGGGACTCTGCTACGTGTGAGCACCATTCATCTGTCTTAGTCATATGCTAGGGCTTCTTCCATTTTCAGCACATTAAATAGCCCACTTCATCCACAAGGTTATAGTGCTGCCATATCTATTTCTCAAAAGTTCCACTTGTCCGAGTTAAATAACAACACTCTAATTTGCAAACTACTAAGTGGTCGAAGTAATCAGATGCAACAAATTTCTCTATTTAATATTCCTTATTCCCATATGAGCGGATCAACCACAGTTATTTTGTCGCAATCCAGCCTCTACCAGAATCAAATGAATTCTTGTATCTGATAACGTGTGTCAACAGATCCACGTTTGTGGACATTAAGTATATCACAGTTAAAACTGTTGTACATGCCTCAGTTGAACGGCAGATTGGTTACTTTGCAATAATAGTAGAAAGAAGACGTCAGTTTAAATCTTAAGAGTTCCAACCTCCTAGTAAACTTCTTGCCACTTAGTTCTCAAGGACGGTCGGTCACTGAACATTGTTCAAGAGCACGAAAGAGAGGTTTTACCAGCATATGAAAGCATTTCTTTCAGCCACAAATCTGCTTTAAAGGACCGACTCTCCATCCCCCCCCCGATTCTTTTTATTAGAAATTTGTAGAGCTACTAGACCAAACGCCAGATGCTTCAGAATTCGCGTGCAGCACAACACACTCTTCCAAAGGAATCTGTGGAAATGTCTCCAAGTTAACCAATCCGGATTTCCATTGTTACATGACAAGGCTTAGACAAAAAGGCCATGCTTTCCGTTAGTTCACGCTTGACTGTAAATGGCAAATAACTGCTCCACATATTCTCAAAAATACAATACACAGGTCATCGTAAAATGTAATCGCCTACACTGACCTCTTGACCCAGCCCATTTATGATAGCAATATAATTTAGACAAAAATCAAGGTACTATACGATTGATAAAAGGTCTGTAGGAAAATATCTGTATAAGTCCTTCTAAAGCAGCGTATTTAGAAGCAACTACTTCAAATTCGAATTTCTGTTTGTGATACCGGAACCCCAGGGCAACAAATTGTTCAAAAGCCAGGTGATAGACTTGTACTGATTTTCGTAAGCCCAGTTACCGTAAACTTTTATCGGTTGTAATTTAATCCAATGTAATCAAATACGATAACACTTTGTTATTATCATTGTATTAATTTAATGCTGTTCATGCAGTAGCCGTTCATGAAGACTTTTACATTTATTTGATAAGTAATTTCCTTAATAATCACTGTGACTTTAATGATGTATTTACATATGAGTTGTGTGCAGGATTTTTCGCCTTCCAAATTATTTCATTCTCGAGACTGCCTTAAAAACGACCGAAAACATGGAGAAAGTGAACAAATTTGTTTACTACAGATATCTATACAACGGTAGTTAACCCAAGCGCACACATCACAAACATGTATAACTTTGAAGCCTATCAAAAATAATTTATCGGCGCCAAAAGCGTTGGCCTTATCTTCTGGTGAATACGCTATAAGATTCTAGTAGCTCTTTCGGAAAGGAGCGATCTGTAGTGGTAAATTCATCGTTACTGCTGATAGTGTTTGTTATCGTGGACTTGAGTGGTATAAGTCACTTTGTCACACATCATCGCCAGATCATGACAGTGTTGCGTGGAAAGCAATTTATCTCATAGAACAGACTATGAAAATGTAACAATAATAATAGTTTATTCTTAAGTGGCGATTTGTTCATTTTATTTTTATTTCAGTCACATACTACTCATTTGCAATAAGTGTTGTGAAGAAACCATTTTGGGTTTCATCAGATGAGTATTAAAATTCAATAAATCAAATTGGCGAGGTATTATTAACAGCAAAACGCCAAAGTAATGTAAAACGTGTAAATAAAAATATATGTTTGACACTATGGAAAGAGATTGTAAATCAAATTCTAAAGAGTTCAATGCGTAGTTGTAGTTTAAATATTGTATAAATAGGTTTGTTAGTCAACTAATAAACTCAATATAATTAAAAGGTGAAATTGTCATCAAAATTGTGAATTGGTTGATAAGTGATGACAGAAGATGGATAATAATAATAATAGTAATAATAATAATAATAAAATAGATTGGAACAGAATGAAAATACGCAGTATTAACTATGTAAAATACATAGAGAATTATAGTAATTAAGTGATCAAACTATGCAATTAACATAAAAGCATACCAGTTTACAGGTGTGATCAGAATGATATGGCCTGTCTTTAATAGGGTTTTAATAGAATTACTGTCATGGAATTCACGATATATGAAGATATTAATTAATTAAGAAGCCAACGGTAACAGTTTACAGTACTACATTACCAGAGGTATATTTTGTATTATAGAACACTTCTAACAAACAACCGCGCCTTTTGTCTGTGGCACTGTAATCCCAGGAAATGGCTGCGAGTAAGCAACAGGAACCACAGAGACTATCTAGAAACGAGATAAGGCTGATAGTTTGAAATTTAGTTAAGGGAGCCAATCCATGTGGGTTGGTCTTAATAGGTTAGTTGTTGGTGCATTGATTACGTTCCTATCCAGGGTTTGGAGTAAGTTGCATAAAGGGGACCATTTTCTTACGACAGCAGACCATAAATTCGGGGAGACGGTGACATAGATTATGAAATAGAAAGCAAAAACGAATTGAACTAGTGATATCAAAATAATCCGTTTCAAACCGGAATCTTTTACTCATTTTTCGTTTTTTTACTACAACGTACATGATTGTAGTGTTTGCAGTTTTAGAACCCTTACAACTCACTGCTTATTGATTCGAGGCTAAGTGGTAAGGCGTCGAAACGTTGGTACAAGTCTTTAGATTCTAGAAATGGGGTGATCATTTGTTTGAATATTAGGATAGATTTAGTAGAGTGGATATTTTGTGGTAGTTCATTCCAGCGATTGCTGCAGAATACGATAAAGAACTTACCGCGTTACTGTGTTTGGTACTTATCGATGAGTAATGTTGCCTCGTAGTGTCAAAAATCGTATCTAAGCGTTTGGTTTCACGTGGGAGAAAGAGCCCAGAATGATATTCCGCTGATTATTTTATTGAAGAATATTAAGTTATGTCGTAGCCAGCGACGACACAGGGATTCTAAAGAAAGTGTTTTACATCCAGTCGTGTAGTTTATGTTACCTTCAGTTGCCAGAATTCGGCGTGTGAAACTTCTTTGTACGCTTTCTACGAGTACCCTATCTGTAGTATTCATGCTCCTAAAGACAAATGAGCAGCATTCATGTATATGACTCACACATATCTTAAACGAAATAAGTTTAGCTTCCGTTTTATGGAAGTTTTTAAGAATGAAGCCTGTTAATCCCCTAGTTTTGGAGATTATAGAGAAGGAGTGTTCGGTGTACTTTAAGTAACCGGAATATTTAGTACCCAAGCCGCTTGTTGATTGGAGTATTTGGACCCTGGACCAATTTAGATAAAACGTGGACTGGCGGGGTTATAGTTGCCTATGTGCATGATTCCATATTACTGCAGTTGAGTGGTAGTTGCCATTTTCGGCTACAGGAAGTTAGGCTATCAAGGTCCACTTGAATTATGTTATGTTCTATCTACGGTTAAACATATCTTTCGCTTGATTCACTGCAGTCTTTTAAATTCTTATTTCTTGTGGGTATAATCAATAGAGCTATTCTGAAAAGGCTGCATACTAAACCTGGTTTTATTCGCTGTATTCTTTACTCTTGACAGCCTTAGTGTCTAGACGTAGTTTATCATCTCTTCCGCCAGGTTGGGACCTCCATGCATACATTATATTGCAACCGAAAACAATACTAGTAGGTTACGAGGTCTTACTCTGGTTCCCTAAGAATATACTTGGTTTTGCTAAAGTACTCAGCGGTTAAGAAATTCTATAACATGTTTATCGCTAAGGGGAATAATGTGTGCCTGTAGTCCAACCAACCAGAATGCGCGTCTACTTTCTGTGAGTTCCATCTAGGGTTGGTGTTGAAATCAAACTTAAAAGAGAACCCCAATAGATAGCTCGGAATACTTATTATAAGTCACCATCAAATCACCCACAAGTTGCCTAAAAAATGATATAGGCGTTCTTTACAGGGTGTAGACATAAATCTACGGACTCCCTTCGTGTATCTTTTTGAATACGCTGCATGGTATTATTTTCTTACTTGAATATAGGGTAGGTGTCAAGCTTCCATACCTAAAATAGGAGCAAATATAACTTTCATAGACTAAGTAGAAGCTGTCGAGCTGGCAAAAATCGCGCTTCAAAGATAACAGTTCATTAATGGGTGTGAAGGCATTTGCAACAGCTGACGAAGAAAATAGCACCTAGATCCACTTCTGTCATTGATGGAGTTATGAGAGAATTTACTAAGTACTCTTAAAGTTGAGCCAGATCATAATGTAATGCTTGTCAACCCTTGCGGTTTTTGACTTCTCTTTAGAGTTTCAGTTTGTTGGAAAAAAGTAACGACCTAAAAAATGATGGTTGGGTGGACTCGTTTATGTAGACTGTAAAAAATTGGGACCCTAGAAACGAATCCTGGGGAACTCTGTCAAGTTTTCCCGGCAGCTGAGAAGGTAGATAGTTTACTTCCATTTTCATTGGCCTACTGTCTTGATGACACTTAGGCCAGTAGACAAAACAAGAATGACCAACTCAATCTACTGGTTTCACGAAGTCGGCGCATATCATATTGACTGTATCATTACTGACGAAGATGCTGATCTAGTTATTTACTGCAGACAACAGATTAGTTATACTTGGGTGACTTGTCCTAAAACCGTGCTGATGTTGCAAAGGGGCTGACGGATACTTAATAGCCATACAAGCCACTTTAAACTACGGATCGTATATTCTTTACAGGCGTTGAAAAGTCATTTTTAAATTATTTATTGGCTCATGCAGTGAGTTTTCCTTGAAGTTTGGGTGATGTATTCCAGCTTCCGCTTGTCCTGAGCTACTCTTTGGCTTAGAGAATGTAAGTACACGTCACCAAGAGGTATTTCTAAGAAAGAACTCCCTAATTCAGTAATAAAAGAATGAACGTCGTCCTGGCCTATCGGAGCATTCTCATTTAGCTGTTCGGCTTTCGTTTCGGTTTGTCACTTAGGTTGAATTTCGGGATTTCCGTCACATATGAAACAAGGCTTCTGATTCTGTGCATCATGGATGTCAGTTTGAACTCCCGGTAGTATTGGTTAGCTAAGATTTCAGCGTCGTCAGAGATCTATGTGGACCTGCTGTAACCTAACAATTATGGGGTATCAAATTTAAATTATCGAAACCAAAGGCAATAACGTTTACAGTGCTAGGACAAGAATATATATATTGTATCATGGTGCATATATGACTAAGAACCACGCGCTTCACCACCTGACCGTGTTTTTCCATAACATATGGGACTATTTATTGATGTTGTTTGGGCTGGGTGTGTATATGTACTAACTGGCACTAAAACAAGACTACCAACAAATGAGTTCAAGTGTAGTCGACTTATTACATAATGGCTGAAAGTGGTAATAATTAGAGGCTGAGCTATCGTCGTAAGGCTCATCAGTGTAGATGCCGGACAGGCGTCAAGTAAAAGTTCAACTCCACTCGATCCGATCTGGATGATGTAACTGTTTAAATTGAGTGAACTTAGGCTAAAGCCGCATCATCCAATGACTCAGCAACGTGTCCTACCCCAAAGATGCTAGTCAGGCTATCCAATCCATCTAATAATTCCTATACAAGAGGCAGTCTTGCAAAAAAATATTTAAGTGAATTACAAAAGGCGGATTATGACCACGCTGAACCAAATGCTTTGTCTACTCCAAACGTTGGTTGTTCACATGGATGACGTTGGCCCTGAACAGTTGGAACACTTCGTTCAATGTCCAGTGACTAATACACATAACATAACATTTCAAGGACTTAGTATAATCATGCTAACACTACAGAAAGATTATAAGTCATGGAAGTTCATTCTAAAATACCTAGCTGGTTTTAATTACGTTTAGAGTACGAAGTTCTTCATCATTATGTCACTTCACTATTTGTTTATACATTTGTTCGCAAACAACTTATCTATGTAAAACGTTGTACGTAAACAATTTTGAGGCTTGATGTAGAAGTAGTCATACACTTGGGTTTAAGTGGTGTTTACATAGCACATGTAGAAGTGATAAGTTAATAACAGTAGGCTCCAGTTTTTGTAGACCCCTTCAAATCTCATACACGAGAATGTCTTCATGTTTAAGATGGCCCAGCAATGTCATATATATCTACTCTTAGATATCCTAAATGTTAACCCTGGTTAAGCCACCAGAAGCTTTTCCCAACTTCAACAAAGGAAGGGTAACAACGATGAAAAACAGTAAGGTGCACCTTGTATATGACGAGGTCACGTTTATCGTTTAACGTGAACATTTTCAAACTATCAAACCTGTACGCGCGAGTACAAAAAAATCAAAAGGCATTCATGGATGGGGACGGCGCGGTAGTGTTGCGTTGATGAAGAAATCCGAAGTGATGTTTGTATCGCACTATCTATCTTAAAAATAAATCTATGTATTAATCTATGATACAACTACGAATCTTCTTATCAGTGTCAACCCAAATACACTGTGTTTGGCTTTTAATCTAGGAATTTAGAAAACCTCGGTGATAACTTGAAACCTCATTGTACAATACACTACCATCATGTTCACAAGGGGGTGAGTTCAAAATAAAGCATTTAACAGAGCATTTGTACCAACAGCACAATCTAATTCACTTACACCTAATGTTCGAAAACTTTTAACTCAAACAGTACAAGAGAATATGTAGAATTTCTTAAAACTTCGAATAGTAGCCAGTTAATGCATGCTTAACGTTTCTGTATTGTAGTAGAAATGTATCCAAACCCCTCCACAATTCACTGGATGTTTTAACAGAAAGAGTTAGTGGAAGTTTTGGATGTTTGGACTGAATTTTCTGCTTGTCCATTAGAGCACGGATGCCAAAGGGTTGTGAGCAGATGTTTACAACCTATTCCTTTCAACCAACTGGTAACCGACTCTGATACAAAATGCAAACCGTTGTCAGTTACGAAAACCGATGGCACACCTTTACGGCTAAACACCTTCCTTAGTGCTAGTATCGTGAAGTCTGCATTTAGCGAAGTCGTATAAAATACCTCCAGCCACTCGAAATATGAACCAACGACAACCAATGCATATTATTTACAGAAGGATGGACCACAATAAACTGCATAGGTTCTCTGCCAAGCTTCAGTCGATGCTGACCACGGAATACACTTTATGGCATGATTTTTCGATTTATGACATCTGTCACAGTTACTTGCTTTAAGATATATATCTGCATTTATCTGCAGCCACTGGCATGTAAGTCTTGCTAAGGACTTCATTTCCTCGATACCCAAATGCCCACTATGTAGATAATCAAAAATCGTGACGTGTACCCATTACATGACAAAGTTACGTTTGTCATATAACCAGAACAACTTCTAACAATTGAACCCACTTGTACGGACAAGAATAAATCCTAAGGCAATGGAGGGTGGAGGAGAAGTTATATTCGATAGTAAGTGTAGGAGCGCTAATGGGATAACAACGTATAGGCTGGCTAACTAGAGAGCTGGTTGTTACACACGCCGGGTTGTGTTGTGACCTGATGATGATGCATGACAAAGCCCTCTCAACCAGTGGTGTTCGCTAGGACAAACTTGGTCAGCATCAATGTCGAGAGCCTATGCAACTATTTATTTAGAGGATTATTTACCTCTGCATCAGCTTTGCGCAATGAAGGAGGGATAGTAACACAATCATTCAAACATAAAATCCAATCAAGTGTAGTAAATAATTCTTCTCATATGACAAGATACAAAGGTAATCTGCGTTACAAATTAGCATTCTACTCTTTTCATATAGCTGATATTATGCATCCAAAATATTCACGTGTTTCTCAAAGAATGATTGAACGGTTTACTGGTAAAAATTGCACTAACAAGCAATCTGAAGAATCGTCGAACTTATGTCGTAATAACTGTCGTAATATACATTCCACATGTTGAAAACGTTTGGCACTCCGGTGTTAAATAGTATAATCATAAGCACTCAGAGCAATACTCCAACGTTGAACCATAGCAGCTAAGGAACGTGCAAAAGATTTTTCCGGACAATAAGTAATCAGTAATGACTCGTGATCCGTAATAATAGTGAATGACTTTCCAAAAAGTTGTTGATGAAGATGTTTAACAGCCCAAAAGACAGCTAAAGCCTCTCTCTGAGTTTGGGGATGACTTTCAGTAGCAGTAATTTCCCGTAAAACACAGATCACTGGTCTACCTTCATGCTCTAAAGCTGCATCAACGCCAACCGGCGATGCATCAGTAATAAGAACTGAATGTATGTTAGATGAATAAGTTCTTAAAACTACATTACCCTGCAAAAGTTTCAATAGATTTCTCAAGCAAGTCACTTGTTTATTGCCTCACGTTAATGAATTGGATGATAGGATTTGCAATAGATCACTAGCCTGGTACGAGAAATTAGGAATAAAACGTGAGTAGTGTTATAAGACATTCATTAGGGAACTTAGTTATGTGAGATGACTCGGAGATGGCGTCATGATAAGTGAGGCTAACCGCTTCCGACCTGGTCTGAACCCATCACTATTAACTAAGTATCCAAAACACTCAAAACTAAGCTCACAGAAGGAACATTTTCTCGGATTAACAGCAATTTTTTCTCTAGTAGACGACGGAATAAGTCTGCTGTTCGTTTAAAACAAGTTATCATATCAAGACAATGAATAATAAGATCATCTTGCTAAACTTCCACACCTTCCAGATCACCAGTAATATCATTCATCATTTCTTTAAAGATGGCTGCAGAACAACCAAGACTAAATGTAAGATAATTGTATTTGAACAATCCAAATGGAGTGTTAATTGTCACCAACAACGATGAAGCTTCATCTAGGGGGATTTGAAGATGGGCATCTTTTAGATCAACTTTAGTGAATATTTTAGAACCATGAAGGCGATCAACAATACCTTTAGTCTCAACAGTGGTGCATGTTTGTTTTAACAAACGCGAATTTAAAGTTAATCGATAATCGCCACATATCCTAGGAGTTTTCCTATCACATTTAAATAGTGTAACAATTAGAGTACCCGAAGCAAAAGAATTAGTCAGATCTATTATTTGTTCATTGCACAAGTCACTAAGTATTTTGTGAACCGCTTCTCTTAAGCCATAAAGAATAATTTGCCTCTAAAGTAATATGGGGTCACGATGCACTTGTGGTTGCATATTCTGGATTTTCATCCCACCACCATATTTAGAACATGCCGAAACCAGATATTTGAGCAATTTATCAGAAGTATCTTGGGAAGTTAACACGACAGAGCCACTTTTAGCAGTTTCATGTTTTTGAAACCAAGAATCGGTGGTCCAATTTCATTAACCAAAAACTCTCAGGACATGTATGTAGAAACTCTGTTTCGAACATGCAGAGTACACAACCCACAAATAGGAAGCTTATGTCCAGTAATACCCGATATAGAAATATCGGTGGGTCGTATAACTGTATTCGCCTGTATTAAATGCAAGCTTTCAACCGAAATGATAGATTCCGCACTTCCAGTGTCAATAATGAAATTATGAAAAGTACCGTTAGACAAATATAATCGTTTATGAATGTGAGAAACATTCTTTGACTCTGTAGCCAAAATAAAAATCTGGTGTTCTTCAGTAGCTTTAGTACTTAAACTGGAATCTGAACATTTGTTATAGAATGATGTAAAATTGACTGTCAACCTACACACTGATTTGATATGTCCAGTCTTTCCACGATTAAAACATTCAACATGTCGAAGCGGACATGATTTACGTGGATGGTGACCACATTACATACATTTACGAAACAGCAACTTACCTGCATCTGATGCTTTATAGCGCTACACTTTACTACTATCAGTATTTCTTCATGAATTGGAACCATTTTCGACACACCGGGACTGTATGCGACCCTGATTACTTAATTGGTTAGTATGACTAGTGAATGTACTAGAAAATTTCATGGGTGGTAAATCCACTTCGTTAACTGCCTTAAAATTAATGCTAATTTTGAGGAAGACAAACGAGCTATTGTCCTAAATGTGGTATTCTAATATCAGCTATTAAACGATCTCACAAACGGACATCAAGTTGATTACCAAAATTGCATTTAACAGTTTTCATTTGCAAATCAAGTATAAACTCATGAACTTTTTGATCATGTAAGCGTATCGTTTTGTAAGATTTTGCCTTTTCTCTGGCCTCAAAGTTTGTAGATTGCATATGAGAAAGCGACAGACCTCTGAGTTTTGTATAAGACAATGAAATGGGCTTATCAGGAAACGCCACATTTTTCCGTTGATAATAGGCAACCTTCCTAATGATTATAAGAAAATGAATGGTATCTTGATGTAAAAAACAGATTTCGAAACGTTCCATGTATTCTTCAATGAACTCAGCACAAAAAATTACATCTAAATAACCAGGTCTAGGCTCCACATTTACGCCAATGTAGCATTTCTTGGAATTTCGAACAGTAACTAGCGGAACATATCAAGCAATAATCTAGAAGACAAAGAACATATGTGACGGTAACATGTATACTGGAATTCAATAAGCGCACACACAGTTGTATACTACCACTACTGTTTAATACAAACACTACATGATAATTATAGTGTTTGTGTAGAACGCCTACTGTTATAAGGAATTATTCTAATATACATGCTGCCATTACTTGTATTCATAATATTCTGATCAATAGGCATTCAGGATAGTATGTGTGTACACTTCTAGGATTATCAAATGCATAGCATCCACATATTAATTACACCACTCCCTCGATATGGTGAGTGGTTCATACCGGCGGTTAGTAGTACTTCATGCGATAGTAAATTTGAGGTAGAACGTGAATGACTGCATGTAAGATGTCGTGGAAAACGTTTCGCAGCTAGAATCTGAAAACTGAGTCCTTTACTGGAAGTGAAAGTATAGTTTTCTTCTCTGAAGTTTCAATAGATACTTTACCATCAGGACTATTGATCGCAAATACTTTGTTATTCTCTCTGAATGCAGTAAGTAATGTCTATCTTTATGTATTTGCAAGAATAAGAGATAACAATTAAACTTCAACTTAAATCCGAGCCCTTTTCCATAATTCATAAGAAAGACACAAAAAGTCTCTTACTTATGCTCTCTAACGTTTGAAGCTTGAAAGTTGTGTTTTGCTTTCGAACTTAGCGTTATAATGGTAAGGATAATTTATTGTCCACAGGGTCTTAGTTGTTTTTCTCATTTTTCAAAACCTTAGTAGGAAAGGATGTATTGATAGAACTAAAGAATGACCTGTGGTGAGTTTCGCAACTATATTTCATATTTTAAAGTATATGTGGCACGTTGCACTCAGTTGACCAATATCATAATTTCAAACTCACCGACATTAGTGTGACTGACCCAGAAAAGCACCCTCATATGGTAATGCGAAAATTCATATAATAATTTATTTGTAGCTGTCTGTAAAAAACTGTTTCATAAGGGGGTCTATTGTAAGATACGTTCAACTCCCAGCTGACGAGTGCGATACTATTGAGCTACAAAACGCATCAAGGAAAGAAGCAACTGTCGGAAAACAGCCTCAAAACTAATTTTAATTAGAATATACATATTTTGTTACAGGTGGGTGTTATGTAAACTCTGCAGACAAAGTACATGTATTAACAATACTGGGGAACTTACGCACTCACAAACTATGCAATCACATTCACAAATTAAAATATGCAACCAGTATCCCTCTTTTTTTTCTCACAAGGTTTCTATGGTAGTGGAATGTTTATTCGGTCTTTAGTTGACTAGCTAAACTATTTGTAATTAATGCATAGCGTGAGTCTAATTATTCACCCCCAAGATTCTGGGCTCCTGTAATACTCTGTGTATCTTAACAAAATGCTAATTTAAGTATCTAGGGTAGTAGTTTGTTCACATCTCATTACCTCTAATAGCCTCGCAGTGTTACTATATGATGACTCGGGAATTAATTACGGTTCCATGTACTCGACTGTTTCTTGTGTAAGATCATATGGTACTTTTAGTCTTTCTCAACCATAATAAATAAAGGGGCGTCCGAAGCCGTCATTTAGTCATAAATGGTCAAATGCTGTAAGTCCCTGAGTCATCGTCTCACTTTTTTGTCTGATGTGAAATATTTTCGTCCCATTGGAGTTACAGTTATATAAAAAGTCTGATAACAAAAACTTACCAGACTGAAGGCATATCATACAAGATAAGATAGCCCTCTCTTTCTCGTTATACATACGATAATCACAATGGAAGTCTAGTGTATTTGCTAATTTGTTTAGCTTATGTAATCCATGTTATTTGAATTTGTATATCAGGTACAAGAACGACCTGATATTCTACAAGTGTCATGTTGTACATGGGGCATCGTCAGACCGCCTAATAAGTGAACAGTGTTGACTACGTAACAGTAATTTGCAGAGGTACTGCATATGAGCAGATTCTGGTAATAAATTGATTCATTCATCACTAATTGTTGCTCATCCACTACTTATCGTAGTTAATGCATATATGGAGTGTGAAGCACTCGCTTCGTATCATATATCGCCTTTTTACAATTGAGTTGTATTTGAAGTGTTTTGATTAGATCCAGTACGTATATGTATCAGGCTCCTGTGGTGCTTATTCAAAACCAAATTAAATTCATTCCATAAAGTAATTTGACTTTTACGATTTCAGAAAAGCTAAATTTATTTGTATTATTATTCATATGAGTAGATACTGCCTTTTCTTAATTATTGTACTGTCAGCTAATCATAAACGTAAGGCTTGGCACATTTGTGCTTTTGTTAAAGCACCATGTTACACACCAACAAGAAGGAATGAAACGGTATGTATAAAAGAATAGTGGGACTTAAGGTCTATAAGAAGGTAAGGAGCGGATACACTTGTGCCACTGATATATTTCGAGGCATATCACTTATTATCTGCAACTACTGGTTTCAGTTACTGCGCTTATCCAAGTTATGATGCGTGCACACGGCTCGGACTAATAGTCAACAACCTCGTGAGCTGATTCCACCCTTTAGTTTAGCCGCCTCTTCTTTCTTGTATCCTATTGCTACACCAGCTAACATCGTACGGTAGTTGGGTATACGCAATATGTATATCAACTACTTAAGTCAGATCTCTTTGCTTTGGAATACTTGTTGACAGTGTCTTGTATGTATGAAAGTCAATGTCTTAATAAATAAGTCCAAAAACTTCGTTCAGAACAATATTTATTCTAAGATTCGAAAGGGCAGTGTGAATTTTATGAGCTAAAAGAGTCATATGCGAGTGAAATGTACACTGAGGGTTTCATATTAGTGTATCATTAAAGCAATTAGTTCGGATGTCGTTTACTATGTTGGCTATCGTACGCTAGTAAAAATGCTGCTAGTAAGCGGTGACTTAGTTAATGAAGTTGTTACTAGTTCACAAAATAATTGCTTTCAAAACATGTCTCATTTAAGATTAAATGCTTGATAACCCCTCCAGCTAATTTATGGAAAGAATACTTCAGCGTAATCAGGTCACAAGACTATAAATAACAGTAACGGGAAATATTGCTTACTTGGTTATCAGCATCGTAGTCTACAGAATTGACAGTAAAGTTAAATGAAAATACACAGTACAGTACACTATGTATGTTCACCTTAAAAATGTAGTTCGGTGGATAAGTCATATCACCTAAACACACCGCGTCTTAATCATTGCTAACCATTTTTCATGTGTTGTCTGTGTTCAGATCAATTCAGTGCAGGCTAGTTATTTAGATTCATATAGCTATTGTTATTACTTGAGAAGTAACAGCAATAATGAAAACCCCTCAGTGTGAACATGATATAAGTCGTCGTAGACTTAGGGTCTACATCACTCCTATAACTTCTTGCCGTATTTTTGCTGATACAAATGTTACTGAGGGAATATTAGTACACTGAGAAACTCATAATTATCATGAACTCAGTGATTCAATGGACGCTGGTCATACTTCTATCTGCAAATTTGAATTACTATGTCATAACCAGTCATGAACAACTTAAAACTTGGCACATATATGAATCGGTTTAAATCGCCAAGCTTATCAATACATAGAAATGAATGGCAAAGTACCGACAAAGTCATTGATCCTAAAAAAGCTCAAACAAACACAGTATGATTCAAGAGAAAAGGATTAAGTCTTGTAAAGAAAGACGCAGAATAATTTTAAAGACCAAGATCTAAGGGTACAAAAAGAGTATTTCTCATCTCAACATAGCGCAATCACCATATATTCTGATCAGTAAGTACACACAACATCCTACTAAGTCGATTACGTAAGCTACGAACTTAAATAATGTTTTTAGAAATATCTATTTTAGGACGTGGAGCATAACTCTGATTGTGATATTTTTATTTTATATGCTAAATATTTACGTAAAAAGTTGAGATCCGCCAACCAATTATATTCTTCGTAACCAGCTTTAATTTTAAAGCCTCTAATTGTCCTGTTAATTACTTGTGTGTATCTAGCCATTTTTACTGGTTTTTTTTTAGATCTACAACTTTGAATGGATCTGGGATCTCTATTTGATTTCCACTAAGTTAGGTAATCTCGTGGAATTACGCATATTTAAAACAAAGCAATGTAATCAATGCATCGTTATTACATTTAAAAAGTATTAATTCGTTACCATTATAATAGATGGGCTCTTATAGAAGTCACGAGTTATTTTACTAACATATCACGCTTCCGACTGTTATCTTTCATATGCTCCAAAATTCCCCGTTTCACTTTTAAATGCACTGGCCTGTTCTTCAAGCTGGTTAGCTAATTCTTCTGCTTCTTTCCTCCATTGTAATGATAACTATATAGTAATAGTAATAATAATAGGTTTTATGTGAATTAAGGCAATGTGTTTCTAGATTTGGGAAAGGATACATAGTTTAAACAAAAAGTAGCTTCATGCCCGAGACACGATGAGGCAATTATACTAACTCAGTCACCCCTTGGAGTACTTCTTGATACTTTCGAGATGAATATAACTCGAAAGCTCACAAATAGGAACAAATATCGGATACTTAAATCAGGTTTATGATTAAGTGGTTTAACTGAGACTGACGGAGGAGAGCACGCTTACAAAAAGTTATGATATATCCCTCTCCTTCCCTTAATGCTGAAGCGATAAGTCTTGCAAGAAAGATTTCACGTTGCGGGATATGCAACACCAATTTCCCGAAAACATCTAAATCTGCCTAAATTAATAGTTTAACATTATAACGTTAAACGAACGTCACATACAACTGATACTCTGTACGAAAAATCATACAAAGTTAATTCTACAAAGTCAAAATGCGGTTTAATTTCTAAAAAAAATTGGAATTTGGGGACAATAACATTCCCGACCAATTCAATTTGAGATTCCGACGTTAACAACAAATTACTGCAGATAATTGTATCCTTTGTTATATTTTTACAAAAGGGTTTCGAACTAACGTTTTATAGATATATAAATTTATTCCTATCAGCACCATGGACAAGTATTTCATTGTTTATTTTTGTATAAATAAGCTATTTTCTCTATTTCATGGGAAGTAAATAGATACTTATATGAAGCGGATAATTGTCCTGTCTACCAGTTTCGTTAAGCCTGGTAATTTTTCAAGTAATACTTGAACTCCTCTGGAAACTATCTACAGCTGACTTATTCAGAGTTAGGTTGCTTGGATTATGCATTTACGACTGTTGGCCATACTACTAAGTATCAATTATTTCGAGACTCACTACGTTGATGATTCTCTTTAGAAGAAAGTGAAATTATTCAGGTTTGGACTTTAACCATTCTCTAGCTGAAACTGATTTATATTGGAGGTGTTGTGAAGGACTAGTCAAGAAGAGTGACTACACTTTTATCTTTGCAATATTGTCTTATATTCTTAGATTGCGCACGCATCAAGCATTATGTTCCTATTGTTCCCATGTTTACGTCGTCCTAACCTTCCATTTGACCTACTGGCTATAATCGTATCGCCTTTAGATCATAAACTCTAACTAGTTGATTATGTACATACCTTCTGGTTCCCTACCATTCGTGTTTTTGTTTTGTATTGATGTTATTATTTTATTTTGCTGCATGATTTGGTCTTGTATATATATATATATATATATATATATATATATATATATATATATATCGACTGGAAAAAACAGCATACCCAGGTATCTTTTTTAAATAAACGAATGTGAAACATGTAAAATCACCTAAGGTAAATGAAAAGCAACGGCGTATTTTAATGTAATACGATGATGATATGTTGTGAATAGCCAGAAATATAGTCAAACTTTATTAGCTGCATGAAGGACAGAAGAGGTATTTGAAAAGTAATACTACTAAACAATTTTTTATGTAACATGTATTTTAGCCATAATAGATGCTAATTCATAGGTGATCCCGTTGTTCTCTCTTACAGATATCCTAATTTGTTTTACTCTATTCTTAATAATCGCTGTGGGATTGAGTTCATACATTTAGTCAGATATTTAATATGTTGTTTGATTTACGCTATGATTCGTGAATACCATTAAGTCATGGGACTTAACATTTTGGAATACTTTCAAGAATGAAATACGCTCTTCATTATAAGTAAACCTCGCTAAATGTTGTTTAAACTTAAGGGGTAATACACACTTAGTTCTATAAATGAGAAAATAAATTACACTTTCTTGATAAATAAACAAAGATGTCCGGAATAAATGTTTCGCTTTAGCCTGCAACTCAGAGTGGACTGAGCTCATAGTGTCATGTGACGTCGAATTCAGGATATATACGAAGTCGAAATATAATAGTTCATGATTATGAATTTAATCAGTTCGCGATATTTTTGTATTTTACGAACAAATTGAACAGTTTGATATGTGATAAAGCATTAGTATAAATAATAAATATCCACTTACTGTTTGTTGTTTATCCAACAGACTACGCCAATTGTCATCATTTAGTTTATTTACTTTTTCTAGCGTTTCGATTTTTAATTTATACTCGACTTCTTGCATTTTCATTGATTGTTTTATTGAGTTGATCAGAATTCGTGAACTCTTTTGCAGAGATTCTAACTGTTGTTTAAGATCATTTAGCTGGAGCTCAGATTTGAATAAAGCTTCATTTTGTTTATTATAACGATTCTCATTTTGTTTCCTTTCTAATTCAGCACATTCAAAACGTTCAGAAAGCAATTTATTCTAAAACAAAGTAGTTCTATTTGACTAAGATTTAGGGGAATAATTACTGGGTTTTATGCACACAAGGACTTGAAAAATGCTAGACGCTATTTTAATATATGTAACAACGAGTCTTCTTGGAGCAAGATGTGATAGTTCTTAACTACTTGGTGGGATTACATTTCGGGCGACATAATTCGCTAGCCATCGGTGATATTAATAAAAGCTAAATATTGACCAAAAGCACTTTACAATTGTTAGTACGGCACAGTCCTGACTAAAGAATGCTCAAAACATGCTTGCGAATCTGTAAAATGATTGGTCCGCTTTTAACCGATCAACACCTACGAACAATCGAGGTAATAGAACATTCTTATGTGGGATCTATACAAACCCTAATGTATTTGTTTACTTTACATTTTACTGTTCTATTTCTGAATATATTTGTTACTCGCTTAAACCTCTTCCTGCATTGAGATCAAGTCGATGAAGTTGTTTCATCGTAGAATACTAGACAGGAGTAGACTGCAATATTATTCACCCAATAATACCGATCTAATCGGAGCGACTTCGCAAAAGTAATAGAGTAGAATAACAAACTCATGATGCCTGTACCAGATGATTAAATTATTCTGATTCTTCAATAGCACCAGGCACATATCGATTCTTAAATCAGATTAATTGAGACTGATTTAGCAACTTCGAATTCAAACCCCTAATCCACGCACCACGTCATGTATGTCTGTGGATACTATTGTCAGCAGTATTCCAGAATTTAATTGTGGATTTACCTATACCACGTGATTCACGCGTTAAGAAGATACATTTAGGGTAGAATTCTCTAATCAGGAAGACGCATAAGAATAGCCTTGTTGGTGTGCAAGCTGGGCCCCAGAGAGCATGCTCACTTTTTAACCACGTATTGCCAAAGATGTCTCGAGAGCTCAGTTTTGAGAAGGCAGTAACACAGCCGTCAAACATATCCGGTTAGTCTGCGTCACTGTTTAGCTTTCGGTACAAATGCCTCGAACTGGTAAAACATCAAACCCATGATTATTGTATACGGCAAACTTGTTCAGTAGAGGCGTCTATGAATCATTTGCCTACTGAATTTTCAAACATTCAAGGTAGGGGACTATGAAAGCCTTCCTAAATCAGTTCGAAAACTAATCGAGAGCTGGATAAAATGCTCGTTATGGTCTTTAAATTCATCTCAACAGTGTTGGTTCATCATGCCGAGAAAATGGCAAGCCATAAAGTTTTAAGTCCGCACCAGCGAAACGTTTTAAGCAGCGTATGTGAGTCGCCTCTCAGGCATCAGAAGAGGGAGAAGTATCCAACAACGAAAAGCATTGATCTATATGGTGTTGCAACCTCTGGGAGACGACCGGGACGTGCCCATATCATTGTCGCTACTATTCATAAGTACAGAAAACCAGGAAGTTGCAACAGCGGCAGGTTGGAGACAATAGTTGTCCGGTGTGACAAAGTGTTGTTCTGGTCAAAACTTAGGGATGCCACAACTTTTCGCAGGGTGGTGGAGACCAGCGACTGAATGTGTTAGGGCCTCTCTCTACAAAGCTTATTATCAGTGTTATTTGTGGGCAAGAGTTGTTAGCATAATACACTCTTGATCAAAGTATGGTATACAAAGCTGTACAGTGGCTAGTTCATTTTCAGCCAATCAGCGCTAACGAACGATCGACGTGATAGAACATTATTATGTGGATTTTATATACACTTTAATGTATATATTTACTTTGCACTCTGCTGTTATTATTTTCGAATATATTTTCTACTTGTTTAAATTTTGTTCCGATTTGAGATTCAGTCGGTGAAGTTGTCATATCGTAGAATACTAGACAGGATAGAACGCAATAATCCTGGTTTAATAGAAGTGATTTTGCAATAACAATAGTAAACATTGTCCTTTTACACAAGCCATGTATTTGGTTCTGTTCTGATAATTTATGTTAACTTTTGTCAAATGAACAGGTTCGTGAGGAATCTCGCTTGTTAAAATGATAGTTACCTTCCCACTTAGTTGTTCAATTTCAACTTGTTTAGATGCAATTAATCTCTCCTTGTTGTTACATTCAGTTTCTAACCTTAACTTTAATTCATCGCATAAATTTTCTGCGTGTATGGCACGTTTTCTAAAAGAATCCAATTGACAATCAAGTTTTGATTCACCTAAAGTATTATTCACCATAGAAACAGAGTTACCTTCATTGTATATATCATTTATATGATTACTAGTATCTTTTGTTTTGTAGCATTCTAGTTGAACGGCCAGTTGATAGCGTTCCTATGCATTAAAAAGATTAATGAGTGATGTAAATAACACACTTGAAAATTACAAGACGATTGGGTGGTACATATTGTTTCTGAATAAGTCGGTATTTAATTCTGGATAACCTTTTATGTGTTGACTAACTAGATTTTCGAAAACGTTGATAAATTACAGTTAATGAGCCACTGATTACCAGTTAGCTAGTGCCCAAAAATCAAAGTGGACATTACTTAAACACCGATTAATACAGTGCCTTTTCTACACCTGCTCTTCTATTATATTTCTACTTAATGCCTTAATTAAAATAAAAAGAGAGTTCATAAAATAAACTGGCTTTAGCTGGATAATGATTGGAAATTATAAGATGTTGGACAGCTGTTTTATTCTCGTATGAGGCTCCTTAAAATGAAGGACTTACAAACTCTCCACAGATTTCACACACATTCGGATTTCCCTACGAACTCGTTGCTTTTGTGACATTGAGTTGGCGTCCAATGATCCAACCTTTAAACCTTAACCAATTTGTGATATTTTGCGTCCGACAGTTTTAAGCTCATTCTGTTAAGGAATGATGCGATTGTGCATTGATAAGAATTATCATGCTATGATAAAACATGTTCAGTGCATCTTCGTTTCCAGTTGTTCTCTAACAAATGTCAGTTTGTGATGAAATATATTTTTAAGTTTTATAAACTTTACATCAAAACGGCACAGTACGCACATTTAATCAGGTTAATGAAATTTTATTAAAGATTTACCTTCTCCATGTGGTGTAGTTCGTTTAATAAATTTTCAATATTTTTATTGGCTTCTGCTTTTACTTTATCCACTTCTTCCCGTGTACGTCGAGTGGATTCTTCAGTTAACTTGTTGATAACAAGTCGAAGCTGGGAAAGTTCACTCTCAGCTTTTTCTTTATTTTGTATTGCGCCATCACGTTCTTTAGTTAGGGTTTGACTTAAATAAATTAGTCCCGCTACCTAAAATAAAGTATTTCTTCACTTTTTTATAATGTATATAATTATGTTATCGATACTCTGTGATGGTACAACTGTGATTAATTTATACGGACACGAAACAGTGATTGAAGTTTTTGTTGATATTTTAGGTCGTGGCAAAATCATAACGCGAAATATTTCGGTCACCAATACAGTTCTGGTATTCTTAGTTTTTAAGACTAAAAGTATGGCAAAATGAATTGTCTTTACTTGGTAAGAATTTGGTGGAAATAATGATATGTAGTAAGTATTACTAAATTTGTGCAGATTGCTTATGGTACGATTCAAAATCGCATCTAATTTTCAGTACCTATGGTGAACTATTTCCATACTTGCATAATTATTCGTCATTTATTAAAACTCCAACTCACCTTGTGTAATGCATCCTCAATTAGTTCATGGGATCCACTATACTGTTTTTGAAGTACGGAATGCTTGTGTTGTAATTCATCAAGTGATTTAATAGCAATTTCCCCACGTCTGCAAGTCTCAACTACTTCATTCTAATAATAAAATAAACTTTTGCTTTATTTCAATACATAGTGATTCACACAAATGTTTGCTAGTAATAATCTAAGTAAAGGATATTTAACATGTGAGAAACTGGTTACTTAGATTACATATATATTCTGATCAAAACATACTGAAAGATATGTCATCAGGTGACGTCTATGGAAGTGTGAACCAACACTTAGTACTTAATGGTCCTTCGAAATTTTAGTACGACTGTTCTACTGGCGTAATTTTTTGTGTAAAACAAAACATAAAATTGTGAAAAATACACATTTGACGTCTAACTTGTGTTAGTCAGTGGTGCAAAATGACGATATCTGTTTCGGTGAATTTTAAGGTGACAGAACTACTCCCAAATGCTTTCTCCAAGTTCTCATCAATCGGTATGCTTATCATCGCACGCAGTACAGTTATCCGAGTGGAAGTACTTGGCGATTAAGTGATTGACATCTTGGCTTTAGATGGAATGAGTACTGAGTTAAAGTTTCATTATGAACATCAACCCTGAGCTTTACGAACACTAAAATAACAGGCTTCAGTGAGGACGTATCGCACCTTTTAGTTTTTACATCTAGCAACTGGAGATGGTCAGTAATATACTAAGCTTTAATTCATTGTTTTATTCCCTCTTTCTACAATTGTAGCCGTTAAAGTGACTATGCATCAGAGAATAAAACAGATCAGACCAAGACTTAATAAAACCAGCGGGCTCAAGCGTGTCGAACCCAATATATTTGTACTGAGAGAGCTAGCATAATACTAGTTAGCCACTAAACAAAAGCCACTGGTCTACATTTTTCAACCCTACTCAGTTTGTTATGTAATGGATATTGATTTCATGTCACTGGCAAGTTGCAGCCTCTACCGATTTGGTTAGCTTCATAGATTATAGCTGGAGTTCTCACTAGCGTTCTCGCCATGAACATCATTTCTGATAAGGTTAATGCCATATACTAAAAATAATAGCGTCGCTTATGAGAAATAACCGACAAAGTCACTGACAACAAGAGGGTTATTGCTGTTGTATTTTGTTAAGTAATAAGCATAGAGTCAAGTTGAAATTGTAAATTAAGTATATGTAATGAATGCTGCATGTAAATAACACATTTAGACCCCGTGTCGGCTATCTGAATAATTAAATCAAAATTTAATAAATTAACTGTTACGTCCAAAATGCTTTGCGCTAACGTATTTACTTCGAAGCATACTTTACTCGCTTGTAGTATATTAGCATTTGCGTAAATCACCACCGTACATATCTTATATTTATCTTAAATTTATTACTTTCTTAGCAAGTACATTTTGAAATAAACTACCTTGAATTCATAAGCTGCTTTTCGTAAATTCCCAAAGCCAAGAAATTTCTCATTGCAATACCCCTTCTCCAATATTGGTCTGTTTGTGTCCTCAAGTTCGATAGATGATGACAAGCTGAATGAACAAATTTTACCAATAAAGTTATTGGAAATAAAAAGCAGAAGGAATAATTTATTTATTGTCCTAAAGAATGTTCAGTTGAAATGATTCTGGAGGTGGGCCCGGTGCCTCAAAATAATAACCATGAGTGGTTCGTATTTTCGTCCCCCAAAAATGAAGGACGGACTGAAAAATGCGATGAATAGTAATATGTGGTGTTGATGCTATTTGTAAATAATTACTCAAACTCGATTTGAATAACATCCTATTATATCAAAGTAATCATCATAATCTATAATCAATCAATGTGCATTTACATTCACGGCTCTACAAGAGTTTAAGGTCCAGGGAATTACGTTCGTCTGTGATGATTGTCAAACAATACAAACGTTCATACAGCGTAATAAGATAGCAGTAGAAGATTTCCCGTAGATGAACTGAAAATCTATAAAGTCAACCAGTTCAGAAATCAGAGGTATCCTGACGAATGTTGCTTTTCAAAACAAAGTAATCAGTGAATCTAATCTCAATGCCTTCGAACTTTCAACTACGTAGATATGAAAAGCTGCATGTTCATTATTGTGTCCAAATTATGAAGGATTGTTATACGAAGTCATTTAAGACTTCCAAAGATAGAAAGTGTGTTGTGGACATACATAAACGAATTAAAAGGACTGAAGCAAAAGGCAAATATTGGTTTACAAAGTGATTATGCAAACCATATACATGCAAAGATTCTCACTTAAGATGAATTTGTGCTTTTAATTCATTTAAAAAGTTGATCATTGACTTCTCGTACTGTAATTCAAACTCGTTTTTTTCCTGATAAGCAATATCATCCATTGTAGACGTCCGATAAAACCTCAGCTCACTTAGGGCACAACTCAACTCTTCTTCGATCTTTGATCGCAAAGCTGTTTCATACTTTAATTCCTGTGTAGATTAAATAAAATCCAGAAACCACCTCTTTCAGCGAATCTATTTGTTCATCAAGATTTTTGATAACGCTGAGATTGCCATTAGTTGAGAATATATTGTTGTGTGATAGTAGTTCATCAGACCTAGATCGCATATCTTTCACTTCTTGTTTTAGTTTTTTGATTTCTTTCTGTATAAAGTTGAATTATTTGTTGTTTAACAACCTCATTTTCCTTCAAATGTACTTCAATTCTTGTTAGTTGGGTGGGTCTATCCGAACAGCAATTTCGCATATTCTGTTGATTTAATTGAAAATGCAACACGTAAATGTAGCCAATCAACGAACACTTTAACGCGATCTAACGGAGTGCAATTCTATGATGATTGTGCAGTGACCTTTAATCTCAAGTTAACAGAAATAATGTACTGATTATTCCTTGAGATCTATCTAGGTTGTAGATTGTTTTGGTTATAATGAGACACAGTACTTGTTATGTTCCTTCTGAAACTTACCAGCAGGGAAATTGGTCGAATAGGAGTAACTAGGGTGTAACCCTTAGAATAGTATCTCACAGTATTTACATGGGTTAAGTAGACGCCAAACCTTTTGGAGGACGTGTTGGGAGGCGCCATCACTATCTTTTCAGATAGTTACCAAGTTCACATATTCTGACCTCAGGAAAGGTAGTACAAGTGGTAACTTTGATCGATGTACAGATGTGTTAAGTTCCGTGTTGTACATACACTTACAGCACAAGATTTCGTGCAAGCTATTTTATGTCCTAACGTAAATGAGTGCCCTCTTAGGTCTATGTTTGTGCTGAGTCTTATGAGTGACATGTAAGAGTGAAGGGGTTGTGAGTGATGTAACACATCATGATCACATCCTCTCAAATCCTTCTGAACTGAATTGAATACTGGTTTAATGCTTCAGGAGAGTCTAAGTAAAGTTACTAACAGCCGTCGAGAAAATTTGAGGAAATGGTTGGGAGCAAAAAGAGTGATTCGTCGGGAATACCAAGACACAGGTGACACTGGAAATATTTGATACTCCGATTAGAGTGGCCACTGAATATTTATTGGGGGGGGATAATGTGCCGTTGTGTTTGAACTCATGTTTATCGATTTTAGACGGTCAGCTATTGGTGCGTAAAGTAAGTTAAGTACACTGCAAACAGGCGTTGGATGTAGGTTGCTTAATAGGGAACACTCCCATATTAAAACAAACCTTAAGCTAAGAGTGACAATGGTATGGGAGAATATATTAATGAGGAAGAAAAAAATGTAATCTGATGAAAAAGCTAGTCCTCATTCAGGAAATACACCAACTGTGGGTGAAGTGAGTCATTGATCTCGAACGGTTTCGTAACCTTTCTCCGTCAGATCAGCTGACAACACCAGTTCTCATCCTGTAACTATGAGGTGGGGGGCGGTGACTTCAGTTTAGATTTATGAGCGCTTGTTCCGTAAGCCACCAAACACTGAACAAGTGCTTGATCTCATTTATGAGGACTTTCTTAACCGATGAAAATTTGTAATAATGTTTTCAGCCTTTCGTCCGTTTATTCGACTTAGCCGTTGTCTTACGGATGGTATGCAGTCGTTCTAGTCTTTCCAGTTCCCATCATCCAGCAGAGCACACTTGCCACTATACTTTTAAAGTTTTCGCCTCAATCCTATTGAACTTGTGTCGGTGCCCCTAATCTAGTAGCGTTAACATCTATCTAGACAAACAGACACGCTTCGCGCTATTTTGGGAGGCTATCTACCATCACGGAAACGTATTTGCTGTTATTCGTGGTCACTGGTAACATTCTCATAATGTTTATTCTCACAAAGTTGTTAGGATGTTTGGCAATTATCCGTTTCAACTGTGCTGTTGTAGCCACGAGGATTATTGATGCTCTGAAACTGTAAACAGGAGTTACAATTGTGTACAATATCTTTATTCCGGTGAGGTCACCAAGATCATCCTCGTATGTCGTTAATTTTTTTTACTCCACTATGTACTGACTGTCGATGCGATACAGATAATACTGCTGCAAGCATATATTTGCCTGGCGTAAGTTGGGTCTAATTCATAGTGTGTGGTATCATTTTATGTTTTCATATTTTCTTACAATATCTATAAATAATGTACATCCGGTCGCTGACTAAATATTTTCCCTGAAGGTGGTCTTCTGATCCCTTAATAAGACACTGTGGTATGTAGTAGATAATTCTCGGCCAAATACTTGTATCTCGGAGCATTTATGTTTTGAGATACAAGTTAAGAGATGGATACATGACCGCTGTTTCAGCGCTTACAATCACTGTAAAACTTTACTAATTTCCGTGACAACGCGCTTGAATTACCGTGTCACCTCAAAATCATATTCTTTTGGTCGTTCTTGCCATTTAGCAGTTCTCCATTGTATCACTTTTAAATATTGGAGTACCTCGACAGTTTTGTTTTGTCCTAACCAAAAATAACTGCCCAAGCTATAGGAATAAATATGTTTGACAAATATGACCAGATCAAACTTTTCCTTACCTATAGTACAGTAGTTTTTCCGTTTGTTAAGATCCTGGCTGGCATATGAACTTGCTCCTTCACTGCCATCCCTGCATTACTAGATGACTATTCCATTAATGATGAGCGTTTATTTTCCACAATTTATTTTGCATGAATATTTTGTTAGAAAGTCCAGACATAATGCAACCCACCACGACATATATTCATCACCACAAATTGATTATCACTGATTAATGCATTCTACTGTATATTTAATAGTTACTGGGTTTTATTTGCCTTCACCAAGTGAATTACTTGTGAGCGATTACCTATTTTGTTATACGGAAGGCAAGTAATGTCTGCCATGAAGAAGAGAGCCAGTATATCCATCAACACAAGTACCTTTCGACGTACTGAAGAGCCCTCTATTTTAGATGTCTGGCTTCCAGGACCATTGATTATGTTTGTGTAAGGGAATAAATAGTCCAAGTTACCTGATTTGTGCCCACATGTCCGTGCCTACCTACTAAAACATTTACAGTAGTAATAGTCTCCGACGTCAGTGTCAAATGCACTTCTACGCCACCTGGATCGATGGTGGTGCGTTTACGTCTAAGTCTTTCCCGATGAGAAATTGGACACTCTGAAAAAGTTTGTTAGACATCGTATGACAAACTTGTCCTGCTTCTTGCAATTTGTAGGCTTGGCGCGTCATTCTTCAGAGGTGAAGTGGAAATTGATGTATGGTTCTTCCGCATGATTGGTTACACGCGTTGAACCGTTTAATCACTTCATTACATGAAGTCGTAAGAAAAAGTCCTTATCTCAGGAGAGCAAGTTGGTCATAGAAAGATCTGTTTACATACAGGACTTCAATCACACTATTATAATCCCTCTTTTCCGAACAATTCGCCAGAAACACGTTGGGTGATAGGACACCAACCACCCCAATATATCTTCTTATTCTTTGCCTACGGTTTGAATTCGTCCCCCCCCACTTTAAGCTTGTTGAGCAGCTGGTGTGCATAGAAGTTGAGTAGGCTAGCCTCAGCAATTTACGAAAACATTGCAGTCAGTGTCTCCAGATCTGGAGTTGTTGATGATGCGCTTGATTGTCTGGGTACTACTCTATTTTCGGGAGAGAGGGCTCGTCATATTTTGTATGGCCCTTAGGGATTCACGGAAGCTGGGATGAGAAGGCAAACTTCACGCCGGCAAACCAACTCAAGAATAATAAAGTCGTACAAATAAGAAGCCCGACACGAAAATAAAGACTATATTTCAACCATTTTTAGTACATATAATTTTCAGCCACATGTCTTCTGGTTGGCTCGTGGTTTCTGTGATTTCATCCACTAATTCAACCGTCCCTCCTCACTGGCCCACGAAGGAAAGAAAGTTTAATTGAATTCGTGGCATGATGAATGTCATTTACTATAGCTTACACTACCATCCTTATTACTTGATATGGAAAAGCAGGCAATTGTTTGTAGAAAATCAAATATGATATAATTCACACTTCAGACATTCTAGTAATACAAGACTTCATGGTAATCAGTGTGTATGTAGCATGTTTACTCGGTGTATTTGTGTGCATTTGTTCATCTGCTGCAGGCCAAGTACTAAGCAACCTTACCATATTCTGGAAAAGCTAAATTATTTCTCCTGATGAGAGAAGTGTCTGGGAAGATGGCGTGTATATATTATTGAATCCTGTTTGTCAGACCGAATTTCAATGTTTCCAAGAATTATTTCCGTGGTCGACTGAGCGGAGCGATTGTGTCATTATTGTGGGCTCATAACGATTAAAAGTATAGCCCCATTTATTGTGTGTATGTTTAACTGACGGTTTCATGCTTCGTGTGTTCTTATCGGAAGTGAAAAAGGAAAATATCATTTGGTAACGTATTATCATCCCATTTCGGTTTTACGAACGATCTTCAACGTTGTTATTCCATTAAGAAACCATCTGGTCTATTAAAGAATTGCAGTAGCCCCTAAGTCGTGGCAAGTCGACGCAGTAAAACTAACATGTGAATGAATTTTTGATGAATTACCTGTAGTTTTCGTTTTCATCATGCTTGTATCAATGATGTTTTGCACGAGTATGGCTTTCTTAGGAATAAATAGAATAGCTAGTGCAAAATGCAAAGTTTATACAACTCCTTATGTACATTTTTAAAAGAACGACCATTATTGGCTCACTTTATTGTCCTTATATCGTTCTTAATACCTTCTAAATTGAGATATAATTACTGTTAATCTGTTTATTTATTTATTTCTTTTGGTTTCTTAACCTTATTTTTGCCATTATATGAACTTTGATCATTTTTAGCGTTTGTCTTACTCTACTTTATAACCCTAGCCGGCGTTACATTGAAATCGAAGTACTTTGTCCCTGCTATCCAGCTGCTTGATCTGTTTGACTGATTGTTGTCAGAAATAAGTTCCTGGTTTTAGGAAGCACCATTCCATTTAGAAAAGCAACGAACAATATGACTTTAGTTATCTATTTATTTGCAGTCATTGTGGTAGATCTTCGTAACACTAATGTTGACTGTGTAGTATTCTCTTGCTTTGTAGGTTTGTGAAGTTAATATTTGTGTTACTGACTAATATGGTACTATAGCTATTGTAGTAAACATATCATACACGGCTGAACTTGAACGACTGTAGTCTTTAATCAGAACAAAGCAATTTTGACTCTATAAACCAGAGTGAACAGAATTGCCAGGATTGAATTGACTTTTTACGGAATTCTGAGTAACGGCTTATTGCAATATTCTCCCTCTTGATGAAAAATATACCGCCGTTCAAAAAATGCATGAGTAATATTAAAGGTTAGCATGCTCCGTAGTGAGGAGAAAATTCTGTAAATTCTAATGAATTATTTGTAAATGAAGTTGACAAGTTACATAGGGTGATTTTCATGCTGTTAAAAACCCGAGTTATTTGTGAGTTCATTCGGCTAAATTTCAAAAAGCATTTTATTTATGTTTCTGCTAGGTGACGCCATAGTAACCTGCCCTGTAATCTAAAGTGCGTAAGCGAATGACACCCTACCCGAGTGCACCTTCCACTGATGAGTCAACAAGGTAGATTTTTATGCACAGCGATTCTGTGTGTAGCCACTACCTGTAAGTAATCCATGAAATTTACAACCACCGCTGCACATTATTGTTCCAGGCAGAATGCTTTTCTATTAGTCCATGACGGGTAGTGGCAGATTTGTCAGAAATTTCTCCACGACGTCCTTTATTTGATTCTGTATCCCAGTGAGCCATAAATATTATCAAATAAAACTTTTTAGGCAATCTTCTTTAACTTGCAGTCTTCTGTTATACCTTGTTTATGAATCACCAACTCCTCGTGAAGTTTGACGAGCCTTTCTGCTCTTTAACATTATGCTTCTAATGAAGCTAGTAGACTGAAAGAGAATTCACAGCAGTATTTATGTTAATCTACTGAAACATTTTCAGTAGCGTCTGTACCTTGAACAGATGCTGTTACTTTAATTCTTAAGGCTCACTCGACGGCTAGTATAAGGATTTATCCCAATTATCATGCGGAGTGAGCAAAAGAGTAATTTGTCCTAGTGGACTTCTTAAACTAACATTCAGTACACCGAAGACAGTATCCATCTCATATTCCATGGGCTTTAGAAACTGTCATTTCATTTCCGCATTCACAATTTCATGCTTTCCTTAATAATTCCATGGTTGGTAAAGGATGTGCATGGTTTTTACTCATTACTCAGATTAAGAAGACGCTATCAACGTGATGTTAACAAGGAAATTCCATGACCTTGGAATATTTTGGTCGTTCCTTATTGGCTTAGCAGTAATGGTCATCTCCACTGTCATTAACAATAACCTGTATTTAACTACTTCTGACGTGTCTACGAGTCACTCTCACAAACCAATAACCCCATACAGAAGGGGCACTAATTATTGGCCGCATTATTAGGATTACGCTCAGGTCAGGATTCTTAGAGTTTTGTTTATCACGACCAGTATTAACTTGATGCGTAGTGACTTTATGAAATATATTCTCAACAATCATGATTAAATTTGCCTTTAGTTATTTAAAGCCAGGGGTGGAGTAAGGGTTATTAGGACTACTGTTCAAGCATCTATAATGAGAACTTCAGTTTGCAACCTTCGTGTCCTGATTTGCAATAAGTACACCAGTTGGCGGTAAGACTACAAGGAAAAGTCAGTGATTCGGGGCTGCAATACTTGTTATTCTTGTAGACTCGAAATATATGAAATAACACTCGAATATACATACTTTCAATCGTGGTAATACTCAGTTATTAGAACAAATATCAGGATCATTTAGGGTGCCTAGACTTCCCAGAACTTTATTTGACCACCAAGTAAATAAACAATGCAACATAACATGATTTGGGCACGTAATGTTCATGGACAGATTGCATGTTAATCAGGAAAATAACGAGGTGATTGCTGAACGGTAACAGTCATCCGCATACTGTGCAATGGATTTAAAATAAAATTAGTCCATATTCCGAAAAATTCAAAATGAAGCAGACAAGATACAGGGAATTCCAAGAGTAAATGTTTCGAAATCAACTAAGAGCTGCGTAAACACCGTGGGTTGATTTGGTTGTCGGTCTTTGGTATGTTAATGTTAAACTTTATTAAACTTCTAGACCCAGCAAAGATTTCTTACAGTTAGCCTCTTGTTATGGCTTAGTGCTAATATATATCGTCCAATATTCGAATATGAAATCAATACCTATTAGTTGATGACGAGTAAATTTACATAGTTATCGTAAATCAATAATAGTAATAGATTTATTCTCAAGTAGCTTTTTGTACATGCGTGCGTACCAGTTTACAGGCATGATCAGAATGATATTGTTTGATTAACATACAAGGATTTTAATAGTCATTGATCGGGGGTTCACACCGTATGAAGGCATCAATTAACTACAAGGCCAACGACATCAAAGTTCACAGTATTAGGGTGCCAGATTCACGCGTTGTAGTGTAGTGCACTTCTGACAAACAGCGCGCGTTTTTAGTCACTGGCTCTGCGATTCCAAGAGCCAGCGGGTAGTGAACAGAACTGACCATATCGCATATTCAGATACGGGGTAAAGGCGAACGATATTTGGAACTTGGATAAGGACTCCAACCGAGCACAGATAAAAGGAATATTCTTACGTAGAGGTGGAATTTGCGCGAATTGAAGAGTGAGTTATGGATGCATTAAGTATATTGTTAACCAGCATTCCACCCTTTCGAAGGCCGAACCGGTTACAAGTGATGTTATACAAGGAAGTGTCTTAGGCCCACTGCTCCTTATAGCTTACATAAATGATATGTGCAAATGCATCAACATGAGTAGACCATTTCTATACGCAGGTGATATTAAACTAGTGCACTCATTCCCTTCTCACGAATTTACACACACATTCAGTGGCGTCATTGCTGAACTCTACAAGGTCGCAGTATGGTGCTCTAAATGGAAGTTAGATCTTAATGCTTCTAAGCGTGGTTGGATATGTTTTCGAGATAAGAGCCTTAATTTTGATCGTTTCAAAAATGGTAGTAAATTGTTTAGGCTTCAGGTAGTGGTTGACTTAAGACTAAGGTACTCTTATAATCTGTCTTTTACAGAACAGGTTACTATGCAGACATCTAAGTCACATCGACTTCTGGGTTGTATACTACGTGACTTTTATGACAATCATTCTCGTATTCTGCTATATAGAGTTTGTGTCAGACCTTTACTAGAATACTGCACCTTTATTCTCAGTAATGTTTTGATTAATGATAAACTCAGAATGGAGTCTGTACAATGCCGGTTTAATTTTCGTATTCTTGAGGCTGATCGTACTCTAGACTATAAAACCTGATGCACTATGTTAGGACTATTTGCTTTACGAAGGCAAAAATTGAAATTAGACCTAATCTCCTTTGACAAGATATTGAACAAACTAGCGTTTTCATCGTCAAATACAATTCAGCTCCAGGAACCTCCTTGTTATAACCTACACAGTTCAGCCTGGAAAATAAAAATATCGCATTCTAATTCTGCTCTTCATATGGATTATTTTACAAATAAATTCTCGGGAATCTGGGACCATTCGCCTCAAGGCATTCTGGAAACAGATTCACTTCATTTATATGTACGACATATTAGTAATTTCATCTCTTCTGGTGCTATATTGAGAATGTTCACACCAACTATTGTTTCTTACTCCACTAGCGAAATAATAGGGACTCTGCTACGTGTGAGCACCATTCATCTGTCTTAGTCATATGCTAGGGCTTCTTCCCCTTTATTCCGCCTTTAAGCATAAGTGGTATGTCAGAAGTAAAAATACTAATCCTGCACATTGTCTTTGTTAACCTTGGAATTCTAATACTCTTGTTTTATGTTCTCACTGCTTTCGTCTTTCCTCTAGTTTTACAAGATTATGTACAAGACAGGTGTAGAAGTATGGCACAATACTTCTCCTCATCACCCAAGTTCCAAGTACTCTTGATCCATCTGGGCATGCTTAGTGATCTATTCTGCTAACCCTTAGCCGCTTTTTGAAAATGCAACGCGTTGGTCAACGGTTGGACAACGTTCTTTGTCACATATGCACCATGCAACAATACATATATTTAGTGTCCAAGTACTGTAAACTTTGTTGCAGTTGGTTTGGTTCTCAATTCAACTGTTTGTACGTTATGAAAGTCCTGACAGTAACACTTCGTCGAAACATTTGTATGTATGTAAACTCATATCATTCTGAACATGCCTGTAAACTGGAATGCTCTCATGTACACAATGATACTTGAGAATAAAAACTATTTATTTATTTAGATGCGTACCGATGAAAACCCTCACACTATGAGTAGAAAGCTGTCTAAAACTTCCTGTTGGTGAACGATTGTCCATTTCAGGCCAATCGGTGGTACTAAATCGACAATTTATGATTTCCGTAATACCCAGTCGATCGTTTTATTAAAGTAAATCATTGGTATAATAGGAGCAAATCTACTAGAATAAAGCATACCTTTTAAACTGGAATGAAGCGTCTTGTTTGCAACGTTCTAAGTGTAGCTTAATAATTTGTTAAGTCGAAAACGTAAATTAAATCCGACAGACTATAGTCAGTTTAGCTTATACAAAAATTTACGGCTTTAGTATAACTTTAAATTATATAAATGGGTCTAGACAGTTAACGCCATCTGGTGACATTTGTGTTCCAATCATTGCTACTTCCTGGATGACTAAATCGAATAACAAACTGAATTCTGAACTAAATCGAAAGCTCTTCATTTTATTATTTCATAATCTTTGGTGGCTACTGAGCAATCTTTTATCGTTTTGCACTGTCAACATGTAATTTTACCTTTTTTACATTGTTTTATAATTAAAAGTTGTCTACTCATACGACATAAATGAGCTACACAACACTGTTAAGATCGTACAACAAGAGTTAGACGAAGTCATTACCTGGTGTTAAGAACATCAACTTCACTTTAACACTAAGAAATGTGGCTGGATCAGCATTGGGTGTCGCAACCTCAACCTACACTTTGAAATAGATGGGGAGCGAATCTCCAAATAAATAAATAAATAAATAAATAGCATTTATTCTCATTGTGTACATGAGAGCATGCCAATTCACAGGCATGATCAGAATGATATGAGTTTCAGTCCGTACAGATATTTAGAGTGTCACTGTAAAGACATTCATAACACACAAACAGCTGATTTGAAAGCCAAACCAACTGAAACAATGTTTACGGTTCTAAGACATTAAATATATGTATTGTGGCATAGAGTATATACTACAGAGAAACGCGCGCTCCTTGACCAGTGCGTTACGATTCCAAAAACCGGCTAAGTTAGCAGAATGGATCACATGTGGGATAAAACCAAGAGTATTTGGAATTCGGGTGTTGAAGGAAAGCTAGTAGTATCGTGCCATGTTTGTCCTGTACATAATCATCTATAGGTTCTGGTTACTGACGCACTTCAATGGCGAGATACCGGGTTCGGCGAACATTCATCGTGAGGTATTGGAGTCTGCAAGGTTGATATTTGGGTAAAATCTCAAAAGAAAAGGAAAGAAAGAGAAAAAAGATTTTTTGTGTAGTGCACAGGTATAAGGATGACCCAGATCATGATCCGAATGAATGTAAGTCGTTGTTTCTAGCAAATGAATTGTAGATGAACGTTTAATGGTCTATTGACATATTTTACTCAGACAGGTAGTCACGTTGCGTCTTTGATGTCCAATCTTTTTCAGATATTAAGGGGGCCTATTACTTCTAGTGTGTCTGAATACGTGCCTCCATCAACCAGGAAGCTAATATCTCTGAGAGCTGTAGTAAGTAGCTTGCAAAATACTGGAAGATTATCTTCCATGCGTACTGCTGCTGGCAGTTTGTTCCATATTTGACCATACCTAATCAAATAGAAGTTTGCGCGAGCTTTTGTTTTGTAATTTTCAATTTTAACTTGGGAGATCTTATTTCTCAGATAATAGTCCCGAGTGTAGGTACGGTATGCAATATTAATTGAGGTGTAGGTCATATTATGCAGCAGTTTATAAAAAAGGATTAAGTTTGTTCTCAGTCTTCTTTTCCATAGAGGTTCAAGTCCGAGCATGTGACATCTAGTTTTGTAGTCTATTTTAGAATTACTTCTAATAATCTGCCGTGTTAAGTAGCGTTGCACACTCTCTACTCTGATTTTGTCACTTGTTCGTAGATCCCTAAATAGGAAGGAACAGTACTCAAGTGTAGGTCTTACACATATTTTGTACAGACTGAGTCTTGACTAATTTTGATGAAAGTTTCTTAGAATGAAGCCTAGGAGCCGTCGTGATTTGGACAGTTTGGCAGAAATGTGCTCAGAGAAGTTAATGTTGTGGGAATATTGTATGCCTAGGTCGGTTACCGTATTAAGTTTAGGGAGTTTGTGGTTGCTAAGTACAAGTTGAACTTCAAGTTTTGGGTCCCCCACGCACATCCACCCACATTTCTCAGTATTGAATTCCAGACACCACTTGGAGCACCATTTACCTAGTTTGTTTAGCTCGTCCTGCATATTTTTGATGCAATGTGCCACAACATTTTTGTCAGTCTTATAGACTACTTTCAAGTCGTCGGCATAGAGATATGGCTTTCCTGTTATAAAGCACCTGCATATACTATTGATATATATAATGAAGTGTAAGGGCCCTAGAACACTGCCTTGCACAACCCCGCTGGTTATAAGTCGTGGTGTTGACGTTACAGTGCCTACCTTCGTTATCTGATATCGGTTTGTGAGAAATGATTTGAACCACCCTAGGAGTGGATTAGTGATTCCTATGGACTGCAGTTCGCAGATGAGTAGATTGTGTGGTACCCTGTCAAAGGCTTTTTTTTATGTCAAAGTATAGTATTATCACTAACTTTTTCTGATCACGGTTTCGAGTAATCTCGTCAAAGAAATCAATGAGGCATGTGGCGCATGACCTCCTTTTGAGAAAGCCATGCTGATATGGACTAATTAAGCCTCCATTTAGAAGGTTGTTAGATGTTTGATCTTTGATTACCTTCTCCATTACTCGTGAGATCACTGGCGTGATATTAATTGGTCGATAGTTTTGGACCAGGTTCCTTGCTCCTGTCTTATGTTTAGGGAGTACGTAGGTGGATTTCCAGATTTCAGGATAAGTTTCAACTTCTAGTGAGAGTGTGAACATTTTAAGTAGGAGAATAGGTATGTCTGGTCCAGCATACTTATAGAAGATTGATGGGATATTATCGGTCCCTGAGCTATTGTTAGGCTTAAGCGTATTTATAGCTTCATTGATATTTTTTAAGCTAAATAGTATAGTACTTAGCGTTGTGTTGCATATCCTATCTACACTGATGTCCGGCGTTTGAATTGTGTTTTCGTTATTCGCGAACCTTTTGCTGAGAAGTTCGCATATAACTCGTGGGTCATCGTAGGTTACCCCATTTTGCAGTATTGAGTGAATACTATAATCTTCAGTTTCATTTAAGCGTTTTTCTAATAGATGACACAGGTTTAGGGACTTAGATGCGCCACTGAGTGCTATACATTCCTCATCTTTCAGACGAGTTTCATGTTTACATCTTACTTGTTCTAGCAAACAGTGTATTTGATTCAGAGCGGTGAAGTCATTTGAGATGAAGTACCTTTTCCTTAGTTTACGCAGTTTGGCCTTAGCTTGAGTGTTGATGTAAGGGGATATTGCTTTGTAGCCCATCTTTTTCGGCACTATAGTGCCAGACGATTCTGAAACTAGGCTTAAGATACACTACGGACCTTACATTCACGGAACAAACAACATCTGTCACATCAAAGGGACGCAGGCTTATGGGTTGTATAATCCACAGTTTCTAACAACGTGAGTCTAGATTGGTATTATACAAGGTCCGTGTACGCCTGCCACCTGAATACTGCCCACCCATACTAATTAGACTCTGAATAAGTGATAAGCTGAAGATTGGAGGAATACAGAGATACTTCACGAATGAGACTGGGGATGGATTGTGAACTAAATTACATTAGGCCTAGAACTACTTTGGAAAAGACGAGCAAAGCTCAATCTGACATTCTGTTTCAAAGCTTTACTCGTTTAGCGTACTCCTCCGACTCCATGTCAAAAGCTATCGATGCACTTTATTATAGCCTCATAAACCACACAGGTATAGTGTGGGTGGAACATTGTAAGACTAGAATACGATCTAATTTTTTCGTGCATAAATTTACTGCCATTTGGAATAGTTTACCGGCAGAAATCCGTATTTTAGATAGCATAGATCACTTTATGCGAGCGATAAACAAACTATATAGTGACCCCAAGTCACTGAATAGACAACCGATATATTCAAATTCTAGCATAACATGCAAAGTGTTCAGCCTGCTCAGTGTGTAACACGAGTATGCGGGCAAGATACCACGATCAGTACTTGGAATAATATGTCTAAAGTTCTGTACCAAATACTCCACGACTTACCACAACCCCAACTTAATTAGTGAAGGTCCCTAGGGTTCCAAACCTTTATTCACTCTAAGCATGAAAGTTGTAGTAGAAAAACAACAAAAAGAAAGAATATTCTGGTTTAAAACTATTTGTTTTACAACTACTAGCTAACTTTATTTATTATTTCCACCATTTTGTATCTTCCTCAATATCATCTTAACGAGCTAATGGACTGCTCTCATATGGAATAGGTCTCCACTACAACACCTTACTCCTAATAAATAAATAGACAAATAGCTTTTCCAATTTAATATTTTACTTTGTCCTCTGATAATTGTTTGGTTCTCTCCTTCCTGTTCTGATCTTGATTATAGTCCTACGAGCTGATGAATAGGAATAGTATCGGTTAATAAAAATATTGTCATAGACATTCTCGATAATTCTAATTTTTATTGTTTTGATTCTGGTAAAGGCCCCACCAAATCAAGGTGGACATGGTCGAACCGAGCGTCTGAGGTTGGAAAATTGCCGAGAGGGCATTTATTATGCTGAATTACTTTGTTCTTCTGGCAGGCTACACAGGACTGTGTCCATTCTCTGATGTCCTTATTCATCTTCGGCCAGCAGAATCTCTTGGCAGTCAGTTTAGACGTAGCACTAACTCCAAGACGAGGGAGGTTGTGCAATGTGTCGAAGGTGATTCGACGATAACTTCTGTTGGTGATCGGACGGGCTGTACCTGTGGGAGAATCACAAATCGAAGTGTTCTTACCCTTCCCAATCGTCTTCGTTTAGAGTTTGACGGTGTTATGGATAACTCGTGATGAAGATCATTATCATCATTTTGAAGTCGAGCTAGTTCAATAAGTTCGATTTCTTAGATACGATTCAAGGAATTTATTCTCGATAAGGTGTCTGCAACTACATTGTTAACTCCAGATATATGTCGCATATCAGTAGAGAACTGGGATGATGTAGTCTAGATGACGTGACCCTAGTGGAGAGTACCTATCTGAATATGAATTTATAGAAAACGGCAGTGGTTTATAGTCGGTGAGTAGTGTAAATTCCCAGCCTTTGATAGAATGTTGAGGATGTTATACGGCACAGTACATGGCTAACAGTTCACGTCCAAAAGGGCTGCATCTCGATTCGGTATCGTTTAATCATCTTGAGAAGAATGCTAAAGGTTAGCAAGCTTGGCTAGTCCATTTTTGCAGAATTGCGCCAATGGCTGAATCACATGCGTCAACCGCCATGATGACGGAAGCTTCAGTATTGTGATGTGCCAGCATTGTTGTATTGGCTATCGCTTCTCTAGTTGCCGTGAAAGCTTTCTTTGACTCTGCATCCACTATGACCACCTTCTCATTCCCGTTAAGCTGATCCGTTAGTGGTTTCATGACAGATGCACTGTTCAGTGTAGATCGTCTGTGAAAACTTACCATTCCATTGACATATCGCAGCTGTTTAATGGTGGTTAGTTTCGGGTACTCCAGAATAGCCGACACCATGTGCTATTGAGGCGGTATGCCATTAGCACTAATAGTATGCCCCAGGAAGTTCAACGAGGTTGTTCCAATTTGGCATTTTTGTATATTTATTGTAACTCCATATTGCTGTAGTCTTCTAAAGACTGTGTCCAAATGTGTCGTATGTGTTACTTTGTCTGAGCTTGCCATCAAGCAGTCGTCGACGTATGCATGAACATGGTCACGCCTCTCAGGGCACATAATCGATGGAAGCTGAAACGTTTGTGCTTCATTTTGTAGCCAAAAAGGCACTCGGAGAAATTCGTAAAGGACGTGTGGAGTTACAATAGCGGTTTTGGGTATGTCATTTCCAGACATCATTATTTGGTTGTATGCCTTTACCTAGTCGATTCAATTCAGGGTGGTTGTTGAATCGTGGATATGTAGTAACGGGTAACGATCGGACTTACTTTTGGTGTTGAGATGACGACAATCACCAGTGAGACGCCAATCGTTGCTATCTTTCCTCAAGACAATGTGTGATGGAGATGACGATGGGCTACAGGATGGGCGGAATATTCCCAGGTCAATCATATGATCGAATTCGTTTTTCACAATCCTTGGTTTTCCGAGTGCTATTCGGGGTGCTATGGAGAGTACAGGTTGACTTGTAGTCGTGATGTAGTGTGTAACATTGCTGGTTGCACATGATAATTTCGATGTTGCCATATTGAGATCTGGATACTCGTCGAGTATCGGGTGAAAATAAGGGTTAATTAAATAATTAAAGCGAAGAGGACATAAGCTACAACCTGTAGCTGCGGTTCCAAGAATGTATAGATTTGTGTCTAGTCTCTTTTTACTAGGGTCCACAAGCAAGTTGTGGTGGCTCAGTAAATCTATGCCTATGTTAGGTATTTTCACATCGGAGATGGTGAAAATTCAATGTATGAGTTTTCGTTTACCACACGTAACTATGTGTTTTCCATCGGCTGTCCGTAGGTCGAATGCAGCTCCATGTTGGCGATCAGATGGAGCTGCAGGAAGTACACTAACTTCTGCGCCAGTGTCGACAAGGTAGCGAACCTTTGTTATCACGTCAGTGATAAATTACAGGCGGCTGTTTCCACCGGCTACGGTTGCCGCTAACGCGTGCCGGCGGGATAGTTACCCAATGCGTCAGTAGTGAGTTTGTGGTTAGGAAAGGAGCAAGAGTCTCTACACTTCTTTGAATCTTTGCCATAGGTGTTGTGGTGCCAGCATCAATGTAAATTTTCGCTTCACCGAGGTCAAGATGACGATCTTCTTCGTGATGAGTTTCGTCGACGAAAATCGTACGGTCACTGTCGTTCTTGTAGGTCGAGAAGACGAGAGAAAGCACCAAACAAATTTGTCACCTCGTTTACGGTAGCATGAGGTTTTTCAGTAACGGAATAAACCTCATTGTCGCGAGTTCTAAAGATCTCCAGAATTCGATCAGCAGATGAGGATAGTTCATCATCTGGGTTGTTATTAAACGTTACCAGAACTGCTTGCACTTGTCGTGGCAATTCTGATAGGAAGACCTGAATAGAGTGACTTTTGTCAAAAGTGCGTTGATCAATCACTTCTCTAATGAGCAACAACATTTCCGTCACGAAACCGCTACCGAGCTCGATGGTGTGAAACAACTCATCAAGGCGTTGTCTGTTGGACAAATCTCCGCGTTTGAGGATTGATCTTTTGAGCTAGTCATAAGGTTTAAGGTAGTCAGAGCTGAAATAGAAAGGGGCGACGTACCTGTTCAATTCACGCGTATGTGACCTCATGATGGCAAGTAATTGAATGCGTGGGTCTGTCACGACGTGGTCTCGAGACTCGGCATCTGCGTAGCAGAATCAAGCTTTTATGTTTTCTGTCCGGAAAGGGATGAGCTGGGAGTTTGGATGTGTGGGCGTTTTAATCTTAATAAGCTTAGGAGTCTGATCAGTCGCCACTCAAGTACCAATATATGGTGATACAAAAACGGATGCAGTGGAAATGTGCGAAAAAACATGATTACATCGAAAATGCTCTGTTAAAAACTATAAACAGGAATGAACTCACAGTTATGATCGTATCCAGATCACGTCGTGCTCACCAATGAAGTGCACCTAGTATATGACCAAGTTACGTTTGCAGTATTACCAGGGCAACTTCTAACGATTGAACCCATTCTTACGAATAAGAATAAATCAGAAGGAAATGAAGGATGGAAGAGAAGTTATATTTGACCTCAGGTAGAGCGTCAATGGAATAGCAACGTCTAGGCTGGCAAACTAGAGAGATAGCTGCTGCCCACGGCGTATCGTGACGTGGTCTGGTGGTAATGAGTGACTAAACACCTGCGAGTAGTTGTGTCTGCTAGGACAAGCATGGTCGGAATCAATGTCGAGAGCCTATGTAACTATTTATTTTGGGGATTATTTACCGCCTTACGATGACTTACTACTTCGAAGTGTGTCAATTCATATTAATCTAGAGTGTACAGGGATTATTGACTAGGTAAAATCATCAACTAAATTAACTATAAAAAAATTAACATGAGTGTTCAACCTACAAAATGAGTTTAACATTTTATCAATTTAGTTAGGACAACTAAATGTCGTTGTAGTTACTGCTTAACATGACACAATGGATTGACCCGGCGTGGTGAAAGTTTACAAATTTTGCTAGCTAGAAATCTTTACAAGTCCTTTTGCTTGATTTTATGAATGCTAGAGTCCTTGAAAATTTACTATTCATTTGCTTCTAGAACACTTTTTCGATGACATCAACGTTGGATAACTGGTTATTCGACTATAAAATATTAAGAAGATAGATCAATAACCTTCATATACATAGTCCATCATTTTACTCTTTTGGTAAATGTATCTTTCTGAAGACTGATAAAACTGCGGTACAATCGGTGAGGTGAACGCACCAATGATTCTATTCCTGATTGACCTTCAAGTGCTCAGTCACCTCCAACATTAGTGAATGCCACTGGGTTGCTGATTTCTTAGTGTGTTTTAATTTTCTAGAACTTCAGATTTCTTTGGGACGACAGAAGTAACGTTTCTGCCCAAAATAATCTACTCTGAGCTTACGTTCGGTAGATCGCTTTTATTCTGGTATATGTTCCTAAAATATATGCAGTTAGCTGAAGTCCTACTTAAGCTTTTGACTGGTGCTATCGTCTTACTTTATTATTTTTGTTTTACAAATAGTAAAATTTTATTTTTTTAATATCGGAACTGTTTATAAGTTTCGGATATGATTGGTATGGTCTGTAATAGTCCTACTATTTGGCGCTTTTACCCTTGTTGGTTACACTTCTTGAGTCTAGTAATAGCTTTATTTGTTCGTTTTACTCCGTATTCGAATTGTATTCAACTTCTACTCCTTTGGTTACTTGTGTTTGCAGTTATGATCCGAAAAAGCACATGCCAGAACTCAGGATGCAGATTTCCTGTTGCCTGTGGCATATGTGATCAGTGCATAGGAGATGGTACCATAAAGCCTTCACTGATCTATGTTTACTTACAGTAAACTAAGCATTTCAGATCGTCTGTGGGTTCGTGGACTATGCAATACTAGTGTCGACGACAAAATGAGTAACTGCCATTCTGTTAACAGGACTAAGAGGACACCTTAGCTTCTACTCAGGCGACAAGTCATCAAACGGTGTAACAATCAGAGACGCAATATGATCACAGATGAAAAAAACACTGAACCTGGATTAGAGTTACTGCGAGCGAACACTACTCGGGAAGTACTTCGGCTTAATTCTGCTATTACATCGTCTATCATAAGCTCGTTCGTCAGTGCCCCTCCATGTGCAGCGTCCTCAGACACAACAGTTATGCTCTGAAAAATCGAACCATTGACATTAGTGAGGCTCATTCGGGGCAAGAACTACACTCACCCTAGTCGAACACAACTTAGAGCTACATCATCAAGCTCTATGGAAGTAAGACATTCCACTAACAAGCTACATGCTGAAGCCTGATGGAGGTGAGCGTGCGGATACTGCTAGATATCTCATTCACAACACAACCTAATAAAGAACCTTGCACGAGGAACCGATGGGTCATTTTTCAGAGGGAAAATGTGATTGTTCAGGTGTCTAGAAGCTCGAATACAGAGGACACTACGAAATATGCTTTTTTGGTAGAAGGCATCAACTACCTATGCGAATATATCATATCTATTGGACAAGATAGGCGTACCACATGAATTAAGTGATATCCATCCGATATAGTTAACAAAAACTTAGAGACCATTGACAACGAGATTGTAATAGTAAAAATGTTGCTTCTTTGCAACGACAAGAACACCTGTGTGAGAAGTGGTACTGCTCCAAACAGAAGTTCTTGCTTAGTGCCACATCCAGTTAGCACTCCTGGACTCTCAAGGAATTTGTTTAGTGCTTTATGAAATTGTCACTTTTAACACGATACCCAGTTGGAGTTAATTACAGGGAGGCTACTGCTGATACTCACTATGATAACTGGGCGTTAAAAGTTGCTCTCTCAAATTAGGACTTACTCATATTTTAATCTTATGGGACTTCAAACTCCTAAAAGTCAACTTCACTGACTACACACATAGTAGAGGGGATGATTCGATAGAAAACCAATTCCGTTAGCTTATCATGGATTCAGGGTTAATTGAAAACATGAAGTCAGAAACTCGTTGGGGCGGGGGACTCTTAGTTACCATCACTCTTTGAATGAGTCTTCAGCGGTGAAGAGTCTTTGGTGAATAATCTTTCAGTCCTAGCTGCTCAAGGAAAACTGACCACCGTTCTACGTTCCAATTCATCTGCAAAAACATAACTAAGACACTCCATTGACAGCATACACCTTAACTACTGTCGCTTGAATGTGGCTGCGTTAACAAATGTTTGCAAACAGATAGGTTGTGAAGCTTGCCCTAACTTTGATTCTAATGTATACAGGGAATTCCTACTGGACATTATTCTGGGAGCTACCGTTCCCAAATCAATAACCAAAATTTTCGGCGGCCTAGAATTATATGCAGTCACGCCTAAACTGCTTAAGCTAAAAGAAAATACCATTGCGCGGAGTACAAAAGGCTGAATAGTAATAGTCCTTACAAACATTGTAAACATCTACACAGACGCTCTACGTGAAGATAGACACCAATGTGAAAATAAGCTGATCAATGCGTTTATCTCTAACCCTATAAGCTTATTCTGTCACACCAGATTTGGAGTCTCTCAGTTGTTGAGTCTAAATGGACCTACTGAGAGATACTGATACTTCGGAGCTTCTAACCACCTAATTCGGCCTGACGTTCAAACCGATATTCTCTATCCAAACTTATTCGGATCTTAATCCAAGAGCTATAGGGACCTCAAAAGTTAATTTAACTACCAGAAGTGTTTTTCAAGAACTGAATCAGCTGGACAAACGTACTTCTAGTCCGGACAAAATTTCTTCTGACCTGAGAAAGAGGTAACGAATTCTCTTCAGTTCCCTAATCCCTAACCTGTGACAGCGTAAGTGACCACCTGAAATCCATCAGTTTCTTTGCACTCCCAGCAGCATGGTTTTATGAAAAACCACTTGCATCACAAACCTGCGATGGATAACTGGACCAGCATCCTCGACGGTAGTGATGCAGTATATCTTCATTTCTCAGTCATTGTCTCATCCGCATACTGGCACAAGTAGGCATTAAACCTTCGCCACTAGATTAGTTTAGGTATTATCTCGATGAACAGTGATTTAAATTGAGGGTAAATTACTCATCTCAGGTTGTAGTATGTCACAGTGATGTTCTCTAGGATTAAGTCCTGGGACTATTTCCAATCTGTATACACGATCTACCTCAACTAGTGTCCTCTGAACTGTTACTGTTTGCTTGTGACTTTAAACTTTTTAGGGAAGCCATAAAGCAGGAGGATAGGCTGGCACTCCTGGACGATCTGACTCGAGTTTAAACTTGGGCAGATAAATTGGGCTAAGTTTCAGTTCGAAAAAGTTCATATAAGTCCACATACGTCAGAAAACGGACCACACGTGCACCCTAGATAACTTCCCTTTAAACAAGCCACTAGTAGATAAAGATTTAGGTTTATTAATCCTTTACGAATTTAAATCGACTACCAACTTACATAACTGATTTCCAAACTAACCTCGTACATTTATGTTTATCATTACCAAGGTTAAATTTGATAATTTATATCCGAAGTGCACTTTTGACTTGTTCAATAGTAGGATCCTCCACTTACTTTTCAGTAGTTTTATTCTCCCCCATTTAGAGTATAGAAACAGTGTTTCCTGAAAGAAAAATACTATAGAAGGAGTTTAAAGAAGAGCCACGAAGTCTATCCGTGGACTCAAGCTCATGTCTTATGAAAAACACCTGTTAACACCAAACTTGTATCCTTTAGGATACAGGCGGCTTAAAGGGTACCTCACAGTGACTTATAAAATCCCAAACACTCCGTACCTATTGGGATACCTCTTTAGAATGGACCTGAACATACATCAGGGGGAACACCCAAAAACTTGGGATATAGTGCAATAAATTAAATTGTTGACACGATTTCCTCATTAATGACAGTCAAATCCTGAAATTCCCTGTCGACCGAGGTAGTCCATACAAATTTTACCTAGACCCTTAAGAAAAAAACAAATTTATTCTTTTTGGGTCATACTAAATTCTTTTTTAACTTGCTTACTTTTATCTTTGCATTTTTTATATACCAAGATCTGTACCTAGTGGAATTAGTGATCGATTGCTACTAGATACGGAAGCCCGTGAAGCAAATGCTCGTTCTATTCCGTCTACAACTAATTGAAACATTTTCGTTTAATTAAACGGAAACCGACTGCATATTTTTAAAGGAATAAACTTAAAACCTTAAAGTGTATGGATTCTACACATTATCTTCTGGAACAGGAAAATAACCTCAAGGCCGATGAGATGTCACATAAGGTTTCGTTGCTGAAGGCAGTAAGTTTTTAATTACTTTTAATAAACCTTTTGTAAAAACGTGTCTATGTTTACCTTCGAAGGTACTTGAATTCAATTTTAAATTTCGTAAACATTAAATTTGTGATCAAATTTATCATAAGACCGTTTATGCGTGCGAAATATGAAAAGCGGTCTTTATTAGGAGTCTGCAGACATCACAGTTCTAATACACTGTTTTCCGTATTTACCTAAGGCCAACTTGTAAAAGCGCACATTGTCCCTCCCAGTTTTGAATAAGATATTTCTTTATGCTAACGTGTTCAGAGAAGAACAACGGAAAAGGTAGTCGGACCATAATATAAACTTTACTCAGATTCTCCTGAAGCATTAAACCAGTATTCAATTCAGTTCAGAAGGATTTGAGAGGATGTGATCATGATGTGTTACATCACTCACAACCCCTTCACTCTTACATGTCACTCATAAGATTCAGCACAAACATAGACCTAAGAGGGCACTCATTTACGTTAGGACATAAAATAGCTTGCACGAAATCTTGTGCTGTAAGTGTATGTACAACACGGAACTTAACACATCTGTACATCGATCAAAGTTACCACTTGTACTACCTTTCCTGAGGTCAGAATATGTGAACTTGGTAACTATCTGAAAAGATAGTGATGGCGCCTCCCAACACGTCCTCCAAAAGGTTTGGCGTCTACTTAACCCATGTAAATACTGTGAGATACTATTCTAAGGGTTACACCCTAGTTACTCCTATTCGACCAATTTCCCTGCTGGTAAGTTTCAGAAGGAACATAACAAGTACTGTGTCTCATTATAACCAAAACAATCTACAACCTAGACAGATCTCAAGGGATGGTCAGTTCACTATTTATGTCAAACAAGTTTATACAGGGTTTTTAAATTTCAGGTAGTTGGTGATTCTTGCATGTTTTTAAAGAGAAGATCTTCGCAATCTCGTTTATCACTGGATTGCATTTTTAGTTGTTAGATGCCAGAGCTCACGGTTTTCATAATTTTCATATCTAGTTTCATTTCTTACTAGGTTGTTCGTGATATTCCCCAACTTTGTTTAACCCTATGTGCTTGTTAATATGATTAATGTCAATTAGGATTGATGCATATTTGTTTTGAGTTGCTTCTATATATCTGTTAGTATCATTAGTAACGTCTGTCTTTCATTTCCCCTCATATGCGTCTTGGGATTTTCTTGTTTTAAGAAGTGACCAAGTTCCTGGTATGTGCATTTAGTATCTTCTCCCCTCACTTGCATAGTTATCACTTAGAATATTATACAACATTTATTGCGTTTTGATTAATTTCTTACTTCACAGCAATTTTACTGAACAATTACATATAAGACATTATTTCTTACCTCTTATTAGTATTTCTATCTCTTGCCAATCTTTTCGACTTCCGAACAAAAGTTTGCAATTCTGTTTTATTGTACTTCCTTATTTCTTTTAGTCAAATCGCGTTAATATTATTTATTTAAATACAACGTTACTGATTTACTGGTTTTAGGTTCTAGTCATACTTTTTATGTAAGGTGTCATTAGTTTAAGTCATTATAAATGAGACAGGGTTTGAATCTCTGACTTATGGGCTCATTTATTTGACAAATATATTTGTGTGATAAATAAAATCCACTAGCATTGATTCATTTTTGTATAACATCAAATATCTCAACGTTCGTATTAAGTAGTTATCTTTGCAGTTTGGATTTCTTTACAATATTTGATTATTTAGTTGTCGAGTAACCCATTAAGCCAATTGTTAACCATTGGTTTATGCTGTAAGTTCTCGGAGGCTTTTGTTTGTTTTAAAATAGGCAAAGAAGAATAGACAAATGAAGCTATTAATCTTGTGCAAGTTTAATTTTAAATTTATGTAAATGTTTTAGCGACTAGATTGTGACTATATCATGAACTATTAGGATTCATCATATGCGTAATCGATGTTGACAATTCAAATAAAATCCGTGTTAAGCCTGATGTATAGTTAGGAAACAATAATGTCATGATGCATAATGTAACTTGAATCATTGTATCCGTTTCTTTTAAGTGGTAAATGGAATTTGGTGGTTATTATCGATATTCAGTCTTTCTACCAATACATATTTGGAAACTTTTCATTTCTTTATACTTCCTTTTACAGTATGCTAAAGATATCGAGACTGAATCGAGATCGCAGAATAAGCTCCTTGATGAAATTCAAGATTCCTTTGACAATGCTAGTAATCTACTATCAAATACACTTCATCGAGTTCTCGGGATACCAAAAAAGCGTACAAATAACCGAAGATTTATGTGTTATGTCATTTTATTTGTAGTCCTTGTAATTCTTTTGATTTACTTCCTTGTTTTTCATAGGTCTAGTTAACTAATGTTTTTGTATTACTCTGTTTCTTTGAGTCATGTTTTTCTTTGTGTAATGAACAATAACTTGTAAATTTATCATCTCTCTACTTTTGACTTAATTCTTCTGGAAGCTACTAAATCCTACAACATATTTTATCATTGCGTTAATTAAAATACACTTTATTTGGTTAGTTATTTTTTCATAAAAATATTTTTTTTTTCTCGTTTTCATGCTCGATTGCAACTGTTGTATTTACTATTTCATTTCTTAAGATAGTTAAAGTCATTATATGTTTAACTAGTTTTTGTGAACGAATTTTAATCAGTTCGTGGTAGATTTAACGACAACCAAGGTGAGTTATGTCGATGAAATCTAAATTCTTGATTCAAATGTTGAGTGCCGATAGCATCTTCAGTTCGAATTAAGGATATAATTAGTCCGACTCCATAAATCCTTTTACGCTAAAGGCTTAAAATCATGTTTAAATACTTTCACCAATGTCGTCAAGGCAGCTGGTAACGTTTGAGTACCATTTTTACTACGACTGACTGAGGGTATTATTCTGAATATTTAGTAATAAAGGAATTTATTCCCACTGAGAATTATAGCAGGATAATCCATGAAAATCTCATACAGACGTGAATATTACTCTCATAAATTTGTGTAAGTTGTATAAATATTAGAAACCAGTAATAACACCGTGGAGAATTCACCCCTTATTTAGTCGTTGCTGTTTGTCATCATCAACGACAAGAAAGTTATTAGAATTGTAAAATCTGATCGATAACTATTAGATCACTACTAGTTTGTATATTTTAGGTTGGAATTTAAACATGTTTCGAAATGAGTCCCGAATCCATGTAAACGACTGCATTATATTAATACTATTGCTCTAAAACTGCAGTTCGGTTAATTTCTAACGCAACTAAGTTCAAGCTCATCGTTATTTTTCGATCTAAACTCACCAACGAAGTTCATTTCCACCACTTAGAATATAAAGTAATTTTCATTTATCCTCCGATGTAACATCGTCATCCTAAATTAGATTCGCATATTTTATCTTATTAAATGATAGTAAACGTTTACCGGTTAATTGCTAACAATTGATACAAAAATTCTGTTTATTCACGGCAATACTAACACTGATAAAATCCACTCAAGACCAATTACAAGAAGGAGGGTTTGTTCATATTTTTAAGTGCGGATGTTTTTTTAAACACTAGCTAACTGTCATCTACCACTTCTGTAGTTTCGCTAATGGCTCTACCGATTGAAATAAAATTTGAACTGATGCACGTATATTTTGGGTTCTACGTCGTACATAACGGACCATTCATGTGTTTGTATTCATTTCTGCTTTATGACTAATAGGTATGTGTTATACATATGATAATACTGAATACTTGTGGAGTATCGGCCCAGTGAATGGTACACTCCACTGTATACCACATCCGAACACTGCCCCACCTTCAGTTCCGGAAACTTACTATCACACCTAGAGCTCTTCATGTATCCAAGTATATAAATCTATACCTTTTAGATGAGTTAAATAGAACAAACGAGGCAATTATTATCTTATTGCTCACAGTATTAACATACTTAGAGTTCACTCATTATGCGAATGCTATTTTGCAAGATGAGGCAAAAGGAATTTTGTGTTACTTGTGAGAGAATATTCGTTAGGTTTCCTGGCAGTCGTCAGTGACGTTTTTATACATATATAAAGGTTTCTGTGGTCCTCGAAATAACTTAAATGTAATAAACAGAGGTGTGTCATGAATCCGATCCTTTAGAAACTTTGATAACATGAATAATGTCCGGTTTCTTCCAGGATACTTACGTCTATGTTATCGATGTATCTTCTAAGTATGACATTTTCAATTTCAGTGCAAGTAATATTAATAATCTTATCCACTTTTTCGTATGTAACATGAATACAAATAGGTTTGTTTAACACTCGAGATTACAGACATTGACCTAACTATTTATTTATTTATGCAATCGGTAATTCTTGTTTTTTTTTTTTCATTTACCGCACTTGTCAACTGTAGGCTTGATTTGTTTACTGATAACTATGTTGTACTGTGTATAAGTTGAAGGCTAGTCGGCATATGTTTGTAGGAAGTATTGGGAGATTACGTGTGAACTTATTATGTGTGTTTTTGCATGACATGCTTTGTTTATTTGTTTGATCCTTTAAAAGGTCGAAAAACTATTGTAATCAGATATTTCGTCGACAGAAATAAATCACACAAATATTGTCTTAGATTTTAATAAACTAACATATCAAACAAATCAATAGAATCAATTAGGCATTCACTTGCACGCACAAACCCATGAGAGTATAACAGATAATGTGGACGATAAAATGTTCATTTTATCATTTATCCTACACGTTCGTAGCAGTTGTTTGCGTATCGTTGGTGGAGGTAGTTCAATGTAAATTGTTTTTACTTTATCAATGTTTACTGTTTTCTGAATATATTTATGGGAAACAAAATGTGGTAAAAAAAAGTTAATTTATTAATTTTAACGGTATTAGACGATTGTATTATAATCTACACGGAATTACTTCGACTGGACAACCACCGTAATTAAGAAGCACGATTATTAGTTGTCCATTATGGAACATCTATGATGTAGATTACTAAGTTTGACAGTTTGTACAAACCCTCTCGATCGGTACCAGTCATACGCCCGTTAGTGACTAGTTCTTGAAGGTATTTCTAGCAGTTCTAGTGAGAAACCATGGCGAGTTCAACCATGTTTAGGGGGGGGGGCGGAATTACTCACCAGTAGTGTTGAATTATGGTCACAGCGTTGTAAATTGATTGATGTTAGAAATTCAAACTATCGGGCTCTGATTCAGTAGTCCAGAGGTTAGGCGCTCTCTGGGAAGCTCGAAATTCCAGGGACTAATCTCTGCTCTGGTTGATGTATGATTCCGAAGTGCCTTGTAGTAGGATTAAACAATCGTTGGTTGCTCCTTAGTTCTCAACGATCATCTAACACAAGTCAGTGATATGAAATATTCATCACCAGATTTAAGACTGTTCTACATTCACTGATCTGTTTGTAATCACTAACTGATTGATAGCTTGTAAAATAATATTCAAGTATTGTAAGCACCATTACCAAGGTCGAACTTGATAACTTGAAATAAATTGGGCATTGAACAAAGTAGTTTGTAAAACTGAGTAATATATTTGTAATAATCCGATGAGTAGAAATCTCAATTTATACCTGAAGTCGAAGTATATTTTGGGTTTACATGGACCACGTTTCGTAGCCATATGTTGAAACGGCGCAGACTGCTTCGCAGTACACCGGTCTTTCGTTGAAAGACTGATATCTTGTCTGAGCCATAAGTGGCGTCAATTGGCGAATGCCAATCGGACTTTCTGAATCCGTGCTGAGATTTCGTCAGACACCAACACACCAGGAGTGATGAGACTTCCGAGATAAGTGAAGTTGTCGACGCATTCAACTATTTCACTCTCTATAACTAGTCTAGGTGGAGAAGCATACTAATCCTGGAGTAACAACCTGCGTTTAGATGGGAGAAGCGTATCCTAAATACGCTTGCATTGTTACTCAGGGTGTTCAGGTGACTCTGCATATTGTCAGCGTCTTCACCGAATAGAACTATGTCGTCTGTGTATTTTAAGTCGACGAGAGGATTTCGTGGAAGTAGATTAATTCCTGAAGACTTAAAAGAAGTGAGTGAGACTTCTAAGAGAACATGTGACAAAATTAAATGAAAATCGGGATAAGGAGCAACCTTGACAAACCCGACTTTAGGATGATATTTGTCGTGACAATTCACCATAGGCTCTAACTCGACCGGTGGTGATCGAGTAGAGTGCCTTTATAAGCTTTATGTATTCTTGAGGTGCACCTTTTAATGGCAAGCACTGCCACAAGACTTCATGGTCTATGGAGTTGAAACCAGCCTGGATTTCTCGAGCCTGCTGTTCTCTAGTGTTGGATAAATGACGAATGATTATGGAGGATAATATTTTAGATACTATATTGGTCAAACTGACTCCTCTGTGGTAATCACAAGAGGATTTCTGTCTCTTTTTGTAGATCGGAAAGGATCAGCGGTTGAAACCAGTCAGATAGGACGATGTTCAGTTCCTAGACTTTGGCTAATATATCAGTCAATCTGCTAGCTAAGACTGGACCACCATTCTTAAAGATGTTCGTACACAACCTATCAAGTCCTTTTGCTTTTTGCGCTTCGATTTACTTATAGCCTTTTCAATCTCACTGAGAGTTGGAGAACCTGCGTCAGTTTTCCATTCAGGCAGCTTGGGGATAGTAGGTAAGCGAAGTGTATCTGGGGGCCAGTTGAATTGTTGAAGTTTTCCGCTTATTGCTGTAATCTTTTAGACTGGGGGTGAATCATTGACCCATCTTTCTCCCAGATAGTTTAACTAACCGCTGATTTCTTAATACTGGTTTCTTTGATAAGTCGTATCAGCTGTCTACTGTTTTTGCCGCCGCTGATGCTTTCATTGCTTTTGCTTTTGTTGCCCACGACTGTTCACGATCCTTACGCAAACTCTTTGTCAGTCTACGTTTTAGTTTCATCTATTATTTGTCAACTCTATGAATGAATGGAAGAGTGATAAGTTTAAAACATGATGCTGTGGAATGCAGAAAGTGGTATAGGACTAGCGTTTGTCGCTCAACTACAACTCTGTGGTTAGGTTACTTGAGACTGTACAACTGAATAGCTTGATATTCTATTTGATATGTCCTAGAATACAAGTCAGTGTGCATCCTGTTACAATTTTCAACTAAACTCTTCATAAAATTTTGATGATCTACAGTGGAAGGTAATCTACATTTATTGTGATTTTCACCGAATTTTACCACCAACTGTACACGTTTCAAGTCGTATTGTTAAATGTTATCTCTTATTGTGGTTGCTTTCACTCTCAGTTCTTCATTGTAATATTTTTCTAATTATGTGATACATTTTTTACTGCCTTTTTTGTGTATAAGTAGAACATAAAATGAATTTCTAATTTCCATAATCTATGGAACTAGCTTTTTTTTTATTTGTTTAGTAAATATGTATGAATCAAGCTACACAATTTATTATTACAAAAAGTACAGTTTCCGTAATCAGCTGACACTGACTGAAGGTCTATCGAGAACTCACTTAGTCAATCAATCATTAGCAAAGTAGAAACTTGCATGTCTTTACATACTTACCATTTACAGTTTATTTAGATTATCTATATTAGCTCACAACCCTACTAAGGATGCAACCCAAGACCTACAGATCCCATATCGAACACTGTAGAATTGAACAACTGAATAAAAATGCCACTGGTTGACAATTGGTTCTTCACAATTTTCGATATTTCTCCAGTTAATATAAAATCTTTATAAAAAATATTTTTGAATTAAACAAGTCGCAAAATGATTAACAACAGGTTAGTTCCCTCTTTCAATATTCTTTTTTCTTGAATGTTATGTTACGTGATATTATGGAAAACTAAATGGTGTTTACTTTGGGAAAAAGAATACTACCAGTTTAAAATATCACCACTTATCTTAATGACTTTTTTCCTACTAAAACTTCACAGAGATTAATGTTAGCCTTTATTCAATATTCAATAAGTATGTTTTACCTAACACGTCCAGGTAATCTTTTTCCTTATTTAGTGAGTAAGTGCAGAATATTAGAATGTCGTTTTCATTAGAGACTTCATTATAAACTTTTTGAAGCTATCCGTGATAGTCTGCTAGAAACATGTTTAAGGTAGCGCAACCCAACATGTTAGACTAAAAACAATTTAGTAAAAGATAAATATTGAAATGAAATGCCTTATATAAAACTACACTTTAATATGCATTACTCATTCATTAAATGAACTTGAAAACTATTGAAAATGTTAGATATAACACAGTAAACATTCGGCATTTTGGCGAAAACATCAACTAAAACTTCTATTGTAAATCTGAAAGTTTTGAGTTTACTTATAAATAACGTCATATGACTAACTAAAAATTTCTAATGCCATAACAAGTAACATCTGGTTACTAGTAATCAGATTAAAACTGTCATTCGTTATCTGATTTCAACATGTATATGAGTGAATTCTTCTAAAGTTGTATTTACAGAAATTTCCTTTTTTCTGCCTAATGCTCACCTTTAATTTTTTAATCCTTCCGTTTAATTGTTTTACTTAGATCATATATATATATATATATATATATATATATATATATATATATATATATATATATATATATATATATATATATATATATATATATATATATACTACGTGATTTCTTGCGATAACTGTTAAACAGAAGGTAAGGTTAGGTAGACAATGAGTGTGGTTCAATTTTCTTTTCATTATTCGGTATGCAAAATCAATTGGCTTTTTATGCAAAAAAAAGTCACTAGAAGATAAAGTCAAGAGGGATTTCAACAAACATTATAGTGATACATATCAAACAATTGACTTATATACACATATATGCTGATCAGTACTCTCTAATATCAGATGAGTATAGTGTATACTCACGTGTCTAAGTAAATACCTTCATGGTTAATTACTTAGTCGAAAAAAAAATAAAACTAGAGAAGCGACAGATCAGAAGTTCGATTGCACGCACATTAGAAACAATTGAGTAAAATCTGAGCTTAACTTTCTTTTCTATGTATGTTAGAAAAAGCAAAAAAAAATTAGTGGTGAATAGAGAAACCAGGTGTTTCACTCCTTTTTGTTTGTTTCTCTCTACCTCTTATTCATCTCTTTTCATTTGTCTTGCCTTTTAATTTTACATGAAACTGCCTATCATTGTCATATTTATCATTTAATCATTAGTGTATCATCAGTTTTATTTCATTAAAAGTGGCTTTTGTTACTGATAGGATCATTGTGTGATTTTATAATCTAATTAATATGAAAAATATCATGGTAAATGCTGATTTAGTTTTTATTAATAACATAAAAATTGGTAGCGTATACAACGTAACAAGATTTCAACGTGAAAATAGAATTATATTCATTGAAAATATCAAATGAATTTGGATTTATTTAAATTGTTTCATGATGCAAAGGATATAGGTGGTAATAAATAGCATCATATTGAATATTATGGACTTTATATTAGCTTAATTTGTACATGACGATTAATTTCATTCCCAGCTAGAAAACTTAATATCCATGTGATCTAAGAAAGCCATTTGTAGCAATACTGAAGTGTAGGAACAAAACTTTGGAATTCCAAAATGTGCTATAAGAGTTACAGTGTTTATTTGCAATAATTATGCATGGTAATTTCTTCAAATAAATAATAATAATTAGTTGTGGAGATTGTTGAACTTTTGATCAGATATCATGAATTGGTCTGAATTAGACGACCGCTGATCACCAGGAAGTACCGGAGAGCTGTTTCATCCTAATATGGGACTCATCAGCGGTAAACATCCACGACCTCATCTGGGATCGAACCCAGGACCGTTGGAAGTCGACTCAGTGGTCTAGTAGTAAATCGATCGCCACGGAGCCAGTGGGCTCTGGGTTCGACTCCTGATAGGGTCGTGGATATGCACTGCTGAAGAGTTCCATACTAGGATCGACACAGCTGTCTAGTGCTTCCTATTGATCAATAGTTGTCTAATTCAAACTAATTCGTGATATCAAATTAGATTTTAATAACTTATCTGAAAGTGTGTGGGCTATTTACACTAAAGTATTTTAAGTGATTATGATAAAAAAGATGTTACTAGCTAGGTTTTTGATTAGTGTGTATGAAGTACATTTATAATATGTTGCTATGGCCCAGGAACTATCTTTGGTTATACAAGGAATTGTGTTTTAGAATGCTTTTCATTCATGTGTATGAATATTTACACCGTTTTATTTTCAAGCAGCGGGAAACTTTATACAAAGTTTAAGAGTTTATAAATCCTATATAGTTGTTACATACATTTTAATTTTACTTGTTTACAGATTATGTTTCTAATAAAATCTACTGATCTTAATTACCAGATTTTAAATTGACTTTTCAATCACATGTTCATTCCTATACTTTAGTATTACGGCTGTTTCCTTCTTACTCATCTATGATCCAACACTGAATACCATTAATTAAAATGTGTATAATGGAAAATCTTTATTGATTCTAGAGCTAAACATTTACATATTACCCTTTTCCTAATTATTGAAAACTTGACTGTATATGTATAGTTCAAAGACTGATACAAATAAAACTTATTTACTGACATCTATGAATAGAATAAATAATACGTGGTAGAAATGTTATATTCCATAGGATTATAACGTTATAAATAATAAAATCAGCATATAAATGAGGTATATACGCATTAAATTTGGATTTTAATGTACTAAATAGTGACCTTATTATCAGTGGAAATTCTGTTTTCACATCATATAAAACGTCAAGAGTAAAATCTTGTGAAATATTTCAAAACTTAAAGCGGTAGTTAGGAATAAAGAGTGTAAGGTGATTTTTTCTCCCTACCTTTCCATTTTTTGCTTCGATTACCGAAATAATCTAAACAGTGATTTATGTACAAGGTTCGGAATCATGACAATTTCTTGTGGAATAATTATGATGTACTGTTATGTACATGAATGTAGATACAATGTTGGAAAACAGTTAGATAGTATAAACATCGGTAGTTTTCATAGTGATTAATTTCATCATGCTATGCGTAAAACATAATAGACCAGAAATTCTAACGCAATATTTTAATGATTCCGGTGTATAAACATCACGAGTGGTTTTACTTTGTAATGATCTTAAATGATTATGTTTCATCTAACTTAAATTTTGTGTGATTTAAAAACTCTAATATCTCAACAAATCACTCTAAATTATAACAGGAATTTATACAGCATACAGGACGATTATCTACTTCGTTATGTGCAGACTAGTGTAATAATGTTACAGTTTTGCAAAAGCTTATTGGTATTATGTATACAATAGATATTCATTAATGCATTAGCAATATCTATTGCGATAACACTGCTTGAGCGTATCATTAATACTGCTGTGGTTTATAAATATTTTTGGTAGATTGTATATTTCTCTTATTGTACTCACAGAAATGCATCTGCACCAATCTTCTTTCTGAATAGTCTACTTTGTGATATTGTGAATAAATAATTGATTTCTGTTATAGTATTACCGAACGGAATATCCCTACGTCTTTTCTTCTCTGTGTACTGAACTTGCTTCAATCGTGTACCTTATCTCATCGTACTAGTTCTATTAGATACTGAAATTATTGATTACTCAGTGTGGTTGGCGCATATTTATAATTGTGTTATCCTTACCTACAGTTATCCAAGTAAACTATTATTAACTCATTTTCCCTTACTTAGTGTAATTACATTTTATTTATTGACTATTGTTTATTGTATATTACTGATGTTAATCTTGCGTCTACTACATTTAATCAACGCACATAGTCTCACCTACCACATATATCCCCATGAATATCCACTCATGTTTCTAATATCTCTCATAATAACACCGAAAATTAATTTAGAAAAGTCAATCAGTGGATATCAGCTCAACAGTATTGTAATAACCTCAGATCTAGAAGTTACTATTTTGAGATCGGGAATACAAACTTCTGAAAAGTTCCAATCTGGAACACGAAGCTATTCAGATATTTCTGACTTTTCAATTGTTTCCTTTATATCAATCCCCTGTGAAATTAATTATTAATTTACAAGACAATCTTGACAGAATGTATCGATATTTAGCTATTTATTTTGTACCTGTCAATTAGTTTAATAATTTCAGTTCTTTACTGTTATAACGTGAGAAAAATTGATCGTTGGTGGGGGATGCTTATTGAGGTGTGCCTAGTTGATAATGCGCATTTGCCCAATGCCCATTCGGTCCCAAACCAAAGATAGAAGAACAAGCCGATAAAAAACCAAAACAGTATCGGAATCAGATTCAGATTCGTATTATATTTTACGCATTCCTCTATATATACAAAATAATCTTAGTGATTATTCATCAAATTGAGATCATCAACATTTATAATAATACAATTGAATGTTGCCAAATGTGCTCACATAAAAATGATGAAAGTTTACAAATCATGCTAACAAAAAATCAATATAACTTCATAAAATGAACAATTGTACTTCTAGGGATTTCGAATCCCTAACATTTACCAGTATTATTTTGACTTATAGTTCTTTAGCATAGATGAGATATCAATAATACAAATGCTTTCTTTGATTTCAATTATCCAGTAACAAATAGTTACTTAATTCTTAATCTAATTTAATCATCAAATATCTCGAAGTAATAATTTTAACCGTAGTAAACGCCTTTGCTTAATGGGGAACAGAAATTTATTTTGGAATCTCAAATCATGTGTAATTTAACCAATCAGAAAAAAACTTTTCTCTATTTTATTTCGTCGGTATACAATTAATTTTACGGTTAAATTAGCCAATCAAAATATTTTAATTATATGTAGAAATTATTTTCTTTTTTTTAAATAAAAGACAAATCATAAACTACATTTAAAACAATAAAAAAGCCTTCATTAAGTGAAATTAAACAAAACACACATTTAATTTACATGTAATTCATTGACTACTTAATTCAATTTAATACTACAGAAAATTAGAAAAAGTAACAGATGAACGAATTTACTATTGACGCTATTTTGGGAAATCATATTGTACAACGGAATAAATTATGTTTAAATGATACGAAAGAGATTGATAATAATAATTTTGAACGGATTAATACTTTCTGTGAAAATTCAACTTTTCATAAAGATTTAAATGCTAACAGCATATCAAGTAAATTTTTTGGCATGTTATGTTGTACATACTACTGTTCTGAGAGCTTAATTGTTTTTACAAGTTTTAATATACTTCTAGGTTTATAGAATGATGAACCAATAATTAACCAATAGTTCGTTTTTATATGGTTATTGGGTGATGCTGAAAACAAATGTAGCTGGCGATAAAATATTTGAAGTATTTACTAATGTGATACATTTGCTATAATTTGCTTACTGAGAATGTGAATATCTTTAGAAAAAGTGTTACTCTTTTGGATGGATTCATTTATTATTTTATTCATCCCTTGACATTAAATAGATAGGTGGAAGAAGTTCTCATGATGTTCATCATCTAGGTTTCGTGTTAGTGGATTCTTTCAGTCTTGAAAGAAATTGATGCTATGTGTTGGTTTTGAAACTATGTCATCCGACTTCAGGGTTTGAGACATTACAAACAAGCTATTCTTGCCACGATTAACTTTCCATAGGACTAGTATCTTCGATTTGACTTTTGATTAATATCAATGTAGCCTGTAAAACTGAGTGATATGTGATCAAATCCTATAGACTGACATCACTTATTTTGAGATTTCGGGTGTACCATACTGTTGAGTGTTAACTAACCCAAAACCCAGGTCTGAGGCTTCATGTAGTTTATCATTAACTGTCCAGTATCAAATATTTGTAACATTAATAGCTGTTTAACCCCTGGTTATTTTCCATATCACTTTATTTAAGTAGGATAAATATATGTTTTTTATGCAAAATTCATATTGGTTCATACCACATTGATTATTTTTGTGTTTGCTGTTATACTAAACTGTCGTGATTGAAGTTTCAGTGGTCTCAGTTTGATTTCTTGTCTTGAATCGCTTCTTACAATCTTTGTGTATTGATTCAAAATTAGCGCAATATAATACTAACAGGCTGACTGACTCAAATGAACTTAGAAATTTGAGCACTCCACTAAATAGCAACTGAATCTTATACTCTTAGCTAAAAAACGTCGTTTTTAACGTTTATTCTCATTGCTGCAGTGTTATTTAAACTGAACTCTCTTCTATCTGAGTATAGTCAAATTGTATATTCGTATGCAAAGTTGATTAAACTTAGAAAACGACCAAAATTCTAAGCAGGAGTTAAATCAAAATTTAGCTTTTTCATCCAGTAATCTATTCAATGAACTAAAATACATTATTATCATCTGAATAAGAGTAGTATTTCACTAGAATTAGCTGTCCGAACACGATTCTCTCTATACACTACATGAAAATGGATTAAATTGGCTGAACAACAGTCAGATCATTTGCGATAAAGTTAATTGATAAATTGATCATTATATTAGCTACAAGAATTGCAGAGATTCTATAAATAATGAATGATAAATTCTAAATTTTTAATTTAAGCTTTTTATTCCGTCACAATTTTAGGTAGTAAGATTGGATTTGAACCCATTAGATCAATCATACCTGAATATGCATTCAATAGACATTTAAATTATGATGAACTATCAGTTCAAGGCAAACATAGCAATGATAATGATCTAGATAGCTCTAATAACAGTACTACCGAAAATAATGATAATATCAGCAGTTATTGTTCAAAAACTTATAAAAGTCGTAGTCCACGTATACCATTTTCACGTGATCAAATATTTAAGTTGGAAAGAAAATTTCAAAATTCAAGATATTTAAGTGGATGGGAAGTGAAACAACTGGCGAAAAATTTAAATCTTACTGAAACGCGGGTAAGTAACCTTATCAATCTATTTGATAATTATGACAATACATAAATGAATATATCTGAATTGTTTATTATTTATAGACCTACATGCATAGAAAGGAATTTTATTTAATATCCGCTAAAAAGGTATAGATAACTTTCCTCTCATAGTGGTATCATTGAAAGATTAATGTTATTTATTAGTTTTATAGCCCCTATCATTAACAAACTTTATCGTCTGTAATTTAATTGCTTAGTCTCTGACATTTGAATGCCTAAACTGATTCAAGTAACATATCAAAGTTTTGAGGCAAAAGCAACAATATTCCATCTTCATCACGAAGAAAATTTTGAGCGATCGTGACGTATCAAAATGCTCTTAACTAAATGTACTTACGTGAATTATATTATAATTTCTGATTACGATTTATGCACTCATCCACAACCAAACAGTTTATATCTACCAGCCAAACCCGACCGCAGCTGCTATCTTGACGTGGTGGTCGGGCTTGCCTATCGTAATGACCCAAACGAGTTATATTGGCTGGAACGCATGTTCCTCTAGGTCCTTCCATGCCAAGTAGGTCTGTTGGAGAGCGATAAGACTAAAGGCAGCAACCTAAGATCTGAGGGCGAAGTCATACTGCAGACTGCAGCGGGATGTAACAGCAGTAAGGTGTTTCCCTTGGATAACCAGCATCTGCAGCGATGCTGCCTACTCACAAAGGAAGGAAGGGGTTAGAAAAGGTCGACCCTAAAATTGTCACACCTCACCTTACTCCACGGATTTCCGTCTCCAGCAGTAAGTGTTATATCTCAAGCACGGGTGGCCATTACTATCAATTCTATTATCTGCCGCGTTATTGCCTATTGCTAACACCCAGCATCGCCTTAATCTATTGCACAGACACAAGATCCGACCGATTATCAAAAGGCCAACTTGTTACTCACACGAATATATTATAACCAATAATACACAAGATATGTATACATGAGACCTGATCAATGTCGTATGTCTGACACACAATATTAGCCAATCACGTGTCTTCTTCCAGACATGTCAGTAAAGCCTTCTAAAGAATGGAGCTAACACTTCGAAAACTTCCCATAACGAGGTCGTGTGTAATCGGCCTCAAGCAGTTGCCTCTTGGGCTCTGCGATCGCTCTCCCGGGTCATTATGACCAATACTAATCCAGTTTCCTTTTCAGGTACCTCAAGAAGTAATATCCTTCTATGATGTCGGCAGCCAGGAAGTGAAAACCGACCTCATATCTCTTACAGCACACGAGATCATCTTGTTCGAGGTCAAGTCCCACCCTCAACTCTTAATAACTTTCTTATCCCTACGACTAACCAGTCTAGCATATCTTTATTACCTCACGCCTCTAATGCTAATGGTTTGAGTTCACGAAACGTTATTCCTTGGTCTCTTAAAACCTCACACTAAAGTACATATCGAAGCTTTTAACGTTCGAACCTTATGCTAAATAGGATAGTAAGCCTCCTTAGTTATGACTCTAGATTCTCGCTCCATTGATGTCTTCTGCTTCTCTGAAAAGCGTATACAAAATCCAAGTACAGGCATTCACCTGAACTCACTTTGTGAAAATAAAGAATCGGTCCGATTCACCCTTCGTATTTATGGAGACCCCATCGCTACTATTCGAGGCCTTACTGGTGTAGATATAGCACTAAGTTCAAATGCTGAACAGGCTCTGTTTGACTGGATTCCCATAGATGGTCGCTTATGCGCTGTCCTTCTAAATGGGACGGTTAGAACTCGGAAGGATAGGGACACACACCGTTGCTTTTTTGTTTTCTTTGCCTACGCTCCAGCTGATTGGAGCTCAGATGAAGTAAAAAATGAATTTTACAGAAAGCTTTCAGACCTCCTTCGAAAAGCCAAGCGCACTAATGTAGTGATCGTGGCTGATGATTTTATTGCCCAAATAGGTAGATTAGACGAAACCGAAAGGCACCTAGGTGGATCCTATGGTGTTGAGGCTCAACGAACAGATAATGGCAATCGTTTATAACAACTATGTTCAGATAACCATCTATTTATCTCAAGCACCAACTTTAAACATAAGGAAAGACATCAGTTGACATGACGACCTCCACAATCAACTCAACGCTGGACTTATATAGACCACATTTCCATCAGCCAGGCTCGATAGATGACTGCCGCTGTTTTTGGAGTACATGTTTAGACTCAGACCATGCCTTAGTACGAGCGCGTATTAGTCTGCGTCTCACTGGACGTAAAAGATCCACGGCAAAGATCCCCCTCGGAATTCAACTTAATGATGAAAAAGTCAAGAATGCATTTCAGAAATAACTAGAAAATCAATTAGTGAACTACGTAAGCTGTACCCATCCTGAACCAGCTTGGAATGATATCCAAAAGGCTTTCAAAACAGTAGTAATATTTACTAGTAAAGCTATAAAGCTAAGAAAACTCAGTGGATTTCAGCTGCATCTACTGAACTGATAGATACCTGGCAACTCATTCCGTCTAGTTCTAAACACGATGAGGAGCGAGGGTAACGTAAACACAAGCTGGTTAAAAGCCTACACAATGATCGTGAACAGTGATGGGTGGCGAAAGCTAAAGAGATAGAAAAGGCAGCGGCAATAGGTAACAGTAGGCAACTGTTCAGACGTATCAAGGAAATGATTATCAGAAATCCGACTGTGAGTGAAATTATCTCAAATAAAGATGGGAGCATTATTTACTGTCAATCCAGAAGGTTGGGCCGATGGCCAGAACACTTTAGGGTACAGTTTAATTGGCCCCCGGCCTCATCCCAGCTGCCCACCATTCCCAAGCAATCTGAATGGCAAATTAATATTGGTCCCCCAAGTCTTAGTGAGGTTGAGAAGGCTATAGGAAATCTAAAACAAGGGAGAGCAGCAGGACCTGATTGATTGGCCCCCCTGGGATATTTAAGGATAGTGGTCCAGTTTTAACAGCGAGATTAACCGGGATCCTATCTAGAATCTGAGAATTGGGCGTAATCCCATCTGACTGGTCTCAAACACTAATCGTTCCAATCTATAAGAAAGGACAGAAGTCCTCCTGCGACAATTACCGTGGAATCAGCTTAACGAAAACAGTGTCCAAAATATTGGCTTCAATCATACTTCGACGCCTAACTAAACTCGTGAAGAGCAAACTAGAGAGAACCAAGGTGGTTTCAGACCTGGACGTGGCAGTATAGAAAAAATATTCACACTTCGGCAGGTTCTGGAACATAGACACACTTTTAGACGCCCAACAATAGTTGTATTCCTTGACCTTAAGGCGGCATTTGACTCTATCGATCGTAGGGTTTTGTGGCAATGTCTGTCATTGAAAGGCGTACCAGCGAAATACATTAATTTTATACAAACTCTCTACTCGAACACCATATGTCGAGTGAGAGCTTATGGCGGATTGTCGTCAGAAGTGATTGCCTCAAGTGGTATTCGTCAAGGTTGTCCGTTCTCCCCATTTTTATTTAATTTTATGATTGACATGCTTTTAGAGTTAACAGTGTTACCGTTTGACTTCCCCAGGGTTGACCTCATTCCAGGAGATAAACTTGCTGACTAGGAATATGCAGATGATATAGTTCTCTTAGGCAAAGATGCTGATAAAATGCAGAATCTTTTGACTACCTTAAACAAGAATGTAAGGATGTTTGGGATGCGATTCTCTCCACCCAAATGCAAAATGTTACTTCATGATTGGCTTGATTCGACACCGAAGTTAGTGATAGGGAGTGAAACAGTTGAATGTGTTGACTGCTTCACTTATCTTGGCAGCTTCATCAGTCCTGATGGTCAGGTGTCTGCTGAAGTCTCTGCGCGCATACATAAGGCCCGATTAGCTTTTGGGAATTTGCGTCATCTGTGGCGTAGGCGAGACATCCGACTACTGACCAAAGGACGTGTCTACTGCGCAGTAGTTCGATCCGTCTTACTTTATGGATGTGAAACATGGCCATTAAGGATAGAGGATATTCGTAGGCTCCTGGTATTCGATCATAGATGTCTTCGAAACATTGCTCGTGTTTGCTGGGACCATCGAGTAAGCAATACGTGGGTTAGGAATAGAGTACTAGGTAGATACGGTAAGTCTATTGATGAAGTAGGAAAACTCCATCAGCTAAAGTGGTTAGGACATGTGTTACGTATGTTTGACCATCGCCTACCTCGACGAGCAATGCTGTCTGGTGTAGGAGTAGGCTGGAAGAAAGCTAGGGGCGGCCAAACCAAAACATGGCACCAGTCCATGAAGTCATTGACCGTTGGGCTGAGCCATGTTAATAGGTGCAGACTACCCGGTTGGGGTCCGCGTGACGCTCGTAATAAATGGTTAGAGACTTTGGGTGATATGGCTCAAAATCGCTGGCAATGGCGCAGGTGCATCCACTCCTTGTCTTCCTCCAAATTCTAAGTCTCTGAACTTATCATAATTTTCTCTTTACTGAATCATATTTTCTTAAATCTTATCTCCAATTTCTATTCTCTTCCATTAATACTAACTCTGTTACTACCTCCCCTACTCTGGGATTTGATCCGACAATTTAATCTCTATCTGGTAATTTGGGTATGACAACTTGAACTGATGTAAGCATGTACCAAGTTCTGCGTTGCAACTGACTGACTGAATTATATTATATACATACTCTATACCGTCGTTCACAAGGGATTTTCGTGATCTACCTAACGAGATTTTCGATAAACTTTCCAAGCATTTTGGATTCAGTTAATTGTGATAAGTGATGGATTGCCATAAATATTCGTAAAGTCGATGACAAGTACTTCTAAGAGAATGTTCCTGGCGTCCTATGCTGGCTGAATCTCGGTGTGCAACGCTCTGTTTAACATCGAATGTGTCTCTAGGGTAATCAAAATGATCATGTCAATAATGGTTTCCAAGATTTTACAACGACTTTACTACTTAGATCTTATTTTGTATATTAGCGTAGCGTATAATTTAGTAGCAAGTTATACTAACAGAGTAGTCTTATGGATTCATATATCAGGAGAGCAATTACGTGCATTAAAAGTCGTCTTAGAAACCGACAGCGAAGCTCATCGAATACTTATTTTTTGGCTCTTGCACAATGGGAAATAAGGGAGGATATAATTAAGACGGCGTTTTTGATAATCAGTTAAATAATGTTTCAAGTCAGACTAAATTTAGTTTCTTTTCTCTTGTTAGTTAGTAGTTATATGGTTTAGAGTCATTTCATATTAGCTGTAAATGATGTAACAATGATAATTGTATCATTATACACATAAACAATAATGTTATTAATAAACATTTCTAATTTATCTATTCGGACTCTACAGTTCAATTTAATTGACAGGAATTTTTAATATCGAATGCATGAGTACATATTTGGTCGATCAGTTAGCTAGTTAGTGAGTGAATCAGTTAGCAAGATTAACCATCTGTTAATATGATTATAAAAATATGGAACAGTGTATTAAGATGAAAATGATAACCAACTGACTTATTTATTCCTTACCATTTCTATTAGTTTTATAAGGTAAGAATATAAAGACATAGAGTTAGAAATAGGATTAAAGATTTCCTTGACTTTCTTTTTGTATTTATGGAATCTCTCTGTCACTGTATGTATGCCAGCTTACATAAATGATAATAGATATGTTAAGAGTAAAATATCATCTTGATGTTCTTCTTTATATTTAAGCTTGTTAGCTACTAACACAATAATATTATTGTTGTTATCTATCGTAATAATAATGCTATTATTAAGAAGTATAATGGAAGTAATGATATTCTGTTGTTACGTAATTATTGGTAATCCAAACTGTGCAATAAATTTTAAAATAGTTATGAACTTATTTTATAATATTGTGGAATTTAAGATGTCTGTTTCATTTTATTTGGGACTTTTTACTTGGTGTACCTTCTTCAAAGTGCTGTGGTTTTAACTAGGTACGTTCACTTCAAAGACATCATATTAACCATTGAGTTTAATTAGTCATTCACTTTTCCAACTTGTATGAATTTGTTTTAAAGGGTTTTGATCTTCCGATTGTTGGTATTGAAAATCGCAATGCATTTGTTTCTATTAGCACATGCATATCCAGAGTGGGTTGTCTTGGTGTAGCGTTGTGTCATAAGTTATTGACTTAGTAACACAAACAGCAATAGATAAATGATTTTTTAAAAATATAACTAGTGAATCGAGAGATTTTATTGAATTTCAAAAACAGACTCTAGTTAACCAATACAATGGTAAATTCATGAATATAAAAGTGATGGTAAAACCTATCCCAAAAGGTGATTTTTATTTTGACCAAATAAATGACTTAATCATTCCAATACAGAAACTAATTTAAATTACATAAAATCCGATGCATTCAAGGTGCGTGAAGTAGTAACAAAGTAAATTTCAAGTCGTATACTAGTGAGAATATTAAAACTATTTTTTGGTTCTAGAGTTTATTATGCTGATAGCATTTCAGTTATGGATTTAGTGAGAGTACCTAGGTTATTAGCTATAACTCACTTTAGTTGTGAATTTACTCACACTCTATGCGTTTTATGGTTACATACGTATTTGTGAAAAGGGTTTTACTATTAAGGATGAACATTTGTTGAATGGCCATAGTCAATAGTCCGTCGACAGTTATTACAGCTTAGTTTTCATTTTACAAATAATATACAACTGTGATAAGTAAGCACGATACCATTTAGTCAGTCACAGTTCAGTCAACAACATTTACCATATTTAATTCATTATATCATATTTCATGATTATTCAACAACAGGCATCATTCCATCTTGCTGGTTTAAATAACTTCACAAGTTATGCCTTTCAAATAAGATTACTAGAATCTTAATTTAAAATGACTGGAGCTCAATCCATTTTTATAAAATACCGTGACTTCTTTCACTAAGATATTAAATTCAGACAGTCACAGTTGTGCACTGAATACGTATAAATACTTCGAGGATGTTTACATCTTCCGATTGATATGTATGATGACGTGGTTGATTGCTTACTAAAAACTTTAGTGCTGAAAACAGTTATCCATGGATAACTTCAGATTGAAATATAAATTTAAAGTGCAAGCATTTTTATTTGTATTAAGTACAATTGATTGATGGACTGTGTATCAACTGAATTCGATTGGAAATGCATTTAAATAAACTATGGATAAGTAGTTTCCAATTATTGATATTCAGGACTGTAATTCATCAGTTTCTGTTACTATTTGTGCATCATGAAAGAATTGATGTAATACAATCTTTTATCACAAGCTTTATTATATTTGGGCTGCAGATACCAATGTATCCCAAGATAAGTTTTTCTCTATTTGGTAGATTCGGTAATTTGCAATCTTGAATATTAACAACGAGTAATTTAAAAATCTTGCCAATACCTTTTTAATCACTTAACAACCCAGTGACTATATGGACACGGAAAATTAGTGGGTGATTAGGTATAGTTTGAAACAATAGGTACTGGGTTCGAGTCATAGTGTTCATTCAGCTGGTGAGTCCCATGCAGAGTGAAAAACACATCCCGGATTCCATTTTTAATGTCAGTCTAAATATACCAAAATTCATAAAGTTCATTGGAATAATGAATCTATTACAAACTGTTACATAATGTAGGTGATAAAAATATCTCAGTCTTCATAATAAACTAAATTCCATAATGAACAATAAATATCTAGTTTTATTTTCTTATAAATGATTTCTCATACTTTATGACTGTTATAATCGAGGGAATGGTTGTATGAGTATCTTGATTGATATATTACTTGGACTGATTTATAGTTTAACGATAATTATTCACAAGTCTGATAGCTTCTTTAATGAGAAGATATCAGAAGATAGTATAACTGGTCAGGAAAAATGAATTGTGTTATATAACTACATTTATATACGCAATACTTCATACAAAGTAAAGATGGTCAAAATTCATTAACATCACCCATGATTACTAGATATTAATTTTGTTGGTCATTCGTGAATGTGTGAAGTTGAAATATGGATGTCGGCTTACTTATTGATCACCTTATCAATGATTACCATAAAACTGGATTATTCTGAATCATTAACTCACAATATTGTGGTAACTTTTGTTTGTAACGTTGAACTCTTTTATAGCAATGTAGATGTTGACAATTCATAAGTCATTAACATTGACTATTGCAAACACAATTTAATCCATTAATAAACACTCGTCCGTTCAGAATCAGAAATGTCAACTCACGAAGAGATTGATACATTAATTCATTTCCCTACTTTGTTCATTGATCTAACTAGGACTTAAAATCGATTACTGCGTGAGATTCACCAAAATACTTGATTATTTTACGGAACTCGTTAAGAAAATGCATAAAATTTTTCGGAAACATTAAGTATCGTAGATTTACTAACTAAAATGGATAAGAATGACTTTGAATTTAGGAAACTGGTAATTAAACAATATTTCATTCATCTTATTTTTCTAAAAATCAATACAAAGTTTAATTTTCAGTTTAATTAAACATAACTTTTCCAAATAATGTTGAAAATCTGACTTCAATTTTAATTACAGAGTGATATGAGATAAAGAACTGTTAAACAATCTTGTGGATCACTAAATTTTTCGAAAATGTGCAGCCACAAAATAACACAGGCACCATAAAGTTATTGATTCAAAACTCAGTAATTCATTTATGCTATTTCAGTTAGTCTGCAGTATATATATATATATATATATATATATATATATATATATATATATAATCCACAATAAGGTTTAGCCAAACCAGTGAAAAATGCTCTTCCGAAATAACATTAATAGTTATTAGGTGCCAAAACTCTTTGCTAACAAATTATTGTCTTTTAGGTAAGTGACTTTCCAATCACAGACTAACAAACTTCATGTGTAAAAAGATTTTTATTGAGTTTTCTTCAGTTACTTACTTGTATGCATATTTTTTAGATGAAGGCGGTTTGTTGGAATTTTCACAATTTGAAGACAGTTCTCAATAAAGACTGAGATAAGCTAAGAGGTCACTAGAAAGAAAATATACTTTTATTTCTGAGCTAGTAATACAAACAGAAACTGGTGTAATTTTATGTTTGTCAACTTATGAAGGCTGTTATTTATTGTTAGTGTCATTTTTTTCTGTAAAGGTTAAAATATGGTTCCAAAATCGTCGTGCAAGAGAACGTCGTGATTCTCCTGTTGAAATGAATTCATACCAAACTATTAAATCACTACAAATAAATGATGATTATTTTAAACAATCCTATCATGAAAATTCTGACTATACAATACAAAATAGTTATGATTTAAATTTCATTGAAAGTGATAAGCTAAATGATCAACAGTGCAAACATAGCAATCTATTCTCTAATAATATGAATATTTCTAATTCTCATATGTCATCTTCACCGTTTACTACAATGCATTTAAACTTTGAAAAATCAGACTTTATTTTAAATTTTATTCCAAATGTTAAACGACTAATGGATTGGACTAATAGTGAATTATTAATCCCAGTATCGAATAACAATAGCCTCATAAATGTAGATAAACCTGATGAACTATTAGCTGATACATCATACAAAAGTACCAATACAATGATACAAGATAATAATAATAACGATAATAATAATAATAAAGTTGATTATGTCTGAAATTCATGATCAGAAATGTTATGACGACTAACAAAATCCATTTTTGATGATGTCAGAATATTTCTACATTTTATTCAACAGCAAATCATGTAAATTATGAAGATCCACGCTATTTTTTTTTATTACATTCATTATATATTTTGTTTTATCTAACAATAAATTTGTTTGAAATATATTTAATTTGTCTCATTTTCTAGTCGTTATGATGATAATCGTTATACTAATTATTAAATGATCAATCAATTTAAGTAAGTTGAACTACGTATAATTTCTTCAGGGTTAAAATATATATTATTTTTTTTAAGTACAATCATAATATAAAATTGAGTCCATAGGACCATTAGTTTCCTGTATCCCAAAGTTTTTCATTAATGCATTTTAACTGTCCCTTATATACTTCATTTTTGTGTTACTTTATGTATACATTTCATTAAATCGATTGTTAAGATGAATCATGGAGGTTAGTTGTAACCGTAAATTGAGTTAAAGTTCTGATTGGTTATCGGACACACTAAAAGATGTTTAATATATGAAGTCCGATTAAAGAACCGGAAAAATAAATAAAATTCGTATAAAAACACTTTCACTATAGAATATAATATTAAATCCAATAAGTTATGAACTTCAAGTCATATGGTACTTTGACTTTAATCACGCCATCAGAAATACAATTAAATGGAGATAGTATTGTTTAATAACGAAAATAAGAGTTAAGTTACGGTACATACTCTAAATCAAACAGATAAGTGATATGTCATTCATTTCAACATACAAACTAAAAATGGATGAATATAAACCGATAAGTATATAGCATATAAATAGAATCAAATAAGGAAACGAAGTTAATGAGCGTAAACCAGGTTTTCGATCACCAATAATCTTGTGAATGTGAATGCCATTAATTTCAATAGAGTTCATATAACTTCTTATGCGTTAATCTATACATCATTTTTATGAGGTGTATATGTCCCAAAAATTTATCAGCAGTAAAATATTGTAAGTTGATGACGAGTTCTAACCAAATATTTCAATAAAATTTATTACATTATTGTAGTTATTTTATCCAAATTAGTATGAACACAATTAGGAATGTTAAGAAATGACAATATGTTTCTATATTAGTTCCAGAATACTTAGTGGTAAAGATTTTTCAAGGTGGTGAGTCTATCACTTTATGAACACATCTATTACCATAGGGAAGTTTAAGTTTGATAGATAAGTTTGTTAGATAAAAAATAAATTGGATGATTTGCAAAATCTAAAAGCTTAGAAGTGATCGATTGTTTCTGCTGCTAGCATGAAGGCACGTTTCCTGAAACATGTATTGATGAAAGGTCTGTTTCCACATTATTATTTATAGCAACCTAGTTTTTCGTAATTTCGAATGCTATGTAAACCACTGACATGCATAAGTGAATCTAAACTAATTTCGGTTGTTTGCATAGTACTCTGTCATATTTGATTTATTACGAATATTTATATCATCAAATATACTAGCCAGATTGAACTCAATGCTGTGTTTTTTCGTTTGTTCCCTACATTTTCACTATTTGACCCAAGTATGTTCAACTACATGCAACAGTTGCAATTATCTTTTGACTTTAACCTAACTCCCATAAATCAACAGGAACGTTTGTGGGTGTTGTGTACTTTAAAGTAAAAACTAAATAGAAATCTAACACGGAATTTGTTGTCATCATCATCATCAGCAGCAGCAATGTAGAATCGTGCGCATACGCCCGTAGGTTCAAGTTGTTATACCACAATAGCACAATGAGATAACAGAGGTAACAAAATAACAGAATGCAAGGAGGAAGAATAAAGTAAAGATGTGCGGGAAAGTATGATAAAATTTATGATCTAGATGAAGTTAGGGAGTGAATACACTTGCGTTACTGCAACCGATTTTGAACCATTTTAGTCAGTGTTTCCAGCCATTGATTTCGATTATCACGCGAACCCCAACCAGGTAATCTGCATTTGCCAACATGGCTTAGACTTCATGGACGGATGGCATGTCTTGGTTCGGCCGCCCCTACCCTTCTCCCATCTTACTTCAACCCCAGTCAACGTCGCGCGACGGAGGTCAGGCATGGTCAATACGTGTCTCAACCATATCAGTCAATGAAGGTTAATGACCTCTTCGACTGATTTACCACATTTCCCAAGAACATTTTATCTAACCTCAATCATACTTATTCGACTGTTCCGTGATATACGGGCAATGCTACGAAAAGTCCTATGGTCAAATACCTGAAGTCGACGCATATCTTGGATTTTAATGGCCCACGTTTCGAAGCCATATATTTAAACGGCGCGGACTGCTGCGCAGTGCATCAGGCCTTTCTCTGGGACACGGATATCTTGTCTGCGCTATAAGTGGCGTAAATTGGCGAATGCCAATCGGACTTTCTGAATCCGTGCTGAGACTTCGTCAAACACCAGCACACCAGGGGTGATGAGACTTCCGAGATAAGTGAAGTTGTCGACGCATTCAACTATTTCACTCTCTATAACTAGTCTAGGTGGAGAAGCATACCAATCCTGGAGTAACAACCTGCGTTTAGATGGGAGAAGCGTATCCTAAGTACGCTTGCATTGTTGCTCAGGGTGTTCAGGTGACTCTGCATATTGTCAGCGTCTTCACCGAATAGAACTATGTCGTCTGTGTATTTTAAGTCGACGAGAGGATTTCGTGGAAGTAGGTTAATTCCTGAAGACTTAAAAGAAGTGAGTGAGATTTCTAAGAGAACATGTGACAAAATTAAATGAAAATCGGGATAAGGAGCAACCTTGACAAACCCGACTTTAGGATGATATTTGTCGTGACAATTCACCATAGGCTCTAACTCGACCGGTGGTGACCGAGTAGAGAGCCTTTATAAGCTTTATGTATTCTTGAGGTGCACCTTTTAATGACAAACACTGCCACAAGACTTCATGGTCTACGGAGTCGAAAGCCGCCTTTAAGTCAAGAAACCAGCCTGTATTTCTCGAGCCTGCTGTTCTCTAGTGTTGGATGAATGACGAATGATTATGGAGGATAATATTTTAGATACTATATTGGTCAAACTGACTCCTCTGTGGTAATCACAAGAGGATTTCTGTCTCTTTTTGTAGACCGGAAAGGGATAAGAGTTTTTTGCTTTATGCCTATTGAGCTAATGGGGTCTGAATTAGTGCTGACCTCTGAATAATACTTCGTAGGTGTCTGTACTTACATTTGTCTTGCGCTTAGACAATCTACTGGTCTTCGTGTATTATGGTTGACACAAGGTATTTCGCTTCACTGAACCAAAAATAAACAATGAAACCTGTTTAAGCAGTTCAACCAGTGTAAGTGTGAATTGTGTTTAATTATTACTTTGCATGCAAATGGCCTTGAAAATTTTGTGCAACCACTTGCTAGAAAACTAGGTTACTTAGCCCCCATGATTAAACTCTCAATTATACGTCTGAGATTATATGTAACGATAAGCAAGTTGTAGCTATTTGTGAACTTTTTCTCGGATTTAGCTAGAAGCTGTTTATATACTTGGGTGTACTTTTCATCAAAGATTGAATTTCAAGTCCTAACATTTACTCTCTTTGTATATTTTTATTCAACACATTGCCATTTTCTATATAAGCAAGTTTTTAAAAGTCTGTTATTCCCATCGAAAAATGAATTTTTCAATACAGATCACACTTCAACATGGAGTACCCTCCACACACACACTAAATGAATAACAGTTTTGGATACGACCTGTGTATTCACTAGATTCAAATGTTACAATCTCTTTAACAGATTAGGGATAACGTTGGAAACCTTACAGGCATAAGAAGCCTATCAATCGAAAACACAGTCTACGCACTTCACAGTAGGATTTAAATTATATGGGTTAAGTAGTGAGTATATATATATATATATACTGCTAGCCTGTCAGATAGCTGTAATATACTGTGAATAGGTTGTGCTTAGTGATAATCATAATAATGATATTTCTTCAACAAAATTTCGACGGTTACTTTCTTAGAAAACAAGAAGCGCCACAGGGGGATCGAACCCACGACCCTTTGGCTCCACGGCGAGTGCTTTGACATTAGATCAGTGAGTCGGTTTCTAACGGTTGATATTTCTAATTCAGTCAATTCGTGATACGTTTTCATGACCTCATCCTTGCCATCGGTAGATAACTTCATCCACAGCACCCCCCCAATTATAATCAATATCAGCTCACTAGTGACTAACTCCCTTAGGTAATTCCTGGGGTTTTAGTGTGAAGACGTGACCGGTGGAGTTCAACCGTGTCGATTATCAGACAGTCACCCTCCGATGGCAAGGATGAGGTCATGAAAACGTATCACGAATTGACTGAATTAGAAATATCAACGTTACAAACCGACTCAGTGATCTAATTTTAAAGCGTTTGCTAAGGAGCCAGAGGGTCCTAGGTTCGATTCCCCATGGGGTCATGGTTGCGCACTGCTGAAGCGTCCCACACTAGGATGAAGCAGCTTTCCAGTGCTTCCAGGGGATCAATGGTACCCTCACCTGAAACTGTACCTTTTTAGATTGCTGTCCGAATTCTTAGAACCCAACCGATCTTGGTGCATAATACATGACTTTTCTGATGGTTTTTGAGTCATGAGTGTAATAGACCTATGAATCTCATGTTTGCGACCTTCCTAGAGGAAGTGGTAAGTGGTTGGATTTTGGAGGCCTTCTAGAAGTCTAGGACCACCACATACATAGGCACAATCTTTTGCAGAGGTTCTTGACGATGCAACCTGAAGAATAAGGTATGAGGTGTTTAAATCGCCTTTATAGAACCCATGCAGAACCTCGCATAATGTTTTATGCTGGTCAATGTGTCCCCTCATTTGGTCAAAAATCAGGCCGTCTATGACCTCAAATAGTCGGGGAATCAACGAAACTAGCTTGTGTCATGTAGGGTCTTTCCAATCGCCTAATCAGAGAAAAAATTTCTCGTTGAAGGCTTGGATAAATTACACACTGGTTTACAGATGTCGTGTATACTCTGCTTCACGTCCACAAGGTGAATGTTGTCACAACCCGGTGATTCTCTTTGCTAAAATAAATTCAACTCCCCTTCCATTCCCCAGAGTATCATTCCCGGCATCAATACCCATACAACATTGACAGGTAGTAATGCTTCCCCAAACCTTAGTGTAGGTGTGTGTAGGCCGACTAGACCTTACCCCAGTTCCATTAGTCTAGGATTCTGTGACAAAAGATACCCATTCATAAAGCCACATCTCTGGTAGGTTCATAGTTGTATTAGTTTTCGGGCGTTTTTATCAATTCATGGAAGATGATGTGACAAATTACGTGGGACAGACTTTGGAACGAGTGGGGTAATTACTTCTTGGAATGTTTATTTAAACTTGCACCAGGCTACTTCAACTAAATGGCTTTCGGTGACCGACCAGTCTGCTAAAGCAGCTCGGTTCTTAATTGCTGGAATATCTGATCGCTACATATCTAAGTTGGATGGAACAGACTCATATTCAATATCATTAGTCTCAAACCCAGGTGACAACTTGGTCTCTAATAACGAGTGGGGGTAGGAGCATAAGTTGTGTAATATGGTCGGGACTATGTGTAAATACGAGGTCTAAGAGTGGCGGTTCGCTGTCTAAATCTAAACTTGTGTTTAGATGAACTGAAGACTAGTTAACAGCAAGTTTTTATCAAAGCACCACCTACAGGTGTGATCTCCGTCCAGTTGATGTGTGGTGCGTTGAAGTCCCCAAAAATACGCCACATACTAACTTTACCCTATTAACAACAAAGTCGTCAGACAGGCAATTAGAACTACGGCGGACCACTCCAATAAGCACTTTATTACACATAGACTTGAGAGTGTAGCTGGCTGCCTCGTATGTGCCACTTTAATGTGCTGACAACATGCTGTTGGATATGCAAGTCGTCCTGACTGTATAAGGTTATTCCCTCACCATTACGGCTAGTGACCCTATCAGACCTGATACAGACATGCTCTGTTGTGATTAGTGTACGTTCAAAATTTGCTATTAGTAGAGTCTCCGTGAGAACGATTATGTTGCGATCAATTTCTCCTACTAAGATATTAAACTCAGATATTTGTTCCATAGGCTTTGGAGGTTAGCATGAAGTACATCCATAGTTCCTCAGTTGGAACCCGCCCTACGCACACAGAGTTATGTCTGGAGCAGGGATGGCCGATAATATCGATTCACCTATCCGCCACGCCATGTCTTATAACTCTCACCCAACATTCCTTAATTTATTGCTCAGGCACAGAGATCTGACTGATTATCAGGTAGCCAACAAGTCACTCACGCGCATGTATCACAACAACAATAAACCAAAAATATACAAGATATATATATATATATATGTATATATATGAGACCTAGTCTTTATTTTGTGTCTGTCACACGATACTGGCGAATCACATATCACCTTCCAGACATGTGACACAGTTCTTGGAATCATTGGCTTCTAAGACCTTACTGCTTAAAAACCTTGAATTCTCTTAATACTATTCTCAGGTGGCCAGCCGTGTACGTCTTGCTGATGGACTTTGCGAGCGTTATTCAACACTATTCCACTCATCCCCTCTGTTAAGGACTGTTTTCAAAACTCATCTATTTTGTGATTTGCCGTCAGTCCAATTACCAAATCTATTCGCTTCGAAATGCAGCCGGTATATGCCAAAATTAATACGATGCTGACAGGAGCTTCAGTAATGTGATGTGCCAGCATTGTTGTATTGGCTATCGCTTCTCTAGTTGCCGTGAAAGCTTTCTTTGACTCTGCATCCACTATGACCACCTTCTCATTCCCGTTAAGCTGATCCGTTAGTGGTTTCATGACAGATGCACTGTTCAGTGTAAATCGTCTGTGAAAACTTACCATTCCATTGACATCTCGCAGCTGTTTAATGGTGGTTGGTTTCGGGTACTCCAGAATAGCCGACACCATGTGCTATTGAGGCGGTATGCCATTAGCACTAATAGTATGCCCCAGGAAGTTCAACGAGGTTGTTCCAATTTGGCATTTTTGTATATTTATTGTAACTCCATATTGTTGTAGTCTTCTAAAGACTGTGTCCAAATGTGTCGTATGTGTTACTTTGTCTGAGCTTGCCATCAAGCAGTCGTCGACGTATGCATGAACATGGTCACGCCTCTCAGGGCACATAATCGATGGAACGCTGAAATGTTTGTGCTTCATTTTGTAGCCAAAAAGGCACTCGGAGAAATTCGTAAAGGACGTGTGGAGTTACAATAGCGGTTTTGGGTATGTCATTTCCAGACATCATTATTTGGTTGTATGCCTTTACCTAGTCGATTCAATTCAGGGTGGTTGTTGAATCGTGGATATGTAGTAACGGGTAACGATCGGACTTACTTTTGGTGTTGAGATGACGACAATCACCAGTGAGACGCCAATCGTTGCTATCTTTCCTCGAGACAATGTGTGATGGAGATGACGATGGGCTACAGGATGGGCGGAATATTCCCAGGTCAATCATATGATCGAATTCGTTTTTCACAATCCTTGGTTTTCCGAGTGCTATTCGGGGCGCTATGGAGAGTACAGGTTGACTTGTAGTCGTGATGTAGTGTGTAACATTGCTGGTTGCACATGATAATTTCGATGTTGCCATATTGAGATCTGGATACTTGTCGAGTATCGGGTGAAAATAAGGGTTAATTAAATAATTAAAGCGAAGAGGACATAAGCTACAACCTGTAGCTGAGGTTCCAAGAATGTATAGATTTGTGTCTAGTCTCTTTTTACTAGGGTCCACAAGCAGGTTGTGGTGGCTCAGTAAATCGATGCCTATGATATGTACTTTTACGTCGGCGTTGGTGAAAATCCAGTGTATGGGTTTTCGTAAACCCACGTTTAAGTAGACATATCGCTTACCAAACGTAACTATGTGTTTTCAATCGTCTGTCCGTAGATCGAATGCAGCTTCATGTTGGCGATGAGATGGAGCTGCAGGAAGTACACTAACTTCTGCGCCAGTGTCGACGAGGTAGCGAACGTTTGTTATCACGTCAGTGATAAATTACAGGCGGCTGTTTCCACCGACTACAGTTGTCGCGAGTTCTGGTGATCTTCAGAATTTGATCAGCAGTCGAAACTAGTTCATCTACTGGGTAGTTATCAAAGGCTACCAGAACTGCTTGTACTTGTTGTGGCAGTTTTGATAAGGAGAGTTGACGGAAAAGACCTTCGTCGGAAGTTCGTTGACCAATCACTTCTCGCATGCGCGACATTTCCGTCGCTGAACCGCTACCGAGCTCGATGGTGTGAAACAACTCATCAAGACGCTGTCTGTCGGATAAGTCTCCGCGTTTAAGAATTGATCTTTTGAACTGGTCATAAGGTCCTATGCAGTCAGGTCTGAAAAAGAAGGGGGTGACGTACCAGTTCAATTCATGCAGAAGTGACCTTACGACGGCAAGGAATTAAAAACGTGGGTCTGCCACGAGGTGGTCTCGAGACTCGGCTTCTGCGCAGCAAAACCAAGCTTTTATGTTTTCTGTCCGAAAAGGGATGACCTGAAAGTTTGGGGGTGTGGGAGTTTTAATCTTAATGAACTTAGGAGTCTAATCAGTCATCATATATATACAATATATGAAAATACAAAAATAAATGCAATCAAAATGTGCAAAAAAGATGATAACCACACCAAAAATACTGTTAAATCTATAAACAGGAACGAACTCACAGTTATGAACGTGTTCAGAACACGTCGTGCTCACCAATGAAGTGCACCCGACATATGACCAAGTTACGTTTGTGGCATTACCAGGGCAACTTCTAACGTTCGAACCCACTCTTACGAACGAGAGTAAATCAAAAGGCAATAAAGGATGGAAAGGAAGTTATATTTGATTGTGAATAGAGCGGCAATGGAATTGTAACGTCTAGGCTGCAAACTAGAGAGAGATGCTTTACACGATGCAGCGTGACGTGATCTGGTGGTGATGCATGACCGAGCAACTTCAACTAGTAGTGTCCGCTAAAGCGAGCATGGTCAGCATCAATGTCGAGGTCCTATGAAACTATTTTTTTGGGGATTATTTACCGCTACAAACCCACTCTTACAAATGAGAATAAATCAGGAAGCAATAAAGGATGGGAGAGAAGTTATATTTGATCGCAAATAGAGCGTCGATTGTATAGCAACGTCTAGGCTGGCAAACTAGAGAGAGAGATGTTACTCACGGTGTGTCGTGACGTGAACTGGTGGTGGTGCGTGACCGAGCTCCTTCAAGCAGTTGTGTCCGCTGAAACAAACATGGTCGGCATCAATGTCGAGGACCTATGAAACTATTTATTTTGGGGATTATTTACCGCTACAACTTTTCTTATATGAGCTCTGTATACTGTGTCAGGTAATATAAATCGGATAGCTGGCTGGCTATACGAAAAGTTACTTCTCACAATGCGTCGTGTCATGATCTGGTGATGCCTGACTGAGTGCCCTCAGCTATTAGTGACCACTAAAACAAATGGGGTGTGCAACAATGAATTAACTACAGCTAAACCACAGGTTTTCTTTGATCTTGAGAGATTGAAATTTAACTATTTTTGAGCTTACTGAGAAAAGATAAGGGTAGCTAACAACTGGTATGGGGTGTTATTCTTGGGAAAATTAAATCGTAGTTCCTTTGGCTAGTAGTTTAAGAAGCTGAATATGGTAGATCATTGAAGTTACTGTAAGGTCATTGCACTTAAAATTAGACTAGTCATAGTGTTTAAAATAAATGAATACGAATTTGAAACAAAGCTACGAAAACCAGGTGACAGAACAGTGATTAACCCTACTTTCATATTTGTTTTGGGTGTTCAAAGCTAGACATTCCTGTTTGTTTTGCCATTCCAAAGTGTCAATATCACGGTTGGGCTGTTCAGCGTGCGGAAAACAATGCTTCTCCATATACTATCTTATGTTGGTGTCATATTTGCTTGCATTCCTATTTTGTATCGGATTCCAAAAGTGCAGTACTATGCCAGATTTACTGTGTTTTGTTTATCAATCATAGTTGGTTCATTCTATTATTCTGTTCGCTTGGCTTTTGAAGGACGACGATACGAAAACGCATGGTACTAAATTTTCCGTACTCTAATATCTTTAAAGGATGTTTATCAAACATTTGACCTTTTCTGGAAAGTTGATTGGTTTGAATCCTGTTGTTGAAAATGCCCATTTATTGCCGAAGGAACCATGTATTTATGTTTTAAACCACCAAAGCTGCATAGATGTCGCAAGTACTTGTCTTCTCAAATTCTCACTTCTTGTGATATTCTAGGTGTAGGCGGTATTTGGCCAAAGCGCTGTGCAGTAGTTTCTAAGGCTTCACTCAAATTTATGGGCCCATTAGGACTGATTATATGGCTGAGCAGGACAATTACTATTGATAGGTCCCATCATGGTGACGCAATTTCTGTAATGGATAAGGCTGCCGAAGCAGCTAAACGGGATCAGGTAAATGCTCTATCCCTTAATAGTCATCCTAGGTTTCGGTTTGCATTTTTCCTGAGGGCACAAGATCCGGTGCTGATAACCTTCTACCTTTTAAAAAAGGAGCGTTCCATATGGCTATCAAGTGCCAAGTAATATTTTATATTACCTTCTAAGTTTAAGTTTCCGATTCAGCCTATTGTCATCGAGCCGTACTCAAAGTTTCTGAACCATAAAGAAAAACGTTTTGAAAGTGGTAAGTTTGATTTCAAGAATAAATTGACGAATAGTTCTTAACTATATGTTATTTCATATACGATTTAATAGTTCCCATTGATCCACTTGTTACCTAGATTAAATGTATTCTGTTTCTGATAGTACTGCTGAAAGGGAAAAAGATCATTTATTGCTACATCTGTGTGTGACCCAAGCTGCTTCCAGTTGACCTCCCTAAACTTATTCACCGAACACTAGATGTCTGATTGTATGAGGAATTGTGTAGTTGAGGCTGTATAACAAACCAACTTTGGGAAGTAACCCAAGTAGGTTATTCAGGTTCACTTTGTCGAGGTGATATCAAGAAAACTAGCAAAAGTCGTTAACACTGCAAACATCAGATCAGTATTATTTCGTTAATAATTATTTGTTGTAACCTGGTATGTATGCTCATAGGTATGGTCACGAATATTTGTTCTGTAGATTAATGCTTACTCAGGGATTGGTACTCATTAGACTTTCTTTAGAATAATTTCAGCAATTATGTCTTAGTCCCATTTTATGAAATAAAATAGATAAGAACGTTTGGTGGTACATATCACTGAATAGTGTCAGAATATCGACTTAATTGTACGTTAGCTATCCCACCGACTTATTTTGTACCATAAAGCACTTAGACCTACCCATTTGTTGCATATAATATTGATTCTTGCAGTGATTCTTGTTTAAAAAACTAGAGACTTGACTGATCGCGTTGCGATGTAACTAGATGGATGGCATACCATATCTCTTTACTTCGGCTTGCATATATATCGGTCATGTTTCCACTCCACTAATTTCATACAAGCTGATCCCTTCATAGATATAAACTATATGGGAACAACAAGGTTTACAGAATAAAATGAATCCATTATATTTCGTGGCTACTCATCAGCTGCAAACAGCCTGAATTTTCATTTATTATTATTATAAGTAACATCAGATATACCTTGATCAATCGACAAGAATGTTCTGGAACAGAAAAAACGGATAGATAGAAAATGCCATTTGTTTGACAAAATATGGTATTCAGTCATCGTTGTTCATATCAGCAACAAAGCAAAAGCGATGGAAGCAGCGGCGGCAACAGGCAATAGTAGACTACTGTTCCGACTTATTAAGGACTGTCTGTGCTTTATATCATCCTTAGGCGCATATAGGTAGGCATTCATTCCCATCTGGTTCATTCGTCTAAACAATTCTTTTCGTTGAGGATATGTCCAGGGTTTACCATAAAATCCTAAGTGAAGAGTAAATAGCAGAACACAATGCATAACATACCTTCAACCACCCCTGTAAGAAACTCTTTATTTACCAATGCTTTACTATCTTCACTGGCCATTTTTAGGATTAGAGTGTTGTCGAATGAAACTTGACTAGATGGCTGGGATTACAGTGTGACCGATTCTCCCAACAAGATACAGTCAAGACTTCAACTAAATTGTCACTTAAATAAACAGCAGTAGCTCATCAGTAAGTACAGATTAAAGTGATTTTTTCAACTCGACGATTAGTGAACCTTTCTTATCGTATTAGTTACAATAATTTCTCTTATCGTTAACCTTGGTTCTCTCAAATGATTGCCAGCGTATAAAATAATCTCAAATTAGTTTTCGAAATAAAAACGAATCAACGGTAAGACAAACCGAGGCAACAGTTTAAAAAAAACTTGAAACAAGCACAGAGGGATCAAAGTTAACTTTTTGACGTTACTTTACGATCCGAAACAAAATTAGGTAAGAACATGAGAGTAAAGCAGTTACAATGAGTAGCATTGTTAGTTCGATTTACAAAAATATCATCCCGAAAATATACTAAAATCAAATGTAAGTAATGGGCGACCGTGGGGAAACATGAACAGCTTGAGGCATATGTATTACATTAGTGGACTTAATTTGAAGCTTCACTACTTCATATAAACAAGTGAATGTTCTTATCGGAAGATTTCCCGTCCTCAGACACTCCAAATTATAAGGATATTCGCGATATGGTGCAGCGACCAATCGCAATACATATGTTACACTAATAAACATTTAGCATGCTTTTCGTTTTGACTCTTAATATACATTGATTGTTGTTCGTATTTTCTCGATGTTAGTCAAATGAACAGATGAGTGTATTGTTATTGGAAAGTATTGATCAAACACGTAGCCAATACCCATCACTCTGAAATTCTGGTCCACATGCATGCTCATGCACCCGAGTACTAAAAACCATTAGGAAGTCCTTTCTGAAAATCTATAAACTTTGACAACTGTGAATATCACTAGTCATTTAGCACAGCCCACCTTTCGAAACAAGTATTCTTCACTACTTAGGTGTACATCTTACTCATCAGCAAAAGATAGAATAAACGTGGGTATTTTCCTGAAGAGTGGCACACCCTTGGTCGAATATTTGGTCTAACTTATTTGAAATAAACATTGTAATCTAAAGAAGTAATTTCGTGCATAACAGCTAACATTGAATGTACTAAATGACAAGACTAAATAACTGGCAGTCAGCCAGTTCCATTTTTTAAATCCGGGTTTGCATTATTTAGATAATATTATCGGGATTAAATAACAAAACTATTTATGGATTAGCAGGCTTCATTGCAGTGAAATGAGTGCTATTGGTTTTTAGAAATGCTACATAGATTGTGTACATCACGTGCTAACATGCCTTTTAATATTTTCATTGTCTTCAACAATTCATTTTTTATTGTTCAAAGCACATGAATAATTAACAGACACCTATACATTTGTAGATTGGTTTACGTTAGGATATATGCATTCGGTTTCCATTTCAATAACCCATAAAATCTAGTCTTTAGATTCTTTAATAATAATGGTATTATGTTTACATTTACTTCTACAACAGCCACATACAGAGTAAGAGTTCTGCCAAAAATTGACACTAAGGGGATGGACAAATCACAAGTTGATGAACTTCTCAATGAAACTCGTAAAGAAATGGTTGCTGCCTTTGAACTGTTGAGGAATCCTTCAAACTGAATGAACTTAGCATACTTAAAGTTCATTTACTTATATTGTTTCATTGTAATATACATTAATTATATTTCTTACTTTTCTTATCAAAACCTGTACACGTCTATTTGACAAACTACCTAACTGGTGATCTTTACTTTTTTTTATCAATGCTTCCTCTACCTAGGTAACTTTAAAACATGACGTATTTACCGCAAGCATAAAATTTATACTTAAATATGAAATGCGAAGTTTTGTTGTTTGTTTTTTGTTTCAAATAAAAATAAGAAAAGTAGCGGGTTCAAACGACTCTTAGCGCTGAATAATCCTGTTGTTATCGCAAACCTTCAAATGGATATTCTTGCTATTATCACTCAGTCGCAGGTATAATATCGCTTTGTAAATCAACCTTATTATCTGCGGAAATTTGTTTAGCAGTCTACTCATGTATCGAGACCCTTTTACTAAACAAAGGATTTGCTTTTAAATAATACGATTTAGTTCGTTTGTTTGATTATGTAATTATTACATGGATCACACTTGACTTTTCATCTCTTTAATTTCCTCACTCTTGAATGTGAAATGTAGTACCTGATATTGCTAATTTAGTAATATTCTTTCCTAATACTAAGCTACTGACTAACAGTTACCTTTTGTAGGTTTTATTGACTTACCTCATTTGATCCTTTCAGAAGGAATATGTGCCTATTTAAGTGAAGTACATTTTGTAGGGTTTGGTCTTTAAACTTAAAGCATCCTAGCTTTAAATTCAATTATCCAATGTAGTTTTATCCAATACTAGTAGAGTTATGATTGTTTTTTTCATCTGGAATTGTTGTAGTTTGTGTCAGGTCTATCATACTTCATATACCCTTAACGTTCAATCAAGAAGTTAGCTTCAAGTGTATTTTCACAGTATATGGTGGTCAAAGTAAATTCACACGCAATATATCTATTTAGGACCCTAAAGAATGTGTACATCGTTGGTTCAGAATCAAGCTATTTGTAATTTCTCCAAATAAATCATGGATTCATCGGACAATAATTTTCTATCGTTTGTTGAAATGTTACTATTGTTGTGGCTATAACTTCTTTACAAGAGATTATAAACAAACCATATGAAAGAATCTCCAGAGGAGACAGGGGTAGGTTATCACTGACTTCAGTTTTATCAAAGAATACAATTGATTGGTTACGTTTTACGTGGGCCATCTTTAAAGTTCTTGCAACGAAGTTTTTGTTTTGATGCTGCGACTGAGGGGAAGAGATTGATATGAGTTGTAAAATCAAAGGTGCTTTTAGATTAACTTCTGATGAAATATCAAGACTCTAAAAAGGATCTGCGTAGCTCATTAGCTTGATACACCATCAGCAAGACTATCAATTCTCCTCTAATTTGTGTTTATTCTTCTTGTCAGCAGGAAGATATACTTTCAAGTTAGTCCAATTCTTTTTAATTTGTATCGGTTGATACTCGTCCTTGATTTTATCACATAGTTTTCCCTCTTATTCCTTCGCGCATTTCCTTGAACCCCTTTTGTATCAAGCTAACTTTGTGTTCTGATACTGTTGTGCATATATCATTACCAATATTTTTCAATTAGGTATGCATCTGAATGGTAAATACATGACGATAGATTCGTCCAATTTATGGTATTCTTAATTTGCATTAATTTGGAAATGCAGTATACTTTTAAATTAGTCCACACATCATCTATTCCTATAGTTAATCAGACAAATATGAGTTGCTTAATGATGGTATCCATTTCCATCCCAAATTTGAGTTTCTGGAGATATTGATTATCTCCTGCTTAGGGTAATTTTCCAGTTAAAAAAAGCGTAGGTCCATGCTAACTTTCGAATACACTACAAACATCTAACGTACGTACTCTGTTGTGAAACTGACTTGGATTTCACTTCGAGGATTTTAATTTTCTTATGCAATTTCTGACCGTTATTTTGCCACACGATAAGCTGATTTTATGATGAAGATATTCATAATGTACAGGAATATTATGCAGATGACATTTCAGTCAATAGAAGATCTTTTATGAAAACCTATATTCTCCTAAATATCTGATAATAAATTTAATTAAGATACTCTATAGTGTTATAATGAAATCCTAGATTTCGACTTAGTTATATTACTATCATCCTGTCTTGGCGTATCCCAGCAACGAAGAAAACAATATTTAGCTATTCATAATGAGTCAAATGCGTGGCGAATTTAAGTTGCCAAGCGAGGCATCGCTGCTGCAAGCGTTCATTTAGTAATAATCTTCGATTTGGCAATTGAAAAAGAGCTAATCTGTATTCCTAATGTACTCACCAGCAATGAATATCCAAATAGATTCATCAGTACGTAGGTGAACTAGATGCGAATAAAGACGAAGTCCTGAAGAAGTCAATATTTTTAACACTACAGTTTAAAAATGGTGTTGAGAGTAAGATACTAGCCCAGAGATTAAGAGAGGTCTTAAAAGTAGCATTCAGTATGGTTAAACTTAATGTGGTATTTTACAATCTATTACCCCAACTAAAGACATACTCCCTATGTTCTTCAGCTTTGTGTGTATTTATCAGTTCACCTGCTCCTGCGGAGCCAGTTATATAGGGCGCACAAACCAGGATATCCGTTATCGTATCGCCGAATACCATTTTTTCTGGCTAAACAATGGACAACTCAGATTAAAAGCTATGTTCTGACCCGCTTGGTTGACAGAGGACATCGAGTTTATCTGAATAAATTTTTTAGAGTCATCAAACGTCATCCACAAGCCTAATCTTTGCCTTGGCGATCAACATGGCCCATATCAAAAAGGAGTGGAAATAAAAATCCTTTAAGCGTTTTCTTTAACTTTTCTGAATTCTACTAATCTTTCATCTATGTATGCTTACATTTGCTTAATAGTCGCTTTTTAATTCTCACGAGATTAATATTGAAATACTTCTCTGTTATCACTTTATGTATGACTTATTACGAACTCTCATTTATCAAGATTTTTCAACATTTTGTTTTTACAAAACCCGTTTGTCTCTTGTATATACATTACACCATCTTTACCCTTTCCTGGTACTAATATTTGATCTTTTATCAAAACATTTTATTTATTGTAATCAATTAGTTTTTATCATCATGTCCGTATTCATTCACTTACGTTTTATAACTTTTGAATAGTTGTCATCTTATCCATCTCATATTTTTGTTAATCATTTGGAGTTATCTTTAGGAACACATTAGTTCTTGTTATACCATAATCTAACTCGCCACCATTTGACTGGTACCGGTTTTATTATCATTATATATATATATATATATATATATATATATATATATATATATATATTAGTGAAAATCTACTTGAAAAGGAGTTTCTTCGGTATATTCTTTTGTTAAATATTTTGAGGAGGTTTTCACTGTATTTAAGTTAAGCTTCTTTACCAGTGAATCATAAATAAACGCAATTTATATAAATTATGTTGACCAAAGTATTCGTATTATGACATGATGAAAAGTCGTCATGAAGAAAATGCATGTTGCTACAATAGCGAAAAGTGTGTTCCTTAGTAATCAGAATTGCCTATTTTAATAATTGTTAATATTACTAGCTAGGTGGAACGAGGAGTAAACGGGTAAAAATTAACAAGACATAAATTCCTTGCTATATTTTGTAGTTTGATATCTCAACTAGGCTTTAAAATCATAACTGCAATATCTTACACATCAATAAAATTTCTAACAGCTTCATTGGGAATTGCTACTGTACAAATTCCTTTAGGATTTTTTTTCCTTTAAGATTGAACTGTGAAATATTTTGCTTGTGTCGAAGCATTAACATTTACATGTTTGTTTTTCCTAAATACAATAAAATTACAACCAATCAAATAAAGATATGGACACTTTCTAGTTTACAATCAGTAAATCTGAAAAATCTCCTATCGGTCTTTATCCAATCATACGTCTTCAAGAAATGTAACTTCTCTCTTGGTTTTTGACGTATCTAAACGTGATTCTATTCTCTTTCCAACTTTTTGAAGGATTTTCTCGTGACTTGGTCGCATGCCTACTTTGTCTTCTGGATCTAACCATATTACGTTAGCACCTTCTACAGCAAATAACTAAAATTGAAAATAATTAGAGCAATTACATATTCATTTTCAACCTGTTTATGATTAAAGTGAAGTACGTCGCTGTTATCCGGTTCATTTTTTGTGATTTTTTATAAATGAACAAAATATTGTCTCTCTATGCGTTTACATAATGTTAATATAATTTTTTTAAAAATGTAGTCCATAAACTAAATGTGCATTTTATGTGTCCGGCCTTCAGCCACAGTGTTTTGGGCATGAATTGTATTAGTAACCGGTTATCCAAACTGTATAGAGTCGTGTTAGGTCTGAACCTGTCACATTCTGATTGACAGGCAGTCACCTTAACCAATAAACTAACACTCCGCTCGTTTTATTACTAAATCATTATAAGATGACATGGGCAAATTATGGGTTTGCAGAGGTGATATTCAATCATTCGTATTTATTCATGTGAATAACAGCTTTATATTGTTACTAAACGATATGTAACGACATCCTATTGTATAAATTCATACTTTTGATGATTCTATCATTTTTGTCCGTATTCGTCACATTTGTCTGATATTTATTTATAAGCTCTAATTATTTTTCATATTGTGTGGGTGTGTGTAACATGGGTTAGAATTTCATAAGTAGCCTCAAAATTGAAGATATTCTTTATTGATAGAAACTAGTTCGAAAAAAGACTGAATCTAAATCCTTTCACAGATTACCTCCAGATATCTTAGCATCAATATAAATATACATTTGTTAATAAACATTAAAAGAATGATAAAGTAATTTACTAAATATACCTGAAGAAGTTCATCACAATCAATTTCTGGATCAGTAACATGTCTATGCACTACAATTGGTTCTATCCAGGCGTTATCTGTATTAACTGTATCATCTATGTATCCGGAATATATCTAAATAAAAAATTAATTGACTGAATTAAATATAGGTAGCTTTATATCTAATGTTGACAAGCTACAGCTTATCAACTATTTTTGTCTTAATCTATACATTTACAGGTTGAAAATAAATAGGTATGTTATAAATTTAGTGCTAAATTGTTGCAATAGATTAATTCAGTGGTTGAGATCATGATTGTCGAGTGTATATTTTGAACATATTTAGTATTTTGTTTTAACTTCCAATATTGATCGTGGCATTTATAGATGTTTAAGTAATAAACTAAAGGATAGGTATTTTACATATGTTCTTAAGTTAGCGGCTAATATGAAATTGCAACTGGGTTATAGCACCACTAAATATCTGTGCATGCGACTTCAGTCAAAACACTATGAATCACACATCGGATACTTTAAGTGAAAATTATATCAGTTGCCGATAAACGCATTTATGCATCTAATATTTAAGTTGGATTGTGACTGGCAAGCGGAATCCAGGACGCGCGTTTCGTCCTATTTGGGACTCATCGGCTGGGTGTACCTGCATCGTTTTACTGAGACAACTGACATATAAACTGGCATTTTAAAACGTTCAGCTTAACTAGCTTCTTGATAATCTTTTGTTTCTCAAGCTTGAAAAACGGCTGAGGTTATCCGTATCCAATAAGTGTCTTATATTCACTAATTTCAGTCATTTTTTCGTTCATTTAGTGGGTGTGTTGCACATTGGGGCGTTATTATCATTAAAGATTTCTTTCCCAGCCCTCACTCATTATTTTTACGTCTTTTATCTGGCATATCGACTACGCTAGATTCATACATTCACTGAAGTCATTTGGTGACAACTCTAAACGGTTGGAATGAAAATATTAATGTGAATTAAGCTCTAATATGCAACGCTGACGAACAGTTTCAGACCTGGACGTGGCTGTATAGACCAAATATTCACACTTCGGCAGGTTCTGGAACATAGACACACTTTTAGACGCCCAACAATAGTTGTATTCCTTGACCTTAAGGCGGCATTTGACTCTATCGATCGTAAGGTTATGTGGCAATGTCTGTCATTGAAAGGCGTACCACAGAAGTACATTAACCTTATACAAGCTCTCTACTCGAACACTACATGTCGAGTCAGAGCTTATGGCGGATTGTCATCAGAATTGATTACCTCAACTGGTGTTCGTCAAGGTTGTCCGCTTTCCCCATTTTTATGTAATTTCATCATTGACACACTTTTAGAGTTGACATTTTCATCGTCTGACTTCGGCGGGGTTGACCTCCTTCCAGGAGATAAACTTGTTGACTTGGAATATGCAGATGATATAGTTCTCCCGGGTGAAGATGCTGATAAAATGCAGAATCTTTTGACTACCTTAAACATGAATGTAAGGATGTTTGGGATGCGATTCTCTCCACCCAAATGCAAAATGTTACTTCATGATTGGCTTGATTCGACACCGAAGTTAGTGATAGGGAGTGAGACAGTTGAATGTGTTGACCGCTTCACTTATCTTAGGAGCCTCATCAGTCCTGACGGTCTGGTGTCTGCTGAAGTCTCTGCGCGTATACATAAGGCCCGATTAGCTTTTGGGAATTTGCATCACCTGTGGCGTAGGCGAGACATCCGACTACTGACCAAAGGACGCGTTTACTGCGCAGCAGTTCAATCCGTCTTACTCTATGGATGTGAAACATGGCGATTAAGGATAGAGGATATTCGTAGGCTCCTGGTATTCGATCATAGATGTCTTCGAAACATTGCTCGTGTTTGCTGGGACCATCGAGTAAGCAATACGTGGGTTAGGAATAGAGTAGTAGGTAGATACGGTAAGTCTATTGATGAAGTAGGAAAACTCCATCAGCTAAAGTGGTTAGGACATGTGTTACGTATGTTTGACCATCGCCTACCTCGACGAGCAATGCTGTCTGGTGTAGGAGTAGGCTGGAAGAAAGCTAGGGGCGGCCAAACCAAAACATGGCACCAGTCCATAAAGTCATTGACCGTTGGGCTGAGCCATGTTAATAGGTGCAGACTACCCGGTTGGGGTCCGCGTGACGCTCGTAATAAATGGTTAGAGACTTTGGGTGATATGGCTCAAAATCGTTGGCAATGGCGCAGGTGCATCCACTCCTTGTCTTCCTCCAAATTCTAAGTTTCTGAACTTATCATAATTTTCTCTTTACTGAATCATATTTTCTTAAATCTTATCTGCAATTTCTACTCTCTTCCATTAATACTAACTCTGTTACTACCTCCCCTACTCTGGGATTTGATTCGACAATTTAATCTCTATCTGGTAATTTGGGTATGGCAACTTGAACTGATGTACGCATGTACCAAGTTCTACGTTGTAACTGTCTGTCTGCTGATGGACAAAATTAGTCAATCGAAATGCTGCTTAAAACGTGGCGAGTATTGAAAATGTTAAAAAAAAACCAGTCATCTTATTGCGTCTGATTTTTGTCTTCTGATTATATATTTGTTCGAGATTAGTAGATAAGATCTTATGAGTATTCATGCATTCGATTGTGTCGACAATGTTCTCATTCATCGGTGAGAGAGTTGTATGCTATGATTTCAAACATAATGGACATCAATCATATTAGTTCTCTTTTGTTCATTCCCTGTACGTCTTAAGATACAAGATTCTTTATCATTCGACGCTGCCCATTCTTCCAACTCATCCATTTTTCTAATAAGTATATTTTTGTTCAGTTTTTTTTGGAATTCCTGTTGTCAATACAGTTTTTACTTGTTATCTCTTTTCATCTTGTACATTTCATTATTTTGTTTACATGAGATGTGTCACTTTAGACTGTATCTTTTAGAGTCCTATGTTATATAAGGCTAATCGTCATACAATGCCACTAGTTTCCTGTTAGTATATATCATTATCAAGGTTAGATTTGATAATTTAAAATAAATTGAGCATTAGGTAGGTTATTTATAAAAAAATGAGTGATATATGTTTGTAATACTCTAATCAGCAGAAATTAAAATTTTAAAAGTTTCACTAATGCCATTAGACCACGAGTTTGTCTCAGGTATGTCGATGACACCTTTGTCGTTATTAAAACACTTAGTTGAGAACCTTCTCAAAACGAATCAACACTTTATCAGCAAATCAAATTCACTTTATAAAGTGAAGATGTACACAATGAGTTACCATTTTTAGACTGCCTAGTCGAAAGGAATTTGAATGGAACTCTTAATTTGAGGATCTATCGTAAACCTACCCACTCAAATCGATATATCGATTTCACTTCAGCACATCCCTTCAGTGGAAAAATATCCCTAGCTCTAAACTTATTCAGAAGAGCCAATAAACTAATTACATCAGGTAATAAGAAAACTGGATACAAAAATATAATTAATATCTTACGATTTAATAATTTTCCAATGAATATTATTAAAAATATACAAAACGCAACAACCTATTATTAATTAATAATGAATCAACTGAAATGTCATGGATTGGTACAGCTGTTCTACCTTACCACTGTGACACAGCAGAATAATTGCACAGGATTCTAAAGCAACATAGAAGTCAAGCATTCTACAAAACTACCAACACTATTCGAGGTGCATTAGTTAAAATAAAGGACAAGATCCCTTTGACCTCTACACAGAATTGCGTCTACAGGCTAGGTTGTGTTGATTATGATGCTCTCAATATTCGAGAGTCTTCTCGAGAAATTAGAACTCGTGCCAATGAACGTGAAAGCTACACTAAGCGACCTCCTAACAATCCTGTCAAACTAGAAAAATTACAAACCAAATCAGCTATAACAGTGCATACTATCTATCACAACCATGAAATCGATGTTAAAAATGTTTAAATTAGTCAAAAAGGTTTTTCCAATTATAAAGAAAGGCGAACAGGTGAAGCGCTCCACATATTGTTAAATTCAACTGCACGTAACAAAAAGGAAAACCTTACTATTCATCCAACATGGACTTTCTATCCAAGCAACCATAATTAAAGTACATCAAATTTCATTCATGTTAAAACAATTTTATCCTCAATTCACATATTTTCGACAATCTTTCGCATTATACTAACATATACATGTCTTACTTCAAATCACCTTGACTCAAATGACATGACACTATCAAACTACCATTTTGATTGCGCGAACTTATTTTGATTTGTTCCATTGTATTCTTTAATCATGTGTTAATTCACTTCGGTTATTTATTTTTCTCTGAAGAAGCGACTTAGACTAAACCGCGAAATGTCAGAAAATTTAGTTTCTACTTATTGGAATATTATAAATATGCATCACTCATTTTTGTTATCTCCTGTTACTTTATATCGCATTCAAAGTTTTCATTAATTTTAAGTTGATAAAATAATGAGTAAGAATTTTCAGACTCGTCACTTACAATTTTTATTGGCAAGTGATTGAATTTGTTCAGTGTTTGTTCTAAAATTGCTCTCTTTTCTGGTTTTAATTTTGTCAAACGTCCAAGACAACTTTGTGTAGCAACACTAAATATTTCTTTTACACACACTTTTAGATTGCAATCAGTAGGATGTTGTACTAAATACTGAAATATAACAAAGGAACAATGATAATCTCGGAAATAGTTGAAAGGCAACGAAACTACTACTTGTTTTTAAATAACAAAACCGTAAGTGGATATAAAGTCCTAATTCTAATAGTTTATATGCTTCAACTATCCTGCACAAGTGATGTGATTCACATTAAAGTTGGCTTCGTTTGTTGGTAGGTACTTAAACTAAAGGAACTGTTTTGGTTTACTAGGAGGATAAGATATTTTAATGTTTCTTAAATATTCGTGGTAATCTATTAAATAGCCTATTTACTCCTTAAGGTCGTTACACTGTTGTCAATATCTGTAATATCGTTACCTTGGCAACACTAAGAAGGGATGTGTTGTCACTTTGGTGACTAATTAATGTCAAGCTAATGTGGAATTAAGATATAATCTATTCTTGTATACGTTTACAGATGGCTTTAATATTGGTTAAATTTATATTCTTAGTTTATAGATACCATTACTAAGGGACGACTTGATAATTTCAAATAAATTGAGCATTGGTTTGGATAGTTTATTCGATTTTCATTGACAGTACTTTCACCATATACAACGACACGCTGTTGTGCCGGCATTATTTTGTAGCATTTTTCATTCCACGTTTTCATCGTATAAATTAATTTTAATATTGATTACTTCTAGCAATTTCTGAGTATCTCGTACTTTGTTACTGCTTCGCTCGGATCGTAAAAGTGTATACACAATTTACGTAGCAATTATTAACATATACATTTTCCCTTTATTGCCTCTAAACTATTGGCTTCCTTTATACTCCTGCAGGTTATGAAAAATCTATGAAAGACTCACTTCCTAAATGAAAGTTTGTTTTGACTTTAGTCGTTGATGTATTTATGATGGGACTAGAAGGAAAATGCATAGGTAGTAATTTTATGATATGAAATCAAACATAACTGTATAGAACTCGGATTTATTTGTCTGTCGCAACCCTTCATTTGAAGCCACAGGAATTGTGCAACTCACCGGCTTTTATGTGGCTCAGATTAGAAGCTAGAGGTGATCCTTCTGTAGATTTTATCACATCAGGTGACCTATCTAAAATGAATGAAAGCTTCTTTGGCTATATTTTCAAGTGAACTGTTACTGTTCACTCATATACGAAACGCACAATCCTTCTTTCCTCTACTTTACTATATTGTCACTTCATTTATGTAGCATGATTTTAATGATTTACTGCACTGGAGTTCATAGGCTCTACATAAATGAAATAAATATTCAATGTTTATTGGAATTAATTTACTACAAAATGACTCACCCATGGTAGTTGTGAGCCTAATGTGATTTTGTGAGCAATAACTCTAAACGATTCTTTTATTTGATTGTTTAAATCAGATGAAAATTCACCTGATTGCCTTGTAATAACAATTATTATAGCTGAATTTGCCCCCCATTCAGGTAGATTTCCTTTTCCACTAACTCCAGTACGACCACCAGGATTTCTGGGATAACCAGTTATTGGATCAGGTAAAGGAGCTTTGGGACTAGGTGTTTGAAGTTGCTGTTTTCTTGTCTCTGAAATGTCCGAGAACTTTACAGGATCACTCCATCCTTCAATTGTATAAACTGGTGGTTTCCAACCTAAGCACATCGGCTTATGTGATTGTTTCTGAAATGAATGTAGGATCATGGAAACAATTTTAAAGATGTCTTGCAAAAAACGACTGAAGGTAAAAGCCCTTCATTATTTTGATAAAGAGGCAAAGCATTTATTTGTTACCCCTTGATTCATGAATAGTCTTTATCGAATATATCACTTCATACTTCAAATTTCAAATAGCAATAGTTATAGAAATCATCATGTGCTTATTGGTGACTAAGTTCAAGAAGCGATTCCAGAGCTCTACTGAAGTATGATCAGTGACGTTCAACCTTATCAGGCTTCAAGCAATTACAAATCAGCAGTATTTGATGCAGTTGCTTAATAAATCCCGAATTTGAATAATGCAAGAACGACAACAGAACGACAGCAGAATACTTTGAATTCAGCGTATTTCGTTGCATTCTCATCAGCTACATACATGCTATTGATTTTAGTTAACTCAAATTGTTATTAATACACATATTGATTTTGTCAATTGAATCGTTTATCTGCTAACATCGATCTGTTACTACCAGGGCAGTTGAAGATTAACCACTGATTCCTTTTGAATACAAATGTCAGGTTTCAATCTTCAATTGCAATGGCCTCAGCAAAGTTTAATAGAATCGTTTTATGTTGTTTATTGATGATTTCAAAAGCATTTGTTACTATTAAAAACGGTTGGTTCTTTCAAGCACAGGTTCTTTGGGATATGTTTAATAAATCGTAAATTGGCCCGTCTTTCTGTCCTTCCAATGTACCTGCTTTTGCAAGTACATGTGAACTGGCAAATACAATTGGAGGTGACATGAGACGGATATTTATCAACTTTTGTTTGACTTATTAACATCGTGTTTTGTAGAGCATCAATAGTTTGGCTGCAGGAATATTTGTTTGATGGTTATTCTAAGTCTTTGATCAAATAGTTCGGTCACTTGATCTCCTTTAAATACTAGTTGAATAAATAGCCATTTCTTTTCGGGTTTCTCAGCTTCGAATTTTTGATTACATCTATTAGGTATACTTCTCAACAACATTACTCAGTTATTGGATCAGGTAAAGGAGCTTTGGGACTAGGTGTTTGAAGTTGCTGTTTTCTTGTCTCTGAAATGTCCGAGAACTTTACAGGATCACTCCATCCTTCAATTGTATAAACTGGTGGTTTCCAACCTAAGCACATCGGCTTATGTGATTGTTTCTGAAATGAATGTAGGATCATGGAAACAATTTTAAAGATGTCTTGCAAAAAACGACTGAAGGTAAAAGCCCTTCATTATTTTGATAAAGAGGCAAAGCATTTATTTGTTACCCCTTGATTCATGAATAGTCTTTATCGAATATATCACTTCATACTTCAAATTTCAAATAGCAATAGTTATAGAAATCATCATGTGCTTATTGGTGACTAAGTTCAAGAAGCGATTCCAGAGCTCTACTGAAGTATGATCAGTGACGTTCAACCTTATCAGGCTTCAAGCAATTACAAATCAGCAGTATTTGATGCAGTTGCTTAATAAATCCCGAATTTGAATAATGCAAGAACGACAACAGAACGACAGCAGAATACTTTGAATTCAGCGTATTTCGTTGCATTCTCATCAGCTACATACATGCTATTGATTTTAGTTAACTCAAATTGTTATTAATACACATATTGATTTTGTCAATTGAATCGTTTATCTGCTAACATCGATCTGTTACTACCAGGGCAGTTGAAGATTAACCACTGATTCCTTTTGAATACAAATGTCAGGTTTCAATCTTCAATTGCAATGGCCTCAGCAAAGTTTAATAGAATCGTTTTATGTTGTTTATTGATGATTTCAAAAGCATTTGTTACTATTAAAAACGGTTGGTTCTTTCAAGCACAGGTTCTTTGGGATATGTTTAATAAATCGTAAATTGGCCCGTCTTTCTGTCCTTCCAATGTACCTGCTTTTGCAAGTACATGTGAACTGGCAAATACAATTGGAGGTGACATGAGACGGATATTTATCAACTTTTGTTTGACTTATTAAACATCGTGTTTTGTAGAGCATCAATAGTTTGGCTGCAGGGAATATTTGTTTGATGGTTATTCTAAGTCTTTGATCAAATAGTTCGGTCACTTGATCTCCTTTAAATACTAGTTGAATAAATAGCCATTTCTTTTCGGGTTTCTCAGCTTCGAATTTTTGATTACATCTATTAGTATACTTCTCAACAAATGTCTCAAGGTACTCATTTTGTTGAAGACATTCTCTTATGATTGCAATTTTATCGTCAAGTTTATCAGCAGTGCACAGGCTTTCATCTCTGTAGTGATTCGACTAAACCACGTTTATAGCTGATTGGATAATAGCTATGAAAATGGAGGTATTGTCCATTCCATGTCTCCTTCCGGAATATAAATCTCTGGCATATTCCGTCATCTCTTCGTGAAATTCCTAGATTTAGAAATTGGAATATCTTGTTCTTTTCGTACTCAATTGTATATTTGATGTTGGGATGAGCTTCATTAAAGATCTGAAGTAGTTTTTTTCTCTTGGTTTATGTCGTCTCATATAGTAAATGTATCATCAACATACCTTCTGTAGTGTTATTTGGCTTATTTCAGGTATTAACTTTGTTTTTTTCCAGATTAGCAATAAATATGTCAGCGAGTGCTGGTCCTAAAGAGCTTCCCATAGCTACACCATCTGCTTGGTAGTATAATTTATCATTGAAATGAAATTGAACGTTTTTTGTGCATAGCCGTATAAGTCGTTTATGTTGTGTTGTCGGTATGAATAACTGTTCGGAATGTTGTCTTATTATGTCAATGGTTTCTTCCAGGGGAATATTGGTAAATAATGCTGATATATCTTAAGATACCATTAGTTTATTAAATATTTTTAGTTGGCATACTAGTTCAGTGAAATCAAATGTATCTTTTAAACTGAATACAGACAGCTCTTTGCGAATCGGTTCTAATTTGTTGGCCAGCCAGCGAGCTAGCGTATGACATAGCGAATCGATCATAGAAATTATTCGTCTCATTGGTACCTCAGGTTTATATAGTTTGCGTTGCCAATGCATCAATTTTAGGCGTGGACCGCGTGGTTTCAATTCATTGTATATAGTTCTGTCATTTATCTTTTGTTTTAGTAGTTCTCTAAGATGTTTAGTTACTCGGTTTTCTAGTGCTGCTGTTTTGTCTTTGTTTGATTTTCCATCTTTGAATTTACATTGAATTTAAAGTATTCTGCAAATATTGTCGTTCTTGCATTATTCAAATTTTTGAAGAGAACAAATTGCCTGATATCCCGAATTGGGTGTAGCTAAAACCACAAACCACTAAATACCGACCTAGTAGTTTGAAATTAATTTCTCACCACAAAGTCTGGAGGTCCTTAGTTCGACCCTTGACTGGATCATGAGTATATATTTCTAGATGTGTCCCATACTGGAGTAAAACAATTATTCCACGTTCCTAGTTTTACAGTGGTTGTCTATCTACAAGTAGTTTGTTATGTGTAACTTAAAATAATTATTGATTAAAAAAGTGTATATCAGATTAAACAGAAGCTAATATACGCACAAAATCGGTAAGTTTTCATGAAATCGTACTGCGATTTCTTTACATTACAAATAAGTTTAATTACGATAATACCATACGGAAGCATATTTTTGACAAGTTACCAATACATTAATGATGCTATAACTTCATTCTTTGTTAATTTCATTAATGAGTTACAATCTAGTTTATCTCAACGTCCGCTTGATTTCTTTGTTTACTGCATAGTAGTGTTTAGATCGACACTTTAAAATGATACTTCAAACGGAAAATGGATCACTATTGTGTAATACTGAATGACTTTGGAAATTTCTAAGATAAGACTATGATAATGAAATATCCCTCGGGTAAAATGGAGTGTATGAATTCCGATAGGTATTCTGCGGTAAACATAAATGGGTAAAGTAAGTGGATTCATAGTTTCCATTTTTAGTACATGTAATAATATATTACATAACCATTATCTAATAAGTCTTTCTATGTCACAACCTTTCCATGGACGAAATTGTTATCAGTAGAACGTTAAGTTTACATGGACATGGGACACATACAAATTTAAAGAATGCTTTAACAAAATGTATTAGATCTCGACGATACATTAAACTAGAATTTGGTATATTGAGCCTAAATAGTGTTAGAAATACATACATTCAAACCCATAAAGTTTTCACCAAACGGAATAAGTGATACGCAACTTCTTTTAATATAACAGCATTGTAAGTGATTTGGAGATGGAATCAAGCTTTAAAAATATTGAACTTGTGACTTTTCAGAAAAGCTGTCCGTGTGTGCATCAGTAGTTCTCCAAGTACTAAATAGAACCACTGAATTGTCACCGAGTAGTAATTGTTGTAAATATCTCAGGTTTATAGTAAATCAGTCATGATTTGAATGGCTTAGTGGTATCGTTTCAGACTGTGAAAGTAAGTGATTCAGATTTAAACTCCACAAGTAACAGAAATTGTTTCGAGACTCCACGTACGTTTCACTGATGGGTATCAACTAGTATGAAACCCGATTCCAATTTTACTTTCAACCATACGTATGATTATATAAGAGGTAGAAAAACTTAATCTCTCCAGTTAATGAAAGCTAACTATCCACCACTAAACAAGCATTCATACTTCATTAGAGTATAACTATACTTTTCTGATGTCTGAACATTGTCCATATAATTGGTTTACTGAATCGGTAGCATACTTATTGCGAGAGAATAAAACCCCTGGGTTCGAACTCAGGAAGAGTGATAGTGCACTCCATTGAGGAGGGTTACAGCTTTTCAGTAGTTTTGAATACCTGAGATTATCTGACCTTCTGTTTGATCAAAGTATTAATTTTCCAATAAATTAAGTAAAGTAAAACAAGCCTATCTGATACTAACGGTTAAATGAAATTCAATAATTTAAATTCAAGTCTGCAATAAACGTATTTTAAATATTTGCCTACACGATGAAATAAAGTTTTTGATTAAAAAAGATAACTAGATTAAAATATTTCAGTTAAGTCTTAATAACACATTTTTATCAGAGTATTATTGCTTACATCCCATGGTATTGGATATGGAAAAAGGCGAGGTGTGCGGTCTGCTGTAGGTGGTACAAATGCTGCATATTTGTGCGATTTTCTTTCGAAAACAGCCAGTTGACCACTTTTTGTAGTTTGAATTATTCTTGGCATTGGTTGTTCAGTTGATTTTGATCGAATGTATGCTCTTATTGGTTCTTCTCTAGCTGTACAAGAAGTTTAGAAGATATAAATATTAAAAGGAAAACCATTTAAATTGTGAAAGGTGATGAATATAGTTGATCTGGGTTTATATCTGCCAGGGAGTATCAATTGCTGATAAGCCTAGTTGATCATTGCCGACTAACGGAAGTGTTGAAAGTCTTATACAGTCTGATTGAATTATGAACTATCATTGGTTACAAGTGGATGAAACCTATGTCCTAACAAACTTGCAAGTAGCAATAACTTCACGTTATCAACCATTACTTTAGTTGATTGTGACCTGGGATGAATTAATCAATAATTGCAAGTATAATATTGTTATTATTATACAAGTGTGCGTGACCCGAATATGCTTTTTGATTGTGATGGCAGTTCATGTCGAATTAATTAATAAATAAAAAACAATCTGGAAAATATGGGAAATCGTTATTTTAAAATCAATATTCAATCATATTAGCCACATTAAATTTAATGGACAAATTAAAATTAAGGACAAAGATATTTTCTATTTACTTGTGAGTATTCTTTCAAGCCGTGAATCCATAGATTCATCCATGCCTAAAAGTAAAACAAAAGAATACGTAGAGAGAATGTGAGAAAAGGTTATTACAGATAGATCCATACTTAGTGGCAACAATAAAAGAGAACAGTATAATTATATCTAAACGTATGAGGCTTAACTTCCGACTTTTTCAGCCTCGTTTTGGAAATTAAATAATATATTTAGGACTAAAGAGATTATACATCATAATATGCACAACTAATCGATGTAAATAGTTAAAAATCACTTTGATGGACTTATAATGCCGTAATTTTTTTCTCATTGAGAACAGTAATTGCTTTTTTTAATAGTTAGCTTGCAGTACCGTATATTGGTTCACGTTTTAAAAAATGTTGCATGAGGATTAGCATTATAATGGCTAGATAAGTATATTCTCTACTATAAATTGATGATTTACAGGCCGTATCCCTTTAACATGGAACAATTTACGGAAAAGTACTATAATTTTGTCTAGGGCTTAGTAAACCCTTTTTATCAGTTGATCGAGCCGTTATACATTTACCGCAAAGTTTAGTAAAATCAGTGACATATTCATCAGTTATTTTTAAAAAGTTCTAAGTTTTTGTGATTGTTTCCATGCAAAAAATCAATAAGTAGTCAAATGATTCTTTGCACTGCATATGTGTGTACTCGTTTAATGCCAACGTATAGTTTTGAGTGGATATAAAAATATGGTGGCATCTTACCTGTTTGCTGTTTAGTTGGTGCTTCTGCAGGCTGCAGTTTCTGGAGATATCGTATAGATCCAGGTGTTCGACAGTAGCAGTTAGAAAGAAGAAAAATATGCTCAAATTATTAGGTTTAGAGTTGGTATAGTTTAAAAAATAAATAAATATCAGAATTTGTTTACAAACCATAAAATTTGCCGCTGTATTACTATTATCATAGCAATATTAATAATTACTATGCCTACAGTTATGGAATTTCCCAGAATCAACTTTCATAACTAATCGATTGACATCAAACCAGTCAGTCAAAATTAAAAGCTCAAGACGTGGATTAGATCAGAAACGTGAATATTCATTGCATCATTACAGATTAGTTCAACACTTGTAAATTTAAATAGTTCTGTAACTTAAAATTAATCATATTAGAAAGATATAAAACTGCATGCCAAAGTTTCGTGTGGCGATAATTCTTGGCGCTTCAACTTTCAACTAGTTTACTTTAAAATAAAAGTAAACAACGTGAATCGTGTATTAAATATGAAGTTGACAAATCACTATATGCTGATTGTAGGATTTCATCAGACGAATAGAGTAGAGATAAATGGGTAGAATTTGTAGTTCTTGATTTTGTATAACTAACTGACATAAACTAAACAACCAGTAGACACCAGGAAGAACTGAACAGATGTATCGTTTATGTTGTGGAGTCGTATCCTTAGCTCCACCAAGGATCGGACCTATGAGCTTTTGGAACAACTAGATCACTGAGCTGTCTCCTAAAGGTTGGTACTTTTAGCTTACTCAATTCGCGATATGTTTTCGTGACCCCACTCATTACTACCGGCGGTCTTATAGTACATCGTTAGCTGCAGAGCAGGGTCTAGAGTTCGATCACTGGTGGGGTCGCCGTTGTGTACTGATGGAGTCCTGTGTTAGGGCAAGACGCTGTCCAGTGTTTCTTGGTGGTAAATGCTTGGCTAACTCAGATCGGTTCGCTATATCAAACTAACATCCAACAATCCCCACAACACTCAATTATAATACAATTTGAAAATCCACATTAATCAGTAAATTAAAATGTACTTAAAGTAATAAGTTATAAGTTATTCAGAAGAGAACATTGTGAATGCTTCTCTTCCCACCGGTCTCATCAGTTCTATGTGATTTTTGACAACAATCATTTTGGCTATTAACCCCCTTACCTTGTTTAGAACAAAATCATCTATTCTTGTTGTGTAGTGTGAAGGGATTATGTGGATTTCATCAGTTTGTTGTCACAAAAAGAGATAGACATTCACTACTAAAACCATATATATATATATATATATATATATATATATATGTATAAGCAGCTGATACGTTTGTATCTTGTAATCTACGCAGCTCAAATTATTCTCATTCTCAGCCTTTATTGGCACAATAAACTTTTGATGTGCATATTGATTGTTTTCTGTGTTTTCTTTTAAGAAAATATCTTGCATGCACTGCTTAATTTCAATTCAATAATGTCATCTTTTTAATAATCATTAATTTATTGAAGTGGAAATTAAACCTGTAACATTTTTAGACGCTCAGAAGAATAGATTAGTGGAAATTATCTTTATTCTATTTTCACTCAAAATTTGGTACGACAACGTAAATGTAAACAAAAAAATCATGTCGTATAAATGAATGTTATTTATCTTTTTCAGTTGATGCAAAGATTTAGGCACTCAGTCAATAATTGTTGTAGTAACAAAGAAATATTAAGATGAGAAGTATATCCTCTTTCGTGTAAGAACTGAGAATTTCTAACTATTATTATTTATTAAAAACGGTATAAGTTATATTAAAGGGTGTAGCAGATACTGTTAAATGTGATGCTTCATACAACGAACTGAATTTAATTGGTGGACTATTGAAAATTCGGAAGCACTTGACCTCTTTTGTATCAGTGTTTGTATCAGTGTTCCTTAACAGTGGTCAAATCCAAGAGCTCTAAGCATGAAATAAATGACACCCATAGTAATGTATGGTAGTTGCACAATAATGACTGAAGTTAGAAATGTAATCATTCAATCGGAACCTAGTTGCATAAAGTTTATTCGCTTGTCTTTGAAGGTCTTTGAGTTGATTCCTAGTGGGTCTGATTAATCGTTCTGGCGAATAATTCTATTCTTAGAGGAAACATTTTTCTGGTTCCTTCTAGTTTCAGATGGTTTTTCAACATAAATCTATAAGTTAATTAAGGAAACGAAATACATGAACTGGGACATCAGCGTGGATAAATAGTGAGAGAGGATGATGAATCACAGACCATGACATCAACAACAGGAAGGTATACAATTTTACAAACAACTTACTTTTGTTGAAAGTAAGTACCAGTCATTGTTTTTCATTTAGTATGTATAAACAGTAATGATAACTACTCACTTGTAAGCTCAAGTCTTTAAGTAAACTGATTATTTTGTCAACTTTATCTTCAACAATTTTTAATCTTTCGGTTTTCGCTTCAACTCTTGTTAAAAAATCATATGTTGTTTGATAGTATGTTCCGATAGCTGTTGATATTTCGGATGACATATCAGTACCTTTATTCAATTGCATTACTGTGGTTCGAACGCTGACCATTTTTCCGGCACCTTTTTGTTTACGCTTTTTACCTTGAATAATATATCGATCATAATCCCAAAAACGTAATTTTTCCCAATGTATAAGACGTAATTCTTCTGGTGAACCAGTTTCATAAGATTTTCCTAAAATATGGAAGAAAAGAAAATTTTTATGAAAGTAAGTTTAGATTGTGATAAAACTAAGTCATTGGCAATAAGAGATCAAATGAACTGTCTTTATATATTTAATTGATTGTATTTGTCATCCCGGTTCCCTCAGCATACAGTGACTTGGATTTTAAATCACAAATTGAGTCAACAATATAATGGTGAACTTCGTGACATCTTTGAGTAACTTTTGTAAGTAATGTCAATTTATTAATCATGCGTACGTAACTCCACAGAACTTAGTGAACTTGTATATGCACTTCGAAGTAGTTAGCAAAGGCCAGCTGTCTCACTGAAACATAAAAGAGTGATTACAATATGTAATACAAGGGTTCACCTAATCGAATGTCCTACGAATTGGTTTCTCTACATGTATATAAGTATGTCACTAGTAATATCTTCAATAAATTGAAAACATGGAAATAGTGTTCTCTCGTAGACTATGCATTTACTCTGTAAAGGGTATATCTTAATATTTTTCTCAATAAATCATGATAAGTATCTATTTTTTAACAAAATTGACTTCTAAATAAATAGTTTATGCTCTAAGGAGTCTAATGGACAAAGGCTTCGATAACGTAAAGACTGATAATCAATAAAATTTCACTTTCCCGTTGTCGGAACTCAAAATTCATCAACCTATATATATATATATATATATATATATATATATATATATATATATATATAGAGAGAGAGAGAGAGAGAGAGAGAGAGAGAGAGAAAGATAACATGTATATGTTACTTACTAAATGGATGATCATTTTCTTTCGATTGTCTTTTACAAACTCTTATCAAATAGCATATTATTAAGTAGATGTACCATATCAGATTTAATGGAGGTGGAAGAGGTGAACGGCCAACATATTCTCCCACTATATGATATCTCTGTAATGCCCAGTATTTTGTTGATGCCGACTCGATTCTCATATACGTAGAGCTATAAAATGTTAAGATATGTATAATCGATTGAGACATCTCTTTGGGAAACTCATTAATAATTATAATAATGACTATATTGTTATTGTATAGCTGGATATTTGTATGCATAATATCTAGTGTCAACCAACAATTTATTTAGAATCGTATGTTTAGAAAAACTTTCAAAACGATGTCATATTACATTGTCTTTTTGTGTACGTGAAGAAGCAAAATTCATGGCTCGTAAATAGTTTTTAGTAGGATAAAGTACAGATAACATCAAAAATCATAGGTATGAATACTCATACGGTTATTGGTTGTGTAGAAAGTTATAAATATAACAAAATCATATGCGTCATGGGTATATGTATAAGCTTTGCCATTTTTCGCTTTCAGTATAACTAACAATTCATCACCTTATTGTATTAGGCTTATCTTCAATTGTTAAGAATGTATGTTTTACTTTAATATCCATCACTAATGGGATTTATAATAAAGATTAAGACATATTTGAACATATTTCAATGGTCAATGAACTGCAATGTCTAGATTACTTGAGTGATAGAGAATATTATCTTTTTCCTTCGTTTATATCGTCAGCTTCTTAACTTTATACTCCCAGAAGAGTACGGTTGCATGAACAGTTTATAGTATAATAATAATTCCTAGTTCTTTCTGATAATATATATTGGGGAGGGTTGATGCCAACTGATATAAGACTTTGAATTCCCCATGTGATACCTAGTCTGAATGCATAAAAGAATAAATCTTTGAGGAATGTTGCTAGTATTTTATCAGAAAATAGAATTTTCTTTGAGTTTATATATAAGCATGGGATTTCAGCCCAATGATAAAGAATAATAATTCACTGACCTAATATCCTCTCCTTTCGCATAACACTGTTACATAATCTTGTCGACGTAGGAGAAAATTAGAACAAAAGAACGAGTTTGATATCTAATTTTTTTAAAATTATCGGCTGTAGTAAGCATTTCAACTAAAGAATTTCTGTCACTCATGATACTTGTGGATAGCTAATCACTTTTAATTCACCCTATACATTGACACACTAGAAGTCTGTTTTCATACAACTTTTACTACAACCTAGTTCCTGATAGGTTTAATGATTACTCTTTGATCATTTTTTTAACGTTATATTTTTCGGAATATAAATAGCATTTGCAACACACCGTTAATTTATTCAGTTAGTTTCAAGTTCATTATGCTCCCATCGTTTTATTCCATCCATCAGTAGACAGTACTACATAATACCGAACTAAAATCAAAATAAATTTTTTGTTTTTATTGGTTTTTCGTTAGATCTTCTAGTTAATATCAGTTTAAAAAACAAATTATTACTAAGTTTTGGTATTTTCCCTTAATATCCAGCAGTAGTGTTCTGGATTTTGTTACATCCTGTATTCCATTGCTAGCCACATACGAACTATAATGGAAATGTATGACTAAAGACTATACCTTTGAGCACACAGTAACGGAAACTGATAAGTTACTATCCTAAATATCAACAAAAGTAAATTAAAAACGGTTACAATATTTTCATTTACATAAATAAATTTCCAGTTATATTGCTACATATTAAAGAAAATCTTGCACGATAGGTTTAAACTTACGCAAACATAGCAATAACAAGATTCAATAGTAAAACTTGTGTAAGTATCACATATACACCAAGAAGAATGGGTGATAACCATGTAGACCAACCTCCTGGACAATTAATTTTATTATTTTTGCACGAATCCAATAAAACTACATTAACGGAGAGAATAACCATACAGATAATTAAGTAAAGTTATTCTGAAATATGTTGTCTTTTGATTTACATAGAGTTTTAGTGTAAATATTATTGGATAAGCGTTTAGTTTCGAATTATTTTTGACCTTATTTATCATTCTTGATCTTAAATTTTTCATTTGTTTAGGTTTAATCTTCGAGAAGTGATGAGCACAATAGATTTTACACCAAATTCGATAGAAAACCTTAATCACTTTAAATCAACTGATCTAGATTGTGCGCATCACTTCTCGAAGATTAAATCAAACAAATGCATTGTTTGATTAAGGATTGCTCCATACAACTCAATGATTTAAGATTTCGTTAGTTCTGTGAAGATTGAACACGTTTTCAGGGTGAAACGTTTAAATTGCTTACAAAATACTCATCATCAAGGGTTTTTACGGGTACAATTTCTACCTAATTTTATTAAATATATCTTAAAGTTTGATACCTCCCTAATGAAAGCTTTACTACTATTTTTCATCTTTAGTCTTTCTTAAGAAAAATCCTTTGAACACAATCTAATCTGTGTGTTTTCTGCTTGTTGATGCTAAGGACTAAGGTTATTCTGTTTCTTTTGTCATATATACATTCTGAGTGGATTACCTTAATGATCTTATGATCTAAGTGAAAATACTTTCTTCGTAGTGTATGACATTTAATGTAGTCTAATCTTCCTGTTCAGTCTTACAGGTCTTTTTTATACTGCTGAAAACCATGTAAATACTTCGAAGAAATAGATTGATCAGTAGTTTAGCACTATTCGATGATGAAAGCTGTATATGATGAAAGTACTTATCGACTATATGTTAAACAACGTAATATATTACACTTTCAATAAGATAATCTAGTGAATAACATAATTTTTTATCTAACAATCGAATGTAATCCTCATTGTCTTTACCTTCACCAGTTAATTTTTCCATTTCATATTCACCAAACACTTGAAAATATGCTAATTGTAATGCATTGAATATAGTGAATAAATTTGTTATTGGATTTAAGCTAGCAGTTGATTGATATGCTGTAACCCATTGTAATATCGCAAATCCTGTTACAACAACAGTGAATAAACCCAAAAATGGAATCAAATCACGAACAATCTGTAAAATAATAATGAAGAACATGGATTCAATTATTTAGGAATATTTTCATTATTCCCTGTCGTTTTGAAAACTTTGTAGATTGGCCAAACAAATAATGCTTAGCTCATCTACTTTAATTAAGTCTATTGATTTATGCTATTTGACGGTTTTGTTTATACTCTGAATAATCTTATGCGTTTAAAACATTTTTAAACTGCTCAAACTATAACAATTTACTGTTCTATCGATACCAAGAGAGTCATCATGTAAGCAACATATGCTTTGACTTTAATAGCTAAATGTTAAGTTGTAAGCGTCAACTTTCGTCGTCTTAGAACTGGCCATTACAAGTAGATATGATATATTTAGGTAATATTACATCATTTGTCAGACAATTATCCTGTTTGTTAAAAAGCTTTAGTGCCTGAACTAAATAGATATTTCCTTCAAATACCTATATATTTACAGAACTGATTCCAAATGACAAGGCACCCTTAGTTTTAAAACTTGTTTGAAATTAACAGTCAAAGACATTGATTATCAAACGATTCATTATTATATCATTTGAACTAGAACAAGCAATACTTACCATAGATTGCACCATAATAACCATTGGTCCTAAACGTATATTTACTGTAAATAGTTCTAAAATACGATGATAAAATATGCACAATGAAAGTCCAAAAAATATCCTTGACAATTGTAATAGTGCTTTCTGTATAGCATTAACTGGATTCACTGGTGTAAATGATAATCTTTCTGCTTCTTCAGTTAATACTAAAAGTTGTAATGCTGTACCTAGTATAAATACAATAATGGCCATAATTTCCAAACATTTCCATAATTTCGCTATGTATACTTTGAATGGTATCTCACCAAACACTCCCTGGTTTAAGGAAGAAAATAAAAGAAGACAAAAGGTTCGTTTTGTGCCAAACTATTGTGAGATGATTCAAAAATGGATAATGAAGATAAGTATAAGGAAAAATTTGAAGCTTCAGAGAGTTTGGTATAAATTGTTTTGTTCTATAAAATATCAATGTTATCCTTATCAAGATCGTTGGTTGAAATTTTATAGCTTTACACTCGGGAATGTTAAACCATCATTATGAGTATCTTCCTTAGTAGAGCTGCATACAAGCAGATAAGTTACAGTACATCAAAGAACGTTGAATGGTAATTATAAATATTAAAGAGGTTCAATTAATCATAAGTCTAACCTAAGCGTACTGTCTAGGCTGAAGATATAGCTGTCACGTATATATACATCCAAAAACATTATTAATACTACCGGGATTGATATTTAAACTTTTAAACACGTTAAAGGGTTTTCTAGACAGAATTCGTAATAGTTATCGATATCTTTGTATGCATGGTCACCGTAAATGTCATTCAATATATTCAAAACCAGCAGACTTCCTTGGTCTCATCAATATCAAGAGGATAAAGATGTGATAAATGTCCAGAAAAGATTGAACTTATTACATAGTTCTAGTTTTTTTCTACTTATTTAGTTACATTAATTTGAAACATTTATTTTGTCTTAATTATGTCATTTAATAGCGTAATTGGTTATTTTGTTATAACAATTAACTTTTGATGTTTTTGCATATTTGTACATCCCTGATAGTAACTGAAACGAGTGTTATTATTCATCCATAGTTTGCAATATACTTGATAATAGCTTTTACTTTAACAAATCTAAGACAAAATCTGTCACTAATTCTGTTACGCCGGGCGATTAAAGAAAAGTAACGAACTTTCAGAACTTTATTTTAGAGGACTATTCTCATTATTTTATTCATGAGTGATGTAATCATTTTATTTCTATAACTTACGTTTCCCTTACTCGGTTCTCCCGTTTGGTATATTTTCTCTTAGTATATTGTTTTTTACTATGAGCTACGGTTACTTAATTGTGTACAACCTGTCCCCATTCACTGTCACTGTTTTCTTTTGTTCTGTATCAATATTAGATTCCTGATTGGTTTAATTTGTGGTCTGGTTTTATGCATATATAAAGGCATGATTAAAATACAACACGTTCTCTGTTCTCGGTTCTCTGTTTTCCGGTTCTCAATTCTGGTTCTCCTATTGTCGGCATTGGGGGTCAGTGGGCTTAGGTCAGTCGCGCATTACTAAGTAGGTACACTTCATTGGCGTTCGCGTCTACCAACCAAAACCCTCTCTCGTCTTTCTTCACGCCATAACAAATTCTTAATAACTATCAATTTACCAGTTACCATATCTCAACAAAAATAGACCATTCATTAGGACTCTTTAGTAACTGACTTCAAACTTACACTAGAATCCACTTCTCTCTTAGCCAATATGCTTATTCACTAATTCGCATCTACCGGTAACCATAGGCCATATATATAACTGTTTACTGCGCCTGAACTACACCTCCAAGTAATGTCAAGATCCAGGTCAAAAGTAATTTCACTGACAGGACTGTTAAATAGCATTAGGAGTCATTTGCGACTGTGTAAAGGTTGATTTGGATGGCGGTAATGTACTCCCTACCAACACCTCAATTAGCTTGTTTTATGTTGCATCAGTAGCTTAACATTATCTACTTTGGTGAGAATAGAAGGAAGGACGACAACGAATCTTTCTGCTCAGGTTGTATTTAAAAGAACTGGCATCACTCTGCTCTAACGCCAGCTGTTACTTTTTTCACGATGTGCAATATCTGACGGATTAATACAGAGTCAAATTTGCGGCACAAAATGAGCGTTTATTATTTCAAAATGTAAACTTTAACTGATATGGTACGTATGATCATTATTATTTTTGTTAATTTTTGTTTATTTTTAAATACAGTTCATTGAGTTTCCTATCTAACCCTTTATCTGTTTACATCAGTTTTACACCCGTTTTACATTATGTAATTAAACCATCTCAAATAATTTCTAGAATCACCTCTCTTTCCGTTAGAATTACTTAGTCAACCGCCATTATAATCTTGTTTGTCCGTTGATGATACACATGGTACATTAACTAAACCTCATATGCAGCTGAAGAGAATGCATCATAATACAAGGAATCCAACTTATTCTGCGGATCTTATCGTTCCAGTTTTATCTAAATTCGTGAAGCAAACAAATGGTACAAGTTCAGAAATACGTACACTGAAGTAGATTATGTATGTTGCTTCATGCATGCATTATTGCACTGGTTGACTAGTCATATACCACTTTGCTAGACCTGTCAAAACTTCTGTTTCAAGTCTATATGAAGCCAAATTTCCCATTTATAAATACACATTAATTTCATCTATAGCCTGTAAGCTGTTACATTGCAAACCGTTGTTGCCACTTTACTCACTGGAGTATATTACCCTTCTAATTTTCTGCTTATTATAATTCTACATTCTGTTTGTTTGGACGTGATACGGAGTCTCAAAGTAAAATGGTGCCTGTATAGAATCACGTTGTTTTTGTCTTGTTCAAGAATTTATGGTAATTTCTAAGTTAATTCAACAGAATTTCAGAGTAGATTGTGCAGAAAATCTTTATTTTGCATACCAGCTAATTTAGTTTGTTAGTTTGTGTCGATTACATCAGTATTCATTATCTCAATTTTCTCTTGTTATTATGTAATGGAATGTTAAAATAGATTTGTTTAGAACGCTAGGTGAATTTAATATAATTTTCTGTTAGTCTATTAGATTTATGTACAGATATGATTTGTATCTGAAATCATCAGTTATCTAATGATGTTTATTACGCAAATATATCACCTGCTATCAACACTAGTTATATTACCTTTGAATGTAACGGTAATCTACTACAAATTTAATCTGTTACCAGAGAAGCTACATTAATTGGAAATCTTCTAATCGCTTATTTTAATTAGGGAGTATAGTTAAGTAGTTTTAGATTGTTATAGGAAAATTGAAAGTGGCAAAATAATGTGCCTCAAAATTTACGACTCTTGTAGGATCACAATAACAATACAATTTCATGTTGGTCAAATAAATGGAGTTTTTCTTATGCGTTTCCTATGGTATATCTGTTCATTGAAATTGATTTCATTTATATTCTGTTTTATGGTTATCTATGATAAATTCAAGATAATGTACTAAAATGTTGGATAAATAGTGTTAATAACAATACAGTATTATATCATGCTTTTCAGTAAAGTCATCTAAATTGCTTTGAACCAATTACGAAAATTCTATTTCAAAATAGACATTCATTATTGTTAATATTACTAATCATGCATCTATTAAACAGCAATCACAATTAATATCAGCTCACTAACAACCAGAGCGAATATTTTTATAGGTACATGGAATGTTCGAACAATGTGGGAGAGAGGGAAGACAAATCAAATAGCTTCAGAAATGTAGAGATACAACTTGACAATTTTCGGAATCAGCGAAACCCATTGGATTCAAGCTAGACAGAAAACATTATCTTCGGGAGAGACGCTACTCTACTCCGGCCACGAAGAGGAGAATGCTCTTCACACCCAAGGAGTTGCTCTGATGCAGTCTAAGGAGGCATGTAATGCACTTGTGGGATGGAAACCACATGGACCCAGGATCATCAAAGCATCTTTCAAAACAATGAAGAAAGGGATTACAATGAATATTATCCAATGTTATGCACCAACCAACGACAGCAACGACGAAGACAAAGATCAGTTTTATGATAGGCTGCAATCAATTATAGCAAAGTGTCGAGGAAAAGATCTGACAATCCTGATGTAGGACCTCAATGCCAAAGTCGGAATGAACGACACTGGATATGAAGAGATCATGGGACGACAGGGATTGGGAGACAGAAATGACAATGGTGAAGGATTTACAAACCTATGTGCCTTCAACAAATTGATTATAGGTGGCACAATATTCGCCCACAAACGCATACACAAGGCTACATGGGTCTCACCGAATCATACTACAGAGAATCAAATCGATCATATATGTATCAATAAAATATTTAGAAGATCAATGGAAGATGTAAGAACCAGGAGAGGAGCTGACATAGCTTCAGACCACCACCTGATGATTCCTAAAATGGAACTGAAGCTAAAGAAGCAGTGGGCAACTGGAGTGGCAGCAGTACAACGGTTCAATACAGGCTTTCTCCGAGACACTGACAAAATCAATGAATTCAAAATAGCTTTCAACAACAGGTTCCAAGCCTTACAATATCCGCCGAAAGAAGAAGTAACCACTATGGAGGATAACTGGAAAGGAATCAAAGAAGCACTAACGTCAACGTGTCATGATGTTTTAGGCCGCAAGAAGCACCATTATAAGTAATGGATCTTCACTGAGACATTGTGCAAAATTCAACAAAGGAGGAAAAAGAAAATAGAAATCAACAACAGCCGAACAAGAGCAGAGAAAATAAAGGCTCAATCTGAATACACAGAAACAAATAAGCAGGTAAAGAAGAGCATTAGAGCCGACAAACGGAAATACATCGAAGGCCTTGCAACAACAGCGGAGAGGGCTGCAAGAGATGGAAATATGAAACAGCTATACGACACAACGAAGAAACTGGCAGATAGACATGGTAAACCAGAGCGACCGGTGAAGAACAAAGAAGGCAAGACAATCCCTGGGATTGAAGAACAAAAGAATAGATGGGTAGAACACTTTGAGGAACTCTTGAATAGGCCAGCTCCACTGAACCCACCAACCGGACATCAAAGCAGCACCTACAGATCTCCCGATAGATGTCACTCCACCAACGATGGAAGAAATCAAGATGGCCATCAGACAAATCAAAATTGGGAAAGCAGCAGGATCAGACAATATACCAGCTGAAGCACTCAAGTCAGATATCGACCTAACAGCAAGGATACTCCACGTTTTATTCAAAAAGATCTGGGAGGAAGAACAAGTGCCGGCAGACTGGAAAGAAGGACATCTTATCAAAATACCAAAGAAAGGAGATTTGAGCAAATGTGACAACTACAGAGAGATCATGCTACTGTCGATACCAGGGAAAGTCTTTAACAGAGTATTGTCGAAAAGAATGAAAGATTCAGTGGAGGCTCAACTTCGAGATCAACAAGCTGGTTTTCGTAAGGATCGGTCGTACACAGACCAAATCGCAACACTACGGATCATCGTTGAACAATCAATTGAATGGAACTCGCCACTGTACATCAACTCCATTGATTATGAGAAGGCATTTGACAGTGTAGATAGGAGAACACTATGGAAACTTCTTCGACACTACGGCGTGCCAGAGAAACTCGTCCGCCGGGGATGCAGAAGGTCCTGGGTTCGATCCCGTTGGGGTCGTGGATGCGCTCCGCTGAGAAGTCCCATACTGAGACGAAACAGCTGTCTAGGGCTTCCAGGTGATCAATAGTTGTCTGATTCACATCAAATCGTGATGTCGAAATTGAATAATAACTATTTCCACAAACCCCCAAATCATCCGAAACTCTTACGACGGAACACAGTGCAAAACTGTGCATGGAGGACAACTGACAAATGCATTCCTAGTGAGGACCCGAGCCAGACAAGGCTGCCTACTCTTGCCTTTTCTCTTCCTCCTAGTGGTTGGCTGGATCATGAAGACCTCTACATCTGAGGGGATGCACGGAATTCAATGGACAAGTAGGATGCGACTCGATGATTTGGACATTGCTGATGATCTAGCTCCCCTAGCACATACACGCCAACAGATGCAAGCATAAACAACCAGTGTAGCAGCAACTTCAGCATCAATAGGCCTGAACATACATAAGGGAAAGAGCAAGATTCTTAAATACAACACAGGGAGCACCAACCCAATTCAACTTGATGGAGAAACTCTGGAATAAGTGAATACTTTCACATATCTGGGGAGCATCATCGATGAACAAGGAGGTTCGATGCAGATGTAAAGACAAGGATTGGCAAAGCCAGAGCAGCATTCCTACAGTTGAAGAACATATGGGACTCAAAACAAATATCAACTAACCTCAAAGTCAGACTCTTCAGTTCGAACGTGAAGACAGTCCTGCTGTATTGAGCTGAAACTTGGAGAATTACTGCAAACATCATCAGAAGGGTACAAGTATTTATAAACAACTGCCTACGCAAGATGCTGAATGTCCGTTGGCCGGAAACCATCAGCAACAGCTTACTATGGGAGAGAACGAACCAACTTCCAGCCGAAGAGGAAATTAGAAATAGACGTTGGAAATGGATAGGACATACATTGCGGGAACCATCAGACTGCATCACGAGACAAGCATTAACATGGGTTGCTGTTGGGAAACGGAAAAGAGGAAGGCCAAAGAACAGGCTGCGTCGAGAATTGGAAGCAGACATTAAAAGGATGAACAGCAACTGGAAACAGCTGGAAAGGATTATTGAGGACAGAGTTAAATGGAGAATCCTGGTGAGCGACCTATGCTCCTCAGTGAGGAGTAAGTAAGTAAGTAAATAAATTCTTTAGGTAATTGCAGGACTTCTAGTGGAAGACGTGACCAATCAATCAATGCCTGCCACCCCAAGTGGAGCATAAACCGCCCACCAGCATTTTCCAACCATCTCTGTCCTGGGCTTTCCTTTCCAGCTCTTTCCGAATTCGCTTCATTCTCTTCATGTCTGTCTCCAATACCCCACGCCATGTGTTCCTGGGTCTTCCTCTATTTATTTGGCCTTTAGGATTCCAAGTTAGTGCTTATCTTGTGACACAGTTTGATGGTTTTCTCAATGTGTGACCTATCCACCTCCAGCGTCTTTTCCTAATTTCTTCCTCGGCAAAATTTTGATTGATTTTTCCTCTGACAAAACAGGTTGTTGTTGATGGTATCTGACCAACGAATCCGAAGAATCTTACGCGGACAGTATAGCCAGTCGTATGAATTTCGTATTATGTTAACTACTCTCTCGGGTACGCCATAATCTCGTAGAAGGCTCCATAATATTCTCCTATCCACCCTGTTGAATGATTATCATAGTCGAGGAGGTTGATATAAAGTGGTGAATTTCATTGAATTGATTGTTCAACAATGAACTGTAGTGTCGCGATTTGTTCGGTACACGATCTGTCTTTACAGAATCAGGCCTGTTTATCTCGGAGTTGGGAGTCGACTGGGTCCTTTATTTTGTTCAATAACACTCTGTTGAAAACCTTTCCTGGTACTAAAAGAAGAGTGATGCTTCTTTAGTTCTCACAATTGCCGAGATCGTTTTTCTTTGGTAACTTTATAAGGTATTCTTCTTTCCAGTCTGCTGGAACTTGTTCTTTCTCCCAAATCGTCTCGAAGAGAATGTGGAATATCTTTGAAGTTGCTTCTATATTTGTCTTCAGTGCCTCCGCTGGTATGTTGTCAGGTCCTGCTGACTTATCAGTCTTAATCTGTCTGATGGCTATTCTGATTTCTTCGACTGTTAGTGGGTCAGTGCTTATAGGGAGATCAATGGCTGCTTCTTCGATGACTGGTGGGTTGAGTGGGGCTGGTCTATTCAAGAGTTCTTCAAAGTGTTCTACCCACCTGTCTCGTTATTCAAGCACTCCAGTGATTGGTTTGCCAGCCTTGTTCTTGATCGGCCGTTCTGGCTTATTAAATTTCACAGCTAGCTTCTTCGTTGTATCGTATAGGAGCCTCAAGTTTCCTCCTCTTGCAGCTTTTTCCGTTGTCATTACTAGGTCCTCAACATATTTCAGTTTATCCGACCTGAGGCTCATCTTCACTTGCTTGTTGAAATCTGTGTATTCGGCCTGTGCCTTAATTTTCTCTGTTCTCGTCCGGTTCCCATTAATCGCCATCTTTCTGCTCCTCCTTTCTTCGATCTTGTCCACAGTGCCAACAGAATTCCATTCTTTACAGTGTTGAAGCTTGGGACCCAAAACCTCCTGACATGTTGAAGTTATTGTTTCTTTAATCTCTTTCCAGTTGTCTTCCATATTAGTTTCACCTGTGTCTAGTAGATCATGAAATGCCTGGAACTTATTATTGAGAGTTATTTTGAATTCGTTAGATTTGTTAATATACCGTGAAGGACTGTTTTAAACTTTCGTAATACTGATGCTCCAGTTGTCCAGTATTTTCTCTCCTTCAGTTTCATTTTAGCCACTACCAAATGGTGATTTGAAACTATATCAGCTCCTCTCCTTGTTCTTATGTTTTCTATGATCCTGTTAAACTTCTTATTGATGCAGAGATGTAGTCGATTTGGTTCATTCTAATGTGATTCGGTGAAACCCATGTAGTTTTGTGTATACGTTTGTGGGAGAATATGGCATCACCTATGTTCATTTTATTGAAGGCACATAAGTTTACAAGCCACTCACCGTTATCATTCCCTTCTCGCAATCCATGTTGTCCCATGATGTCTTCATACCCGGTGTTGTCCACTTCAACCTTGGCGTTGAGTTCTCCCATCAGAATGGTCAGGTGTTTATCGGAGCATTTAGCGATGATTGGCTGTAGTCTCGTATAGAACTGATCTTTTTCGTTTTCATGGCTGTCATTGGTCGGTGCGTAGCACTGGGTGATATTAATTGTAATTCCTTCCTTCTTCGTTTTGAAGGATGGTTTGATGATCCTAGGTCCATGAGGTTACCAATTAATAAGGGCCCTTCCTGCTTCTTGGGACAGCATCAGTGCTACTCTATGTGTGTGTGTGTGGGGGGGGCGTTTTCTTCTTCGTGGCCGTAGTACTAAAGCACTTCTCCTGGGGATAATCTTTTCTGTCTAGCTTGTACCAATGGGTTTCACTCATTCCAAGTATCTTCAGGTTGCATCTTTTCATTTTGTCAGCTATTTGCATGCTTTTTCTTACTTTCCACATCGTGCAAACATTCCATGTAACTACATTAATTGTTGCTCTGGTTGTCAGAAGAGATATCTGCTTCCTGGCTTCTGAAGAAACTCGGCTTTCACTAAGAAGCGTCATAACATACCTTTCAACTCTCAGGAGGGAGTGAAGGTGGTTATAAACGTTTTTACTAGTTAGCGTTTTTCCAGGAAGGTTGTTATTTTACGGGATAGGGTTGCTAACCTCCTGCTAAACCCTTCTTTTTTATCCGGGCTTGGGACCAGCGTCAACCCTAGTGGGTTCTATGCGGAAGTGGAAGACGTGACCAATGAAGTTCAATCATGTCGGGTGTGAGTTACCTATCTATGAAAATGGGTGAGGTCGAGCATATATACTGTAACTTGACCGAATCAGAAATATCAACCGTTGGGAGCTGGATCAGTGGTCTGATAGTTAAACGTTCACCACGGAGCCAGTAGGTCCTGTGACTTATCCTTGGCGAAGCCATGGGCGTACACTGCTGAAGAGTCCCGTACTAGGATGAAACAGTTATCCAGTGATTCCTGGTTTTCAGTAATAGTCTAACTCAGACTAATTCATGATTTCAAATTAGCAATCCGTTTATCTCTTTCCTTTCTTGTTTTTATTTTAAAATAACGAATTCTTACGAATGTACAATAAGTTGCATGAACATAACTTTCAAAAAATAGGAACAACAATAGAGTAATAGACAATTAATATATAACCCACCTGAAAAATATGTTCCGCAATAAACGATATTACCCATACATATAAAAGGAGATTTTGAAATGAGATCACAGGTAATAGTAGATCAACAGTAAATAATAAAACGTAGGTAAAAAAGCATAAAAATGCAATATAGGAAATCTGTAAAGTACAGTAAAAATGAGAAGAAAAATGAATTTGTAATTTTGTCATATGTAATCAACTTTATTTTGAAATAAATGATTTAATGAGCACGCTTTATTTACTGGAGTATTCTACATGTTATTGTTCATGTTGTATATATCATGATTCACTATAGGTGTTTATAAACAGTTTTAATGAACTGCCAAAAATACGTTGTTGTGTAATCAAGTATTCTAAAGTATAATTATTTAGCAAGTTTGCTGTTTTGTATTACAATACTATTGGATTTTATATCAGTATGATGTGATGAATTTCTCGTAGTCTAGATTCTCTCTAAAAAGCAGGTTCTGATGATATAATGAATTACTTTGGTCAGTATCATGCAACCAAGTAATGATTCTATAAAATGTTATATTTGATTTCTAGTGATTTTAATATCCTTTAATAAGGTTATACACAAAAGAAGGGGTGAATAAGGGAGCACATCAGAAGAGCCTATTAACAAAGGCGAGTATTAAATAGTTCTGTACCAATAAATATGAGCGTTAAGAAGGTGACTAGAGCATGAGCAGGGATTGTAATTTCTATTCTTTAGCCTAATCAAATTAATCACATTAATACATTTATTAACTAAATATGCAAACACCAATTTTATAATGCAATAAGATGGTAGGATATGTTCATTTATGTGTTTATAAATTTGAACACTCTTTATCAGTTATGATAGTTAATGGATTTTAAGCCCTTGAAAATCTCCGTGCTCCATTCCTAATTTACCACCATCAACTTATTTATGAGTCTTAACAATTATTTTGAGGCTCGAGTCTTAATCCACTTACATTTATTTATACAGTTAAATGGTATAGCTAGCTTTTACACGTAAAATATTAGTCATAAGCAAGTATACGAAACTGTAATTGTGATCTGAGTTACATCATTGTCAAATATTTATTAGGATGGACAAGTGTAGGCTGAGATTATACTACATTATACAAGTATTTCATAATATTTTTCTCAATAACCTTTATACTGTAACTTATATTTGACTATTAGTGAGGTGTACAGTTTGGAAATGTATATGAATAACTTTTTACAATATCAGTTCTAAAGTGTGGCGTTACTTAGATTATAAAAGGTAAATGATTTGTAAATAATCTGTGTCGTTGGAATATAACAGGTATCGTACAAAAAAATTAGTTTTAACTGTTATTTCACTTCTGTTTGTATACAATAGTGCACCAACATTATCATTGATATTAGTTTTTTTTTAAGCTTTAAGTTATATATATATATATATATATATGCTGTGAATAAATTTCTTACTGTTGTGTATGAAAATCGTACACAGGGTGATACATAAAATCCTTTGAGCTTTTGAAAATATAGCGATAATGAAGCTTTGGTACTACAAAGATAAAATAAAGAAATTTTAATTCACATTAGAATAAACAATGATTACAACATGTTGATTATTTTGGAAGGACAGTTTGTAAACATTTGTTGAATATCACTACCAAAAAGACAGGTTATCAAATTTCATCATCGAAAATATCATATCATGTCAAAGTTTCATGTTAACAATTGATTTACTTATTGTCCAGGCTGAAATGGAAAAAGGCAATGTTCTATATGACGGAGAAGACTTGTAGTTTCATAAGATAATTTTAATGGAGTATTGATCTCTAAGCTGGATAGTTTACTCATGAAGCAGTGGTTATCTTTGTAAGAAGCACCATCAAAATGAAAACTGTATAGAAGTGAGCAATTAGGATTTCTGCTAATATGACTTGTTTAATCAGACAATCTAGTCATATGGAAAATTTATAAACACCTTCAAGAACAATTGTTGATAACAATTTGTTAAACTTAGTGTTAATAAAAACAGGCTGTTAGTCGCCTCTGGTAAAATTCTAATAGTTCACTTTTGTATGAAGTTTATGCTGATGATTTTATCTAGGATTACAACCGTAGATTCACGAGTAAACTGTTTGAATTAGCGAAAATATCTTCGCAAAAAATTTCCTATATATGCTAGTCAGTTGAAAACAATGGAGTTAATCAAACTAGGTGTCGACACATTTGTCTTCAGATGATGCTTCTGTTTAAGTTATTATATATTTTCGTTAGTTCAAAATGCAATGAAGTCTATGTTATTCACAACTATAGATTGTTTTGAGCACTCACTATTTATCGGCTTAAAACTGCTGTGAAAAAATAGTGGTGTTTTGTTTTACTCCTGATATAATTGTCACCCTAACTAATTAACTCTATTGAAAATATTTAATGTAAAACTCACCTTTGAGAAGTTTCGAATGGTTGCTTTTTTGACTAAAGAAATAATGAGATAAAAAAAATCACAGTTTAATTAACTTATTCATACTGTTTATAAATGGGATGTTAAAATATATTCTGAATAGTAATACCAATTGACCTATACAGCATTTTTGAGATTAATGTAAGTTTTATTTTTGGATAATATCCAGGCAGCTTGTTGATAAAGTTGAATATATTGCGTTTAGTTCAGTAATAATCGGATTCGAACGTAGACTTTATTAAACATTAATTACAATCCAGAGAGATTATAAACAGGAGTTGTTGAAGAATCCCACAGTGGAACAATACGGTTTGGAAAATTTGATAATATAAGTTGCTTACCAAACCTCTCCTCCAGTGAATTAGTCCATTTATTAAAATTCGTTCTAAGATTATTACTGGGCAGCAGACATTACCTTGACACATATTGATAGGTTTTAATTACTCCTCTTTAGTGCAATTAATTTGAGTAATAATTAGTCTTGGCTACTAAATGAAGACTAATGGAACTGAGGTCAACTGTTATCTGATTTATGTAGCGTTAACTTTTAATCATAGTGTTTAACCATCTGCATAGCCACAAACACTGTTTTGCTTAATACATTATTCCTTTTGACGTGCTAAAATGATAATTTATAAAATTTAATAGAGCCGTAGTCCATGACATATATTGCCTTTAACTATATCTCGAAGGAGCCAGTTAACTACTGTTTAGTTCAAGTATAATAAAGATTTATTCACTTCTAAATGGTTAGTCTTAACGATCACCGACCATTGGTATGAGATATATTGGTAGGTATAGACTGCATGGTTGGCAGCCCTAGGATTATCATGATGATTAATTAGAGAAGTTTTGTTCAATATCTCATAATCGATTGCTGTAGCTCACATGCATTCACTCTTTACCTTCACTTTGATTCTAAGTTTTAAAATGCTCTTAATTTGACTATGACTGACTGCATTATAAAGTACCACTTATTTTTGTCGTTTGTATTCGTTATAGATTGATCTCCGTTGCGTACTACTGAAGGCAAGGGAGTACCGGACAACTGTTTTGTTTTAATACGGTACTCCTCAGTAGTGTACACCTTTAATTTCAGCAAGTAATATTCTAACTTGATGAATATATATATATATATATATATATATATATATATATATATGGAGAGAGAGAGAGAGAGAGGAAAACTTACATCTACAGACATTTTTCTATCTGATGACATTTTCGACATTTTATTCGCATCGAATTTTCCAGTATCATTATCTTTTAATTGAAATTTCAGTGACAGTGGTACCAGTGGGGGTAGGATTATGCCGATTATCAGTGCTACAACAAACTAAATGCAGAAAACATGCAAAATAAAATGAATTACTATCAATATTTGTTAATTAAAACTTCCAAATGGAAGTTAATTTTGTGTCATAAAACTTCTTTCGTTTACAATGTGTCATTCCAATGCGTTGCATTTATAAATTGCGTTAAGAGTACCAATGAATTTAATGACTGTTTGTCAAACGACGAAAGAGAACCATTTAGGGCAAATGCAAGACACTTCAGAGAATAGAACTTCTTCAACAACATCATTTGCTACGATCCGACGCTTGTAGCAAATAATATGTATCTATCAGTTCTATTAGTCGTATGGAACAGGTCATTCTAACTGACGAAACTGTACTTTCCCTAAATACACTGTGCATTGCCTGTCATGGTTGTAGAGATGTGAGTGTAGAAACCGAGAGTTGTTCTAACCCACCACTATACTATAATTGAGCTATTTCCAAGTAATAATCTAGAAATATTAGAAATTCAATTTTTACGCTACAGTGATTCTCCAGATAAAGTTGATTTGCAATTTTATTTATAAATGAAATGTTAGCTCCCGTTTTTATATAACTATTTATATTAACAAAATACAATAGTTATCGTTTGAACAATTTTATGAGAGCTAGTCAAAAGAACCATTTGATAACTTTGGCAACATTGCCTTACATTAATAAATATAAATTTCTCAATTAATAATAAAGTAAAATCAATCAGTTGGTGATTAGGGTGAACAATGTATCAAATTTAAAATTGTCATGTGAAAAAATCAGTTTATTGTTGTTATACCGGAAATATTCCTGATCTTGGATCAATCATACCATTCCAAACGCGTTCAACATATTGTTCAGAGCATTGGTGAGAAATAAAACTCATTGATCTGCCTTCTGCAGCTAACATAAGACATGACATATGTCCAAATAATTTCCTTTCAAGTACAATTGTTTTAAATGAAAGACTTTGATTATCGTTATGGCATTCAGTTAACAAACTGTAAGCTTTTGATTCGAAAGACCTGGAGAAAACAATAAAGAATATAAAAACGTGTTCATTTTTAAAAAGTGGTTTTTATCACGAAACAAAATTAAATAAGGAACTACTGAAAGTCGATAATATAAGACAAACGTTTTGTTCTAAAGCACACCTGAATAGTTAATATTCCTGTCTTTTTCAAGGACCAAACGCTAAATCTTCCGGTCTCATGTCAGTTGCAAATGAAATGGTATTCTATAATTCATCATCTTATTCAACTGGAGGTATTGTGTGGCCCTTATACATTGATCTTGAATATGGTAGTTTCACTTTCAGTATAAATGACTTCAAAGACCAGAGTCTGCTATTTGAAATATGAGAATTTTTATCCAATAATGAACATGAATTGTTACCAAAACTCCAGTTTTTGAAGACTCGTCAATTTGATTCTGATATCAATCCATTATGAATCCCTACAAAACTTCATTGTCATCAATGATCAATTAATAAATAAAAAAAGACAATACTAATAAAAGTTACTTTACGCACATTTCTGAAATAAACTCCTGTAGATAACTACTTTTTAAATCAGATCAACCAGCCATTTTGTTCATTTGTAACTTTTACAGTTATCATTAATTTACTATACACTAATTAGTATATAGATTTCTGTCAATATTCTATGTAGCTGTGAAGAGTTAAACGCTATGCATATTATTGAAATTAGTTTTTACTGACTTTGAAAACTATTTATTATACCTGGAATATTCAAACATTGCCTCTCTAGTCACTAAAGATGTTGCATTCATTGCTAAACGCCGTAATAATAAAGCGGCAAACAATGCTGCTGGAAGAGGGTCTTGAACTTGTGTCCAAAAGTAATCAGCTAATTCAGATCGTTCCGTTAATAAAGCCCAAATAAATAAATCAGTTGCAGGATTTTCAAATATTTGTGCTTTTGGTGCTGAAAGGTTAAAACATTCAAAGAAAAAGCTTTTATATAATAAACAGTATTTATGTAAGTATGTGCATATTCTAAATAAATGTTGTGTTTAGCATAATTATCAATGTCTATTCATCAAGGGAGTCATCTTCTGTTACTGTTCTTTTTAGGACTAGAGCATAATATCTTTAAGAAATGAAATTCCACTTGCAGCAAACACTTAGTAATTACAAAGCTTTTAATCTTCTACCAGCTAATTGTAGGCAACCAGAAGTTTAGTTATGTTGGAGATTCGAAATCCCCAAAAATACAATTGTTCATTAAATCAAGCGAAAGGAGTTGTATTGATTTTTTGTCAGATTGATTTGTAAGCTTTCATTAAATTGTTGTTTAAGTTGGATTGTGGCTGACAAGCAGAATACAGGACACGCGTTTTGTTTTAGTAGGGATTCATTGTCTGGATGTACTTGCGTTCCAATGTTGATGTTCGCACCGGGATTCGAACTCAGTTCGTTTCGTGCCAAACACCACCGTATCCACCACTAGATTACTTAGTTCAGACAGTCATCACATTAATTTAATTTAATGTGAACCATTCTCCAGAGTACATTCTACAACATTTAATTGTATTAATGAAATGTTGATGATTTCACTCTGATTTATGATCACTGTAAATTAATTGATATAGAAATCGATGCATTCATATAAATATTGTTCACTAGTATTGTCTCAGTTTTTTTACAAAATACAGTCTTCCTACAAGTCTGGTCTTTCGGAGTAGCTGTGGGTTGGAACAAGTCGTGACATCCGATTGAAATACAAGTACCAGAGATAACGTTTCGCATTAACTGCATCGACTATCGAGGGAATCAGTCATATAATCTGGCTACTCTAGATCAAGTAGCTGTTTCGTATCGCGACCGTTTTAAGATCAATAAGAAACCACGCCATTTCGGACTGGTATTTTTTGGGATTCTGATTGCCTAACAAGTTAGTTTAGGTTATTTTCATGTTAGGTGGCTGTAAATTACTCTATTTATGTTTTACACCAGTTGACATGTACAAGATACGTATATGGCCATTTTAGGAAGTGGCTTCCTTTGAAGAGTTCGTATCACTTATCTATTGTGCCAATGCCTCATTTATTGGTTACTGAGTCCTTGACTACCTTTTATGAAAGATGGGACACTGAGGTTAATTATCAGTAACTAAGTGGTGTAGTTCGATTTCAATTCTGGATTGAGTTTTGTCATTGAAAGTAGGAACTAGACTGAAGGAGTTCTTTGGTGTTAAGAACCAGGTCTCCTCTATTCAGTAGCTAAATTTCAATGTGATAACTAGAATTTACAAAAAAAATTTATATTACAAGACATTTGTCACAACCAAATGATATATAGGTGTAAATTTTGTTTGTTTTCATTTGCTTAATTTATATGGTCCAATTATTTTACATTTTAACTGAACTTAGATGGATAGTTAAGGTCGAATACAAACGTAGTAACTATTTTTCATTGTTGAATTCGTTTCATTATCATACATGAATCAATTTTATAAGGTTATTAATTTAACCATTTACTAGGGCATATGATGTCTGCATTGATTATTATTTCTGATATTGTTATCTAAAGTTAACATAGTTTCGATGTGTATACGAATTATCACACGTATTTTTTCTGATAGATAACAGCATTCTTCAGTCTTAAACAATTAGAAAGTGAACTTATCTTTTATTTAAGCTAGTAATATAAAAAGATAATGATTAGTATCTTATGACTATTATTGTTTAGTATAGCTTCTTTAAATGAAATAGATTAATTACTCTAATTTCTGATTGAGTATTTATGTCTGTTTATCGAAATACTCAAATACATAAAAAAATAAATGGTATCAATCAATGGAATTATAAATTAAACGAATAACTGCTTAATGTGTAAAATATTAACGATAATGTAAATAACGAAATATCTATCTAATCGAAATCAGTAACATTTTATTTCTTACCTCCAGTAGTTATCAAGAAAAATTGTGGTGCTATATAAGTTGGACTGAAATGTCTACCGATAAGTTCACGTAGTGCACGACCAATTAAATAAAGACTGATGTGATTTGGAATCTAAATAATTTTACAAAATTTACGATAATATATAGATGTATGTATATCTTTCCATAACGAGTAAAGTTTTATATGGTACTACTTTCATTTAGACATTGTATCAAATAAACTGTTAGATTATTTTGTAAATTTGATATCTTAAGTCACATTTAGAATAACTAATAATTATATCATTACACTTTATTTATCTAACTTAAGGTTGACTGCTTTTACTAGCTTAAGGAAAATGCCTGAATTTTGTTATAATGTGATTGGATTTTAATGTAACCTTACAAATAACTACAATCACAATATAACTAACTATATAGTTGCATTTAATATGCACTAAAATCAAATATTTACTATGTTTTGACATAGATAAATTCTTTTACTAATTGTAGATTATTTTATAATGTGGATCAGTATTTTCATTAGTTATATCACCAACTGAGGTATCAGTTTGTCACCGATTTCTCTTTCAACTAATCAGTTACTTACTTAAATAAACAGGATTCATGTTAAAGTAATTATTTAATGAATATCGTTAGTTGAATAGTACGTGTGTTCATCGATTTCAGACTCCTAATAGTTTACTGCTGTTTGTAAATTGATTTAAACTGATGAAAAGTTTCACTAATTATTCTGAACAAACCCATTATAAATTCATGCGACTCGTTATACTAAACAGCACATTTGATAAATTGTCTAAGTATATATATGACACGATTATCTAAGTCCTAATATGCTAGTAGACTAGATTTTATCAAGATATACTGAAAATTGAGGTCGTTCATAATTCAATGAATAACTCAGTTTTTATATCTAAACTTAAATTTTAACAAAAGCTTCAGTTATACTAACACCCTTTAATTTATTTCAGATTCAAGATTCTTGGGTTAAAGTTCTAAACAAACAAGGTAGTTAGCTATTGATCGTTATTTTTATAAGTAAACTGTTTGTACCTATTGAAGGTGTTTGTAAGTAGCATTAAACACTGAAGATCTCTCTACATTTTGAGTGTACTTATTTTCTTATCACGAATGAACATCGGTTCGTGAATCACTTTTTAAATGAATTGAGGTGGTGGGTGGAGATTAGTATTAAGTTTAATTGATTAAATTTGCTACAGACTGATGTTAACAGGATGCTACTGAATGCAAGGGGTCACTGAAGAAGTGTTTTATTTCAGTATGTGACTCCTCACTAGTTCTCACCCTAGATTCCGCACCAAGGGCTTCAAGATAGCGAACGCCTAGCTCTCTGGACTACTGGGCCATCATCCGATGGTTGTACTCTCACTTTCATCAATGGAGGATAGTCACGGTATTACACAAATTGATGAAAGTGGGAATTCCACCATCGAATTAATTCGTATTTGTCGCGGTATATTTTATAGCGTTTTAATGAGATACATTCACTAGCTGACAACAATAGATAATATAAATTGTCTTTAAAGTAATAAGTTTTCAAAAAAAACTTATTTTCTTAAAATACTAAAATGTTTGGTTATTAGAGTAAAAGTAAACATGATACTTGATTGGAGTAGTAAATAAATTGGCCACTTAATAGTGACCAATGTCATGTTTGTCTAGCTTTCTGTTGTTAATAGGATTCTATCTATCAAGCTGAAAAGTAGTCACTAACCTAAATGACTAGACTTTGCATGTACTATCGTTTCATGGTGACTGACTGTAGGCCCTTGGCCTTAAATCCTCAGCATAAGTTTCATGCTAGTTGACACTCACTATAAGATGTATATGAAATGTTAAGAAAACTGATGCAAGAAATCTGTTGACTACTCTCCACCCCGACCACATAACATCAAATTAAATTGAGATAACTTATTAATCTCTCAAAACGTTATTGTAAATTCACTGTAAACTAAGAAATATGATATTGAATATCTTACCTTAACAAATGATCGGATCACGTTAATAAGAGTTTCTCCTGGGTGCTAAACATTGGATAACAACAAAAGTAGTTACTAGCCATTTTTACAATGAAGTTAACAGACGGTATTTTTACAGATGATGAAAACTAATTATGTTTATTATAAAAACAGTGAGTAAAGTAGCTAGATATTCATCAAAAGGAAATGATGGGTGGTTGGTAGTTGAATACTTAGTTTTTAATCAAAAGCATAAAAAATGAGTCGTTGAAACTTCTATTCCAACCTACTTACTTATTTTAATGAGTATGTATTTAAAGAAGCCCATTTCATTATTAAATTGTCTACAGTAAAATTAATTGCTAATTTTACAATAAATACGCATGTTTAGCTCTAGTGAATTACTTCATCGGAAAGAGAATTTTCACCAGTGGTACGTTTTTATTTTGATTATATGTTTGTTTTAATGTTACGTGTAAAATTACACTTCTGTAATGTTGTCTTTAATAAGTGAATGCACTGTGCACCTGTTACTTTTATTTCTATTCACAGTTAGTCAGTCAACAGTAGTCTAAGACTTCTGATCCAGTGTGTCATTTATTATAACACATTTTGTATATCAGATCATTTAACGATAAATAAATCTAGTGTTTCATTTGGTATCATTGAGAGAATATCTTCTGAGTATAGTGTATGCTAAATACCTTTCATAAACCACTTTTATCATACTTCGATCTTCCGTAAAGATTCTGCTTAAGTACTTAACTTTATAAATCTAGACTACTATTCAACAAAATTTCACTTCAGTTGTACTCATGAGACTGATACTTGTAAACTTGTAAACAATCCAGACATGTTCATTTCAATTAAAAAAGATACCTTGATGCAAATCACAAACTAGTCAAGGTGCGAATTATGGTAAACCGATATCAATAAGCTCAACCCTATTATAAATAATTTGTATGAGTGATTCATTTTATCCAAACAACTGAACGTAATCGGCTTGTTGTAACTTTTCACAAATCTGTGTTTTAAGCATTTATCTTAGAGTTTTTCCCAAAAGTATATAACAGAAACTTTCTTATTACGACAAATAGAGTTATGAATCTATTTTATTCTTTAGCTATAAAATTGTTATTGACTATTTTTTCCTTAACTTACTTCTGTATGAATTGATTGAGTATATAGTAATTGAAGTATTTCAGCAGTTAAATAATTAGATAATAAAAATCCTTTTTCAATAAATACACGAATTAATTGCACTTTGTTTGATAATAATAATGCATTCATATGTTTGACTAATTTTGAATCCTATTATGTGAATATAACAATTAAAAACAAAATGCGATTAATACACAATACATAAATGCCATTTACAGTGTTTGATGAGGGTGTTAATGATCAAAAGTTCATCATAAATCCGAATCAATGTCTAAATAAACTTTTGCTTCATCAAAAATACATTTAAAAAATGTTACACACTAAACTGTTTTGTTTTAATTTCAAGATTTCTTTTCATGTACACTTGGTTAACAAATAGTACGAAACTTTTAAGATTAGTTAGGAAAGCTGAAGTAACAATTACTCTATAGGACAGGATAAATAACTGATATATTCTGAAAAGAGTGATAACATTTACAACAAATCGTGTGTATGGAATATGAGCTATGTAACGAAATAATAATCTATCATCTGAGAAGTAAAATACAAAACAATATGATATATTTTTTATGTATTTTACATATAAAGATAACGAATGAGTCCATTTATAAGTCCAAGTTGATCTACAAGTTCAGTACAATCCTTCATCTATAAGGTGGTTAAATATGACTAGAAAGAAAGCCTAGGTAACTTCAGTTTTGTGTTAGTTGGCATTAGTCAACAAGTTGAACCCTCAGTATATAGCAAACCCATACTTACTGTAGGATTTGGGACCGTGTTAACCAGATTCATTCAATACCAGTCAGTGATTTTCGTTTAATCTTTTTATTTAACTTAATTAACAGAAGTGACTTGAAGAGCTCGACATGGGTTATCAATAAATATAAATCTTGTATCTAGTCGACATTTAAGGATTGCAATTTCTTGTTATCATTGAAAAGATAAAAATAGATAGATAATCTCTTGGTAATTAAGTGATAACATATTTACTTTAAGAATTTAATCTTACATGTTATACCTATTTTGGGTGGAAAGTTTTAAACATGCAGGAAGTTGTCTTGTAGTATTTCATAATTTAACGTAATTAGTAATGAAATGTAATTTAAGACTATATAGTTACTGTCGCAGATCATTGGACTAAACAGTAATTCCCTTTCCTTTCAGTTTTCACCTTTTAGATACCTACAAGTGATTGCCATTGTCGAACTTATGTACGCTTGTGGAAAAGATTTATTACCAACTATTTAATGTAAATATAAACATGCAGAAGTCGTTGAAATACATATATATATATAACTCTGCCTGGAGCCTTTCTAGGGTTGCTACGGGTCCCAAGCCCAGATAAGGAAGGAGGGTAGAAATGAGGTTAGCAACCGCATCCCGTAAAAAACAATCTTCCTAAAAAAACGCTAACGAGTAAGAACCTTCTAATCATTTTAAGTTTGCCTTGGGAAATAAAAGGTCTTCATTTCGAAGAGTTATGACAACTTACAGTGAGAGCCGAGTTTCTTCGGAAGCCACGAGGCCGATACTCTTTCTGTCAACTATAGCAACAATTAATGTAGTTACATGGAATGTTTGCACGATGTGGAAAGTAAGAAAAAGCATGCAAATAGCTGACGAAATGAAAAGAAACAACCTGAAGATACTTGAAATGAGAGAAACCCATTGGTACAAGCTAGACAGAAAAGATTATCCCCAGGAGAAGTGCTTTAATACTACGGCCACGAAGAAGAAAACGCCCCCCCCACACACACACATGGAGTAGCACTGATGCTGTCCCAAGAAGCAGGAAGGGCCCTTATTAATTGGTAACCTCATGGACCTAGGATCATCAAACCATTCCTCAAGATAAAGAAGTAAGGGGTTACAATGAATGTCATCCAGTGCTATCCACCCACCAATGACAGTCACGAAGACGAAAAAGATCAGTTCTATACGAGACTACATCCAATCATCGCTAAATGCTCCGACAAACACCTGACCATTCTGATGGAAGAACTCAACGCCAAGGTTGAAGTGGACAACACCGGGTATGAAGACATCATGGGACAACATGGATTGCGAGAAGGGAATGATAACGGTGAGTGGCTTGTAAACTTATGTGCCTTCAATAAAATGAACATAGGTGATGCCATATTCTCCCACAAACGTATACACAAACTACATGGGTTTCACCGAATCACATTAGAATGAACCAAATCGACTACATCTCTGCATCAATAAGAAGTTTAACAGGATCATAGAAAACATAAGAACAAGGAGAGGAGCTGATATAGTTTCAAATCACCATTTGGTAGTGGCTAAAATGAAACTGAAGCTGAGGAAACACTAGACAACTGGAGCTCCAGTGTTACAAAAGTTTAAAACAGTCCTTCTCGGTGTATTAACAAATCTAACGAATTCAAAATAACTCTCAATAATAAGTTCTAGGCATTCATGATCTACTAGACACAGGTGAAACTAATATGGAAGACAACTGGAAAGAGATTAAAGAAACAATAACTTCAACATGTCAGGAGGTTTTGGGTCCCAAGCTTCAACACTGTAAAGAATGGAATTCTGTTGGCACTGTGGACAAGATCGAAGAAAGGAGGAGCAGAAAGATGGCGATTAATGGGAACCGGACGAGAACAGAGAAAATTAAGGCACAGGCCGAATACACAGATTTCAACAAGCAAGTGAAGTTGAGCCTCAGGTCGGATAAACTGAAATATGTTGAGGACCTAGTAATGACAACGGAAAAAGCTGCAAGAGGAGGAAACTTGAGGCTCCTATACGATACAACGAAGAAGCTAGCTGTGAAATTTAATAAGCCAGAACGGCCGATCAAGAACAAGGCTGGCAAACCAATCACTGGAGTGCTTGAATAACGAGACAGGTGGGTAAAACACTTTGAAGAACTGAACCCACCAGTCATCAAAGCAACAGTCATGTATTTCTTTATAAACACCTCGACTCACCAACAGTCGTAGGAATCATAATGTCCATCCGTAAAAATCAAGAGTGATAAATCAGCATGGTCAAACATACCGGCGGCGGCACTAAAGTCAGATATAAAGGCAACTGCAAAGATACTCCATATTCTCTGTAGGACGATTTGGAAGGAAGAACAAGTGCTAACAGACTGAAAAGAAGGGTACCTTATCAAAATACCAATGAAAGGAGATCTTAACAAGTGTGACGACGGTATAGGCACTACTCTACTTTCAGTACCAGGAAAGGTCTTCAAGAGAATGATATCGAACCGAGTGGAAGATCCAGTCGACGCCTAACTTCGAGATCAACTGGCCGGTTTCCGTAAAGACAGATCGTGTACTGACCAAATCGCGACACTACAGTTCATTGTTGAACAATCAACTGAATGGAATTCACCACTTTGCATCAATTTCCTCGACTATGAAAATCATTCGACAGGGTAGATAGGAGGATATTATTGCGTAGTCGAGAAGATAGTCAAAATCATACGGAATTTATACGACTGGCAATGCTGTAAAATCGTGCATGGAGGTCAGCTCACAGATTCATTCGAAGTGAAGACCGGTGTCAGACAAGGTTGCTTAATCCCAACCTTCCTCTTTCTACTGGTCATCAACTGGATCATGAAGACTGCAACATCTCAAGACAAGCTCGGAATATGATGGACAACATAGATGCAACTAGATGATTTGGACTTTGTAGATGATCTAGCTCTTCTGTCTCACACACATCATCAAATGCAGATGAAGACGAACAATATAGTAGCAACCTCGGCAGCAGTAGGTCTCAACATACACAAAGGGAAAAGTAAGATCCCTCGATTTAAAACAACAAACACTAACACAATTACACTTGACGGAGAAATACCGGAAGACGTTGAAACCTTTACATATTTGGGCAGCATCATCTACAAACAAGGAGGGTCTGCTGTGGATGTGAAGGCGCGGATTGGTAAGGCAAGTGCAATATTTCTACAACTGCGAACCATCTGCAACTCAAACCAACTTTCAGTCAACATTAAAGTCAAAATTTTCAATACAAATGTGAAAACAGTTCTGTTGTATGGAGCTGAAACTTGGAGAACTACGATGGGCATTATTTGAAAGATGCAAGTATTTATAAACAACTGTCTGCGTAAGATTCTTCGGATTCGTTGGTCAGATACCATCAACAACAACCTGTTTTGTCAGAGGACAAATCAATGAAAATTTAGCCGAGGAAGAAATTAGGAAAAGATACTGGAGGTGGATAGGTCACACATTGAGAAAACCATCAAACTGTGTCACAAGATAAACACTAACTTGGAATCCTAAAGGCCAAATAAATAGAGGAAGACCCAGGAACACATGGCGTGGGGTATTGGAGACAGACATGAAGAGAATGAAGCGAATTCGGAAAGAGCTGGAAAGGAAAGCCCAGGACAGAGTTAGTTGGAGAATGTTGGTCGGCGGTCTATGCTCCTCATGGGGCAACATATATATATATATTTATATGGCCATGAAAATCAGCTGTTTGTTATGATGAACTAATATTTCATTATTGTTATGAAAATTACAACGAACTTCATATACAATAGTTTTATTATATGGATAATAAGCATGGTGACTGATTGGTTTGATATAATAAACACCAAAAATGTTGAACGATTTGTTTTACTTACTTCCCACTTAACTCCCTCTATGAATACTTTATCCCTGGCAATATCACTTCGATTTAATGCGATAGCAATCGAAAGTAGAGTTTCGTTTAATTCATCTGGTTTTTCATCCCCCTTTATGACTAAAATAGAAAATATTTAATGAAAACTACGAGAAAAAATTGAAAGATGTATTTTTGTTTTAAAATCTTCACATTTTCAAAATTTACAAGTTATAAATATTAGATATATTTACTTTGTTAAAGTAGCCCTATCAAAATGTAACTATAATCTTACTACTGTACAAGCCAGTCGCCCACGGACAATCTGCTTTTTACCAGGAGGTGATGGTCGAAATTTGGCAGCTACTAACGATTTACGTATTCAGTCTGATATAATGATGATTTAACATGGGTGTTCTGTTTTAGTTTGTTTGTGGCTGGGGGAGCATATTTGTTAGTCCTCCGAATTGTTCTTGTTAAACTTGAATGAAGCCACGGGGAATATCTACCGATATCTTTGAGCGATATTTGCACTATGATAGTTGTCCAGAAAAATTGCTGATCATCTGAATTTCACCTTATTGACTAGAGAATGCCTTGATTACTGCAATACGTATAGGTCTTGTATCCGACGTCACTGAGCTTGTAAGTAAGCAGTACATAGTGACATATACATAAGTGTTGTTGCTTGCTAAGCGGTCTTACATGCACTCCAGATGAGATCACTTTAGATTAGAATCACTCTCTGGACTTTACAACTACTCCAATACCCAGTAATAATAATGTGATTTATTTTAATACTTTTCTTATCATGTGATAGTGTGATTCAATTGAAATACACGAAAGTGATTTTTAGCAATATTATATTCAACATTTTTGTCATTCAATTATATAAATAGTCATTGACTAATCTTGGATATCACTCCTCATATTTATACATTAATGATTGACATCCAGCCGAAATACTTCTTTAAACTTTACGTGAAAATATGCTATTTAATAACGATCCAGCTTGCTGATCCACATAATATATACATGGCAAACTAGTATTCTAGAAGTTTAATCGAAAGAGGAGTTCTACAATAGAAATGGGCGAACATCCTGAATTCTACCGCTAGGTATCACGTAAAATATGTTCATTAATTTGTAAAAATGTTCTCAGAAATGAGGCAATAACCACTTGTTGTTATCAGAAATCGCAAAATTCCTAATAGAAGCCATATTAATACTAGAAATGAATTCGTAGCTGAACTGTTGAACAAAAATATAAATTATGCACTAAAGAGTTGGCACAAAATAAATTTAAGTGACTTACGTGGATTCATTATTAAAGACAAAAGATGATAATCTAATTCACCATGTTCATCGTCACCTTCTGCTTCACAAATGCTAAATAAATATGTTTTCTCTAAAATTTCTTGGACCATCAATACAGATAATTCTGGATGTGTGATTTGTTCCCAGTAATATTCCATAGACTGTTTAATACTACAATCATAAATATGAATATAGTCAATTAAACAAATCACTAATGGACGCCAACGAATATCGAATGTTTTTGAAATAGTATAGTCAAATGATTACAAATAATAAACACACACTGTTATGAAAACTTGCCTGTGGTCTAAAATTCAAGATTTACCTATTAGTTGGCTAAATTGACAGTGAAATCCTTAGTAATATTCGTGTCTCAGTTTGTGAATATTTGATATTTACAACAGTGTAAGACATGATAAATTACTATATTTGACTGATTTACGACAGCTCAGTTCAAGTTGACGATAGTTTTGTTTACGTACTGAGATCACCTTGGAAGCCAAAGAAAATCGGTACATTTTGTATAACTACTCCTTACTAGTCTACAGGTCTTGTACTTGTCGTAAGATCTATATGCAGTGGTTTTAGCTTCATGCAGGATTGTAGACGCTCACTATTAATACATACTAAACAAGGTGACAAATTTGTCTAAAGTTTTCGTGCTTGGATTGACCAGTGTCTGTCTGTAATGAAAGTCCTTCAAACTAGTTAGTGTCTTTCAGTGTAATATGACAACCATATTTTGACAGTATATGAATATGAGGTTTCTTGTCACCGACTGGTTTACGTTTAACAATCATTGAAACCAGAAAGCACTGACAGTTATTCTTTCCTAGTATGCAACTCTCGAGCAAAAGTCATCAGCGACCCCATTCAAAATCAGACTTAGGATCTACATGCATAGCTTAAAACAACACTCACTCATTATATTGAATCGACGTCCAACAATTTATATTCTTAAATTTAATCACTTTTCAATATTCTTCGGCTATCACTCGTTTTTACTACTCTCTTTAATACTTTTAGCTGAGAGTAAAATCTAAGAACACTTTGTCAAGGCATTCTTCTAAATCATTTTGTGTAATACGGCAGCCTAAATGTTGAATTGAGATGGTTTGTGGAGATTGGTATTAATTTTGTTTGACTGAATTCGCTATAGATTGATGTTAGCAGGGTGCCACTGGAAATCGGGGACCACTGGATAGTTGCCTCGTCCTAGTACGGAACTCCTCAACAGTGAGCACCGTAGGTTTCGCTCCATGAGCTTCATGTTTGCCAACCTGAAGAGTTTTATTCTAGAACGAAACAGCTGTTCAGTGGTCACTGGTTTTTAGTGGTACCTTGACAACATCAATATGTGACGAATTCAATTAACCAAACCTAAATGTTTTCTATTCACTAGAGAAAATCAAGCATATTGTTGTATTCATTAAAACTAGATGATATTTTACATAAGATTTTTAGTACTTTTTTCTCCTACAGTATTGTAATTTTTTTGTAAATCATTTGTCAGATATTCAAATATAATTCCTTCGAGTAAACTACATAGTTCCATTGAATGTGACAGTTAATATGTTTTAAAGAATTCGAATTTTTTTTGTTGTGATGCAACTTGCAGTGATAAAAAATCATTTTCATTTTTACTTTTGTCATTTGATAAATTGTGTTGGTTGAATACTTCATATATTTCAGTCGTAAATTTAATTCTTTTATAGATATATATTTAGTCATTTGATCTTCTCCTTTATCTACCTATGGATGTGATTAAAGCTTGTTCTACTAAATTAGTTATCTATTCAATTGTTTCATTCGTTTAGGTAACTCTATGAATAATATACATTTTTCATCTAAATAAGTGATATATATTTGTAAAATTCCAATGAGTAGAAATTAAAATTTCTGACGTTTCGCGGCTTAGTGCAAGTCGCTTCTTCATTTTTCTGAAGAAGCGACTTGCACTAAGCCGCGAAACGTCAGAAATTTTAATTTCTACTCATTGGAATCTTACAAATATATATCACTTATTTATAAACAATTTATCCAATGCTCAATCTATTTGAAATTATCAAAGTTAACCTTGGTAATGATATGTACACATTTTTCATCTAAGTTATTGTAACATTAAAATACACACATGTATTAGTAATGATTTCGTTACAATAAACTTTTAAGCAACATAATCTTTGATAAATATAGGATTAGTAAAAGTGTTTGTAGCGAAACTTAAAACTGAATGTAATAGAGATTAGTTATTTTCAAATATTATCATTTAATGAAATTATATGATTATTTATTATGCAACATAATACGTAATCAATGTTCATTGTATTACAATGCAACAATTTTATAATAATATAGATGAAATGAGATCACAACAAACTTGTTATTTATGTATAAATCAAAAGTATGCATACTTTTTAAAATTAGAACATACTTAGCAGGTGATAATTGAAATGTTTCTGTTCCAATTAACCCTTCACTGATTGATTTTTTATATGTTGCTTTAGATCCAAGTTCTGTATCTTCAATACACTGAATAATAATATCTGCTAATTTGCCTGTTTCCTATAAAAATAATTCATTAAAATATTTATTAGTTATTTCTTTTTCTAAATGTTTCATTTTAGTTGTACATTTGAAAATTTTTGAAATGATGAATACTTATTTGTTTAAATGGGGATTACAAAGCATGAAGAAAATGATTCAGTTAAAAAGATGTGTCTTAAAAAATATTTGTGTTAGATATGAAAATATTCTTACTTTGAAAAGTACTACGGGAATTGTATTTTGCATTGATCCATATATTGCCTTTAGCGTAGATTCATCTCCACCAGAAAGAAATGCACAAATTTGAATAGGAGCTGAAAAATTTTAATGGTAATATTTTTTTTAAAGTAAATAGTGTAATAAAAATAAATGAATATGCAGACTGAAGTTACACAGACTAACTGTCACTTAGCTAACTTAATCAGTTGCATTCAATCTTACGGAAAGTCAGTCATTGAGTGAATAATTCAGTAGTGTTGTACTTGACTGCAACTTCAAATGATCTACGTTTAACTAGTGTAAGGATATCGAGTCCCTATAATTATCAATAATCACTCTCGCTAGCAAGTGATACCTGTCACTCAGCTTAGGACAAGACTTCCAAGTAATTACATCTAACCACATAATAATATTTTTTTCTAAAAGAATATTTCTTAATTCAACGATTTCAGTTTGTTCGACGTTGTGTTAGTTAACCTAAACTTATATTCAGCTTATTTGGTGTATACTTTACTTCATTTAACTAAATGATAAATTGGCTATTAAAGAAAACTTTTAGTCATTGAAAGTGGATCTATTGAATACGATCCACTTAAAGATGCGAATGAAATGTCTATTGACAGTTTAAAATATTTTTTTGCTAGTGTTTTTTATCAATAAACTAACATTTGCGTCACTCTAAGCTAAATTACGACTAATTCATATGAATTTATGCTGTGTAAATTATTGCATATGCCCTTAAAATTATTCGACTCCTTTATTGATTAGAAGCGCAAGAGTAACATGTGAAACTTTAAATTCAACAGCCTCTGAAAAATCTAGTTATAACAGTTTCATTGTGCATACTAGTTACTAAACTCAATTGGCAATTTCTTGGGATCTAATGAATAGACATGACGAGGGGAAATAAAATATATCGGACATAAAACAAATAAAATTACTGGCAATTCATTTGGTGGCGTAATTTCACTTTTTTGACTGAAGTTCAAAATAAAAACAACTGAATGGCTCAATAATCTAGGAAACTTGCGATTCTGGATTCAATCTATATTACAAACGTGATTACGCACATCCGAAGAGTCCCATATCAATAAAAACTAGACGTTTAGTGCTTTCTGGTCTTCTGAGGATGTCTAATTCAGATCCGCCAGTGATATAAAACTTAAAATTGAACATCTCCATAAACCCAATTATTAAGATTGAAATGTACTTGCTCTTAAAAAATTCTGTAATAGAGTGAACAACTTACGTGGTTAAACTGCCTAATAAAATCAGTTTCATTAAAAAATATACTTTCACTACATTCTAACCACTTTGTTACAAGCCAAAAAATGTTAAGGAATAGTGTGAATTTAATCTAATAATCAATAATTATTATATAATAAATACAATAATTGTATAGAAATTCATGAAAATCTCAACGAATATTAGCAGCATATAGTAGATATGATATTGTGATTACAATTGGAAAATTCTGAGGAACTGGGAAATACATAAGTAAATTTCAGTACTTCATTCGGTAAACTCGTTCATTATTACTCAGCAAAATAATCAACATTAACAGAATTCTTTCAAAAATGTGATAATTGTGTATTGTAAGTTTGTAATTATTTCGAAGTGAATAATGGCCTGTTAAAGTATATATATATATATTGTTAGTGTTAATCCTATATATATATATATATATATATATATATATACTTTAACAGGCCATTATTCACTTCGAAATAATTACAAACTTACAATACACAGTTATCACATTTTTGAAAGAATTCTGTTAATGTTGATTATTTTGCTGAGTAATAATGAACGAGTTTACCGAATGAAGTACTGAAATTTACTTATGTATTTCCTAATTCGTTACAAAGTCAGTTTACATGTAAAATAATACTTAATTCATGAGTAATATGTGCATGATTTGGGTGTAATAATTTACTACTAATCATATTCATTAGTTAGTTTGACGATTTGAAAATAAAAAGAAATTCACCTTCTACTAAAATGCTCGCTGAATCATCAGAGATCACTTTCCAATTCTTAAGGACTGATTCTATTGATGCCCTATAGTTGTATTCATAGTGCTGTGTTATCTGTTTAGTTGTATCTACGAAAATATATTGAGTAAGATTAGTATCCAAAGCGAAATGTCGATTGGTATCTTTTGTACATGTTGGAAATGTAGCAGATGAAAGACCCTAGGAGGAAAAAAATAACGTCATACAAAACATCTCTCATATTTAAGATACTGAAATTTACACAGAACATTAATTATCACTTTTATATATTTAAGTAGTATTACCGTGTAGATTGAATTTTGCCAAAGATCTTTTAGGGTTGTCATAAATAAGTATTTACAATTGAAAAATATTTTACTAATTAAAATAAAGCGGTGAACTTCCATATAAAGTCATATTTTATCAAAATTACCTTAGGTAATATTTGGTACATTGAAGACTAACTATACTTTATAAAGTCTGTTAATCATCACTATCCAAATTATATCTTATTTAATATAATCACTCCTCATCATAAATTTAGATAAGGGAATTAAAAAAGCTCAGTTGATGCAAAATTGCAATGCATCCTCACACTACACTTCAGGAGCTGGATCATATGTTTACCTGTTCAAGGGACGCATACAAATGTAACATAGTGGAAAACAAAGAAAGTAGTAATTAGAAATGTCAAGGAAATAGGGGTGATTCCTGCTCGTCATCAAAAGTAAGATGGAAAGCAAACATAGATTAGTCGGCAAAGACGACAAATCCGAAAATCAATTTTTCCTGGATCGAGGGGAGGGGAAAGACGTGCGTTACATATGAATAATCACCATCCACTTCGACTTTCGATGTTCACTTGGATGGGACTAGATTGGAACAAAACTAGTGTCTACAGCATCAGGATGTGGCACCAATCCACTAAATAACTGAGTTTTGGTTGTAGTCATGTCGGTAGATTTAAACTGCCTTGTTAGAGTCAGCAGAGTGAAAGTGACCAGTATTACATGGTGCTGGATTACAAGGTTTGGAAAGTATTACGGTGGCCGATATAAGTTTATTCCTCATCTTCAAGTCAATTTTAAATCTCACCATTCCTTCATATGTACGTTTTCATTTCATTTTGTCATATTGTTTTTTAAATGTCTGATCTTTTACATAATCACTGTTTCTACATTATTTCGAGCCAGCGATATTAATTTTACGTATTTCACTTTGACTTCCTAGTGCAGTTTGATGCATGTTCCATCAACCACACATACATGCGTGAATAGATCTCTCTATGTAAGTGGAGTTGTGAAACATAGCCCTTTAAAATGTTAGACTTATTCCGCAGTGCGTATACTTTCTTTGCCATTAGAATAATGTATACTTTTCTAACGTCAGTTTTAGTATTTTTCTGTGTTGTGTTACGCACTTACAATTTTCTTAATAATACTGTTTTATGTACAACAAACAGTATAACTGAAATTTGAACACCAAATTAGTTTTAAACGAACTAACTAGCTATGAGTGGTGTTTAACAGTATTTGATTTAATATTAGTTGTTAGAGATTATCAGAATACTCTAAGGTGAAGTTTCAGGTATTGCTTTATGATCTGAGGTTATCTGTAGTGGCGGCCTGCTTGAAATCCTGAGCTACCTTTTTTACCAATATCTCAACAAGTTGTCTTTCCGTTTTCTGTTTTATTTTAATTGCCCATTCATGTCCCAAAATTGCATTGTGTACTCATGCGCATTTATAAAAAGTTTACGACCTATCATGTGCAATTCAATTAGATCTAAACGCAAACATCATGGTGGCTGGCAGCACGCGTTAAAAAAGAATCAATATTCATCAAATGTTTATCTTCTGGCAGAACGCGACGCTGCTATATCAGGATTCAAGCACGTAAAGTGAAGTATAAATGCTCAACTATTCCATATTTAGCACATGTTCTATGTGATGAAAAGTTTGTAAGAACCGATCTAATCAGAAATCTGTGCCCTTAAAAATACGGATTGTTATGAAATGCAAAGACTCCTATTCCTTATGTTACTGTTATTTTTTGTTGTTGTTGTTATTAACAATATAAAAATATGTATCTTTTCCTATCAACTCCACCTGTAGCCCTCCTAGGGTTACTGCCTGTCCCAAGCCCGGGTAAAGGAGGAGGGTTGGGCATGGGGCTAGCACCCCCCCATCCCGTAAAACCCAAACTTGCTACAAATAACGCAAACCAGATTGAACAAGATAAACCATTTAAACTCTGCCCTGGGAGTAGAAGGATTGTTTATGACGCCTCATGATGAAAGCCGAAATTCTTCGGAAGTCATGAGTCCGATGCCCCACACCTCCTAACAACCAGAGCAAATATTTTTATAGGTACAGGGAATGTTTGAACAATGTGGGAGAGAGGGAAGACAAATCAAATAGCTTCAGAAATGAAGAGATACAACTTGACAATACTCGGAATCAGCGAAACCCATTGGACTCAAGCTAGACAGAAAACATTGGCTTCGGGAGAGACGCTACTATACGCCGGCCACGAAGAGGAGAATGCTCTTCACACCCAAGGAGTTGCACTGATGCTGTCCAAGGAGGCACGTAATGCACTTGTGGGATGGAAACCACATGGACTCAGGATCATCAAAGCATCTTTCAAAACAATGAAGAAACGGATTACAATGAATATTATCCACTGTTATGCACCAACCAGCGACGACAACGACGAAGACAAAGATCAGTTTTACGATAGACTGCAATCAATTATAGCAAAGTGTCGAGGAAAAGATCTGACAATCCTGATGTGGGACCTCAACGACAAAGTCGGAATGGACAACACTGAATATGAAGAGATCATGGGACGACAGGGACTGGGAGACAGAAATGACAATGGTGAAGGATTTACAAACCTATGTGCCTTCAACAAATTGATTATAGGTGGTATAATATTCGCTCACAAACGCATACACAAGGCTACATGGGTCTCACCGGATCATACTACAGAGAATCAAATCGATCATATATATATCAATAAAAAATTTAGAAGATCAATGGAAGATGTAAAAACCAGGAGAGGAGCTGATATAGCTTCAGACCACCACCTGATGATTCCTAAAATGGAACTGAAGCTAAAGAAGCAGTGGGCAACTGGAGTGGCAGCAGTACAACGGTTCAATACAGGATTTCTCCGAGACACTGACAAACTCAAGGAATTCAAAATAGCTTTCAACAACAGGTTCCAAGCCTTACAAGATCTGCCGAAAGAAGAAGTAACCACTATGGAGGACAACTGGAAAGAAATCAAAGAAGCACTAACGTCAACGTGTCATGATGTTTTAGGCCGCAAGAAGCACCATTATAAGTAATGGATCTTCACTGAGACATTGTGCAAAATTCAACAAAGGAGGAAAAAGAAAATAGAAATCAACAACAGCCGAACAAGAGCAGGGAAAATAAAGGCTCAATCTGAATACACAGAAACAAATAAGCAGGTAAAGAAGAGCATTAGAGCCGACAAACGGAAATACATCGAAGGCCTTGCAACAACAGCGGAGAGGGCTGCAAGAGATGGAAATATGAAACAGCTATACGACACAACAAGGAAACTGGCAGATAAACATGGTAAACCAGAGCGACCGGTGAAGAACAAAGAAGGCAAGACACTCACTGAGATTCAAGAACAAAAGAATAGGTGGGTAGAACACTTTGAGGAACTCTTGAATAGGCCAGCTCCACTGAACCCACCCACCGGACATCGAAGCAGCACCTACAGATCTCCCGATAGATGTCACTCCACCAACGATGGAAGAAATCAAGATGGCCATCAGACAAATCAAAATTGGGAAAGCAGCAGGACCGGACAATATACCAGCTGAAGCACTCATGTCAGATATCGATCTAACAGCAAGGATACTCCACGTTTTATTCAAAAAGATCTGGGAGGAAGAACAAGTGCCGGCAGACTGGAAAGAAGGACATCTTATCAAGATACCAAAGAAAGGAGATTTGAGCAAATGTGACAACTACAGAGGGATCACGCTACTGTCGATACCAGGGAAAGTCTTTAACAGAGTATTGTTGAATAGAATGGAAGATTCAGTGGATGCTCAACTTCGAGATCAACAAGCTGGTTTTCGTAAGGATCGGTCGTGCATAGACCAAATCGCAACACTACGGATCATCGTTGAACAATCAACTGAATGGAACTCGCCACTGTACATCAACTTCATTGATTATGAGAAGGCGTTTGACAGTGTAGACAGGAGAACACTATGGAAACTTCTTCGACACTACAGTATACCAGAGAAACTCGTCAACATCATCCAGAACTCTTATGAAGGAACACAGTGCAAAATTGTGCATGGAGGACAACTGACAAATGCATTCCCAGTGAGGACCGGAGTCAGACAAGGTTGCCTGCTCTCACCTTTTCTCTTCCTCCTAGTGGTTGACTGGATCATGTAGACCTCCACATCTGAAGGGATACACGGAATTCAATGGACAAGTAGGATGCAACTCGATGATTCGGACTTCGCAGATGATCTAGCTCTTTTAGCACATACACACCAACAGATGCAAGCAAAGTCAACCAGTGTAGCAGCAACTTTAGCATTAGTAGGCTTGAACATACATAAGGGAAAGAGCAAGATTCTTAAATAAAACACAGCGAGCACCAACCCAATTCAACTTGATGAAAAAACTCTGGAATAAGTGAATACTTTCACATATCTGGGGAACATCGTCGATGAACAAGGAGGGTCCGATGCAGATGTAAAGACAAGGATTGGCAAAGCAAGGGCAGCATTCCTACAGTTGAAGAACATATGGGACTCAAAACAAATATCAACTAACCTCAAAGTCAGACTGTTCAATTCGAACGTGAAGACAGTCTTGCTGTATGGAGCTGAAACTTGGGGAATTACTGTAAACATCATCAGACGGATACAAGTATTTATAAACATCTGCCTACGAAAGATGCTGAATGTCCGTTGGCCGGAAACCATCAGCAACAGCTTACTATGGGAGGGAACAAACCAACTTCCAGCCGAAGAGGAAATTAGTAAAAGACGGTGAAAATGGATAGGACATACATTACGCAAACCATCAGACTGCATCACGAGACAAGCATTAACATGAAATCCTGTTGGGAAACGGAAATGAGGAAGGCCAAAGAACAGGCTGCGTCGAGAATTGGAAGCAGACATTAAAAGGATGAGGAGTAACTGGAAACAGCTGGAAAGGATTGCTGAGGACAGAGTTGAATGGAGAATCCTGGTGAGCAACATATGCTTCTCAGCGAGGAGTAACGGGCATAAGTAAGTAAGTAAGTTTTTTATCAGATGTTGACACGGCAAAAAGTAACTTGTTGAGACGTTGTATGCTGAAAATTCATATTGTACTGAAAATACTATTGAATAAGGCTATTATTAGTAGTATTTTCAGTGCTTAATACTTACAACAATAAAGTAGTATTTATAAAATTCTCAGTGTATAAAAGTCAATATAATTGCAACGTTTCATTTCGCATCTTGGTCTGAGTTACTTACCAGTTATTTATGTATAATTTAAATGAAACGTTTCATTTCAAGTTCTTAATTTTACATCCATTTTTTGGCAAAATAAATGTATATTCATTGAAGGCAGTTAAGAAAAAACTTGGGGCTATTCTACTCAATGTGACTGTTTTAAAGGTAGTTTTTGAAATTTTCTAGAGTTTTAAATCGAATATTTTCCTTTTTATCGATAAGCATAAACATGCATTAACGTACATAAATTATATATAGCAATAAATTCCACTCTATTTACTGGAGTGGAATGAGTCTCATCTCTTCTCCTCTATGTTTCTTAATGCAAAACTAGCATCGCTTTTATGGAGACGATTATATATTTGTTACGAAATGATAAGAAACAGAATAAAACATTTCACCGACATTAATTTCATATTGGCCATCTGACTACTAATGCTCCAGTTATTCCTATTCGTTAAAGCAAAAGGTAAAATTTACTGGGTGTATGAAACAGTTTTTATCTACAGATAACCTATTAAGTAATTTTTTTTAAAACTATCTATTGAAAGTCTGGGATATGCGTCAGAGTGAATCATTGTGAGAAACAGATATGTATTTATAAAGAGTACAGTTCTATAACTGGCCATTCAACAAGAGTAGTCTATACAGATCAAGCATAGCCCATGTAGTGCGCATTTAATTGAATGTTATTTTTCTGGTTATTAGGTGTTGTAAAGTATTATTATTCTTTGATGAAACATTCACTCCATTTTTGCAATCGATTACTGAACGTTTACCCGTTACACAAAACTAAGTTTTACAATATATGTCCTTTTGTGCCAGTTTTCGCAGCATATGCTAATTAGTTACTAACCGCAAAATAATACGGAAAGATTTCTGTATCTCTGACTGTAATTGTGTAATTCTGTGTAGGTAAGTAATTGCTTTAATCACACTCATTATGTGTATATGTCCAATGTTTCCTCACTGTATTGTATTTTCATATGTATGTATATTCTTGTTATAATATTTTTAGTTTTTTTCTAAGTAGTGAAACAACATATTACATTTAACTTACCGAATAATCACTAGGCACAAATACATGATTATCTGCTACAAATTTCCAAGGTACTATTCCAATTGCTTCAACTTGACCATCTCCATAAGCTTGGATAAAATCTTTAACTGCACCACTAGCTACTACTGATAGACCACTTTTAACGCCGTCAGTAATAACCCATGTCTCTAGATAGAATAAAAGTTTGAAGAAAACTTAACTAAATAGATCTGTAAATATATTTTCATGTGTAAATATCAGTTATGATAATTAATTTCCTGTATTTTCTATTGTTCTTCGTCACTGTTTTAATGTGTATAGCATTTACTCATCGTGTCATAAAATCTTTTTTGTCAAAATGTTTATCATTGTTGCAATCTCTTCATTCAACTTAGCATAAATTTCACAAACACTGTTCTAAAATAAATTAACACTAACTACATATCGCAACCGGTAACAGTTTTCAACTGTATAAATGTCCAGTGAATAGACATATAATGGCATAGAAATCAAAAAAAGATCTTTTAAAATGTTTGAAATTTCCACATTATTAAATAATTAATGCTAAGTATAACAAGTACTATCTTCACGGCAGTTGACAGTCAAAAAATCTTACATTGACCAGTATTTTTAGGCATATTTTTAACCAATGAAGTTACCTGGCTTTTTATTTAAAAAGGTAAAAACCGACTATATGCTCTACAATTGGTAAGGTTGGTTAGCTGAAGAATTTCTATTATATTTACTACAAGGAATCAACAATACACTTATATGCAGTTAATAGGAGAACTCAGAGAACATTATTTGTTCAGGAAATCAAAGGTAATTAAAAGGTGAGCAGTTTTCGGATTTTTGATAGGTTTCTGTGGCGAAGAGATGAACATTTGAATGATAACACTAAAAACTGCTCATTTTTGAAGTGTTATGGTTTTATTATTAAGTTTTTGTAGATATATCTCTTTCTCTGGTCAACAGATAAAATGACCAGTGGTATTCATCTAACTTAGTATGAATAAGACTAAAAATCACTTAGCTAAATAAGAGTTGAAGGTTTTTAGATAAAATTACCAAAATCATAGCAAATATATCATGAAACGAAGTTATGAAAGTCGAGAAAATATTAGACGCTTGACGATAAATATTCCATATTCGGTATTTCGTGAAGTTAATGTGATTAATTAGCGACCGAATAACAGTATTATTTTAACAAGTCCTGGCTGTCTTCAAATTAGGTCAAACCTATAGTTTTTCGCATCTTAATCACGAAAATATTTTAAAGTATGTTATAAAATGTCGTCATTTGCCCCACATTTCCAACTGTTTCTTAACTGACGTTAGTCTACGATGCAAACAGTATAACTGTCGAACAGCTTAACTTTATAATAGCATGTTAATCGTCGCATCATTTTAACCGCAATAACGTTTCAACTGTTTTTCTCGATGTTAATTGTTAATTATCTGTTATAAAAGATTTGTGTTTCAAGCTTGGATAAATAGTATCTGTATGTTGTACCTCTACGGTCCGCTATAAAATCAATATTTACACAACTTGAGACCATATACTTAAAGTTCGTTTTGATATTTTACAAAATTAAATATCCACTCAAAGTAGTATGTAGATGAGGAACACTAGCGAAATAAATGGAGACACTTTCTGACTCAAAACCGACAATGTTAACGTATTTATTATAGATTTTGTTATAATACTTTAAAATATCCACATAATGTTTGATGTCTAATGGGTGTTTTAATTCAAACTAAATAAGCGTTTGGCAGAAAATCTGTAGGTCTTGGTTTTAACTTCCTAATGGATTCGTAGATATGTATTTGTGAAGAGTTACAAACTTGGAAGAAACAGATGTTTACGGCTTCCTGCTTTTTAATGTCTGCTTAACACAAGCCAACTGACGATACAGACAACCTCTACAATACCTGATTACAGAATGGTTAGTATTATGAGCTGAATATTTTACATGAAATCGTTTTTTATAAAATAAATTAATTCATACTTGTAGATTCGCTAACTTTCCAAATTAACCGTCGTATTTTTTCACGAATTGCTGCCGAATCAGTGTAATCTCCATAAAAGCTTAATATCAACTGTGGACGTGATAATTTCCAGATCTTAGTGAAAACAGTCATCATATGTTGTGGATCTGTTTGGTCTGAAACTCGAATAAACTATTTAACAAAAGCATTAATAAAAGAATTTAGTAGTTTGTTTGACTGACGATGTAAGCCAATGTTATTTCTAAGCGTAAAACACAGTTGCAATATATACTTCAGTGAAAGCACTAATGTGTTTGATATTTTGTATGAATGTGGCTTAATCATACCTGGACGTTCAAATGAAATTTGAATTTACACTGTAACTGTCTTAGTAATAATGATATAGTAGCCAGAATGATGTGTTTCACACTGCTTTTTCTTATTAATGTTTTCTTCCTCTAGGCTGCATAATCTGACCTATAATTCTCAAACACAAATGTTTTAAAAAATAATTATATGATTGAATGTCACTGATTGATGTTGGCAGGGTACTAGGTCGGCATCCAATGGTAGAATTCCCACTTCTATTAATAACTGTCCCAAATGAACTATAATAGTAAACTCACTAGTAACTAACTCCAGGATGTTCCTGCAGCTCTAGTGAGAAGTCGTGGCTGGTAGAGTTCAGACTTGTCCTGTGTGAGATAGTTATCACCAGTGACAATGGATGATCGTCGCGCTATATATCACAAATTGATGGAAGTGAGAATTCTACCATTGGATGCCGACCCAGTGGTGCAGATGATTGGGCGTTCGCGTCAATCTGAAGCCCCTGGTGCGGAATCTGAGGTGCGCACTGCTGAGGAGTTCTACACTAGAAGGAAACAGCTGTCCAGTGCTACCTGGTTTTCAATCGTACCCTGCCAACATCAATATGTGACATATTCAATCAAATAAAATAACCAATCTCCACAAAATTAACCATCCTAAATAATTATATTTAATAAAGTATAGGTCAATTAATCGTCACATGCTTGTCAAAATGTTGGTTAAGTTGAAGTGGTTTGTGATGATTGGTATCAAGTTTCAGTTGAATTAATTCATCAGAGTTTGATATTAGTAAGGTACCAATGAAAACTAAGGAGGATTAAGCTGCTTCAAACTCATCCTTTAACACTATTTACAAAATTCAGCCAAAGAAATTAAGAAGCGTATGCTTAATTTTACTTTATGAAACAGAAGCTTTAACTATTCATGGTTTAAAACCTGAGCCATATGTACTAAAACAATTTGTTAGATTACTTTCCTAGCCATGGCTACAGCTTAGCCATCTTTTCATTTGCATTATACGCTTTCATTATTATTATCATTATCATATATATTATTACTTTAAACATTGTTTATTCTTCATAATTTCAGTCATCATTCACACATGTTTTTCATTTCAAGTTAATGACATGCACAGGTACTCAGTCTACTTCAGGGACCATATAATTGTCATCCATTCTCTTTGATCACTGCTTATTAGCGTATTTCATAATTATGCATCTGAATTTCATATAGACTAATCAACATTTTGACAAGCATATGAATATCAACTGACCAGCAATTTCCCATATATATATATATATATATATATATATATATATATATATATATATATATATATAATGCGACTGTACATCTATGCAAATGAATTCATCATTAAAGAATCCTTCTCCAGGAAAAGAAGAGAACAGATTGTTTGAAATGAATTGCGGCAATATACCGTATAGTTTTGATTAAATTTGTCTACTTATCGAATTAACCTCCATTTCTCAAAAAGATTGATTATTTTAATTAAAACTCGTCTTTACATTAAGTGAAATAAAGGGAATGCATTGAAATTGAGATTCTGAAGTATTTATTTAATACTACACAATAATGATGTAAAGGAATAAAATCAAATAAATATCTTACATTTGGCGAATATGTACTAACAGGAACTGCAATATCACCAAATGTTCTTGTTGGTAATTCATAATACTGCATTTTACTAGTTCTTAACACTTTACGCAACTGAGGATTTTTTGTTATTTCTTGATGATTAGCTAAAGGTGTATTACAAATGCATAATTCAGGATAGCTGTTAATTAAAATAGAAAGGAATATATACATTACATTTTGTTTTTCATAGTAAACTGTTATAAGTGAAAAAAAAACAAGCTATTGGTTTTGTATGATGATTGATCAAAGCCAATAGGTTCAGTTATTACTATTTTTATTACTAGTATCATTTTATTCAAACTTGGTGATTATTATAAAATGAAGTGACTATGTGTATTTAAGTTGGATTGTGACTGGCAAGCGGGATCCAGGACGCTCGTGACTATATGTTTCTAGTGAGGTCGTTCATTTGAGGGATAATCAAATCAGTATTTCAAGCAAGTACAAAAGAAATATCTAGAGTTTTGCAGATGATTTAATAAGTAACCTAGTTAACATGTATAGATTTCGAAACGAAATATTTCATGAATAATAGTAAAACTAGTGACTGTATATTATAAACTGGTGACTTTTGAATAAAACAGTAGATCGGATGTTATTGATTACAATAAATCACACAAACTCAGACGCTTAAACATTACTACAGTGACAAGTTTTTCAGTCGCGTATAGAAATATGAATAATAATTTACAACTGGATTATTGATTAGAAGCAAAGTTCAGGTAATGGTCTTAACATATTGCTCTAAAAGTGTATTGTATTGAGAGGTAGTATTCGAGTAAGCAGCGTCATATTGAATGTTACTTAGTGAGGTCAGTGATTATCATCACATATTATCAAAAGGAACTCTTAGTTATGAATTGCCCTTTAATTTAGGATATATGTTCTTTCGTGACTTCTGTTTCCAGTTTCCTCTAAATGTTATGCCCTTCGGTGTAGGGTTTCTTAATGTTATAGAACATTTTTTTTATAGATAATAGTTTATTGAACACAATCTCTGAACATACATTTATGTTTATCGAAGCCTTTCAACCTATAAATTATTTAAAATTTAGCCATTTAGCACTAAAAGAGAAGACGAGTTATTTTTACACCTTTTGGCTTCACTGTCATCAAGTGTTTAAATGTGTTACAATATCAGTTTGTTTCAATATCAGTAGGTGAAATCATGTTAGTAATAGGCTTCAAAAGCTAAAAACAATTTAATAGCCCTTTATATTTTAAGTAGGGTTTGCTTTTATGTTCATTTCACGCATACTTTGTGTTCTTGCTAAGTCATATTTTGTTAAAACAAAGTACTCTCAATAAGTAAATTTACTGCGAGAAAACATCAAATAAGATAATCCAAGTGTATTCTTATATAATAATCTATCGTTTAATGGGCATCTCTCAATTTTAAGAGGTAAAATGATAGAATGAGTAATGTAAATTAATAACATAGTATTTCATTTTCACTCATCGACATCTACGGGAAAATGCAACTCAGTAATTAAATTTATTTGTATGATACCAACAGGAAAACTAAAGCACATATGTACATAACTTCATATCAGTTAAAGAAATTAGTAGCTATCTAGAATTAATGGGACGTTTGATATTGCGTTTAAGTTTAAACAGAAAGGTCACTGATTAGAGTTCGAAGACGTAAAGGTTATCCAGGATTCCATTGGTAGAGTATTTCATCTTTACTAAAACTTCCTACAAAGGACACCATCGCACTAATCTATTAGTTAAATTCAGTCATAAATATCAACTATGAGAAAATCTAAACCCTTAAATATAGGTATCTTAGACCAGTTTAAACTATCAAATTAATCTACGCATATTTAGAAAAGTGCCGTTAAAAGCTGGTCGTTACTATTCATCTAACCTTAAATCACAATGTCTGTAAATGGATGCATTTCGCACGCTAGTAATAAGCCTTTAGAAATATATGTTGTTATGTGTATATGAAAACATATAGTTGCAAATACATTTAATTGATATATATATATATATATATATATATATATATATATATATATATGATTATTTAGTGGTCTAAAGAGCAAACTTACGATAAATTCTTTGATGGCTTAACACAAACAGATGCTTTAATATTTAACGGTATCCATATTTTTGATAAATCCATCTGCAAAATAATTAAAACAAACATATTTTGAATTAAGGAGTCATATTTACTTATTGATAAACCAACCAAAAGTTATTATCAAGCCTCATTGTTCAATGATAAGTAAATAATATACTTCAATTATTTCAAGTTAAAATGATAGATAATATAATTGTTTTCCTTACAGTATGTCATCTCCGTTTAACTTAAACACTATATATGGGAATATGTTAATCACAAAATTCTTTGTTCAGTGATTCTTTACATAAAAGAATAGTCATGATACAAATAATTCAAATTTACTTGCACTTTTTTTTCACTTAAATATACCTGGATGTCATCATGGTATGACAAAATATACTTAAGACTACTGTGTATATTTCTAATTACTAATATCAATTCATCTTCTGTACTTTTCTATACTTTCAAAGTTGATTCTATCTATACAAGTAAAGTAACTAAATTGGAGAATTAATTTGTGCCGAATAATAATAGATATTAGGGTTGATATATAATTTTTGGGCTGGCATTCGACAGACTGACTTAACTATACTGCAATGACTTCACCTAAGTGCCCTGTTTGATACTGATATGAAAATAAATTATACTTTCGTCAACTATGAAATTAAAGCCATTTAATTGGAGGTAAGATACTTTAAAACAATTTTATTAATGAGATAAATATGTTTCATGGAGTGGAGGCGCGGGGACCGTTGACTTTCATTTTGAATGATAATATTTATTTAACTAATTAAGGTTTTAAGGTAACTATTACTTGAGAAACCTTACTTTCATCTATTTATATTTGGCTAAATATTGTAAAGTTAATCAACAAAAATCTTGGCTATAATGCATACTGCTACTTCCAGTGTTTCATACTTTTAACTGACTTTTTAGGTTAAAACTTCGGTGTCAAACTAATTCAACAATGATTATTAACATTTTATTTAAAGCTTCATTTCAAATTGTAAATGGTGGTTGTTTAGAGCTAGTAAAAAGACTTCAAAATAAGTTGAACTTTATTTCTATTGTTATTTATTTGCACTTCCATAATAATTATATGACTTCATAAAATATTCATTAGTGATTGATTTTGGTTTGGTACTACTGAAATCTACGAATCACTCGAAAGGTGTTTCCTTCAGAGTATGAAGCTTCTCATCATTATGCACTGGAGAACACAAACTAGAACCTAACTTATGGCTTTATAGATCGTGCTATGGGTGTCTAAGTAACAGCATGTGAACAATAAATCAAATAAGCTGAACAAAACCAACCTCCATATAATTTCAGCAATGTAACTATATTCTGATTTAGTTTGCAATAATGTAATACATTTTTTTTTCATATAACTCATAAATATTTTAATTAAATTAAGTAGTATACTACCACAAAACATTCTTTTGTCTATTACATTTTATAATCAATTAGATTGGATATGAAATTAGAAATTATATAAATATTATAAAGAATGTATTATATAAAAAATATTAATTAATTAGTTTGCACTAGTAGACAATATGGAAATAGACTTTAGCTTATTTACTTTCTGCAGTGTTCATTTATTGAAGTCGGTAATTGAAGCTTACATTCATACAATAAGCAGTTCTTTATGCACAAAGTTCTTAATATTTACCGGAAACTACTAACCTTATATTTCATAATACTTGAGCAATATGAATAACTAATGGTATAAGGATGACAAACTAAATGAATTATTTTAGTTGTTTTAATAGATACAGATTGATATATGTTGCCTACCACTGAAAACCAGGAGGGTATTAGATAGCTGTTCTGTTCTAGTATGAGACTCCTTAACTGTGCACACCCTTGATTCTACCAGAAAACCGAATCTAGGATATTCGTATCCCACAGCTGGTAGAAACCTGGTGAAGTTCAATCGAGAGTAAGACAGTTACCACCGGTGACAATGGATGTTCGTATCACAAACTGATAGAAGTTAAAATTCCATAACTCGACACTTGCCTAATGGTGAGAATAGTTAGGTGTTCCTCGTGAAACCTGAATGTTGTGGATATTACGGCTTAATAATTTTCCAATGAATATTATTAAAAATTTACAAGAACGAAACGACCTATTACTAATTAATAGTAAGTCAATCGAAATATCATGAATTAGTATAGCTGTTCTACCTTATCGCCATGACACAACAGATAAATTGCAAATAATTCTAAAACAACATGGAATCCAAACATTCTACAAAACTACCAACACTATTCGAGGTGCATTAGTTAAAATAAAGGACAAGATCCCATTCACTTCTACACAGAATTGTGTCTACAGGCTAGGTTGTGTCGACTGTGATGCTTTCTATATTGGAGAGTCTTCTCGAGAAATCAAAACTCGTGCCAAAGAACATGAAAGCTACACTATACGACCTCCTAATAATCCTGTTGAACTTGAAAAATTACAAATCAAATTAGCAATAGCAGTCTACACATGCTGTCTACCACAACCATAAAACCGATATTAAAAATATCCAAATTATTCAAAAAGGTTTTTCAAATTATAAGGAAAGATGAATAGCTGAATCGCTTTACATTTTGTTAAATGCAACTGCAGTTAACAAAAGGGAAGGCCGTTCTGTCCACCCAACATGGACTTTCTATCCAACTAACCACAATTAAAAGTATATCAAATTTCATACACATGAACATACATATAATTTTATTTTCACATATTCACATATTTTACTCTCATATCACACTAACACTTGCATACATGTCTCATTTCAAACCACCTAGACCCATATGACTTGACATGACACGATCAAACTCGCATTATGATTGTACGAGTTTACTTTGTTTTTGATTTGTTCCATTGTATTATTTAATCTTGTGTTAATTAAATTCTCTGAAGAAGCAACTTGCATTAAGCCGAAAAACGTCAGAAATTTTAATTTCTACTCATCGGAATTTTACAAATATATACCACTCATCTTATAAACTGAATTTTGTGGGTTTGATTCCTTGGTGAAATCGTGAGTACACACTGTTGATACGTCCCATACTAAGATAAAACAGCTATCCAGCGCTGTTCGGTTTTTAGTGATATCCAACCAACATCAATCTTTGACGAATGCAATCATCTAACGTTAGTACCTATCTCCACAATTAGCATAATTAATTGTTTACGTATAAATCACCGTATATATCATCAGTTTATGACTAAATAATTTTAAGCTACATTTTAGGATTTGAAGTAAAAATAATATACAATGTTAAACTTTACGTAACAATTTATCAGAAATATATATTAATGTGAAAAAGAAAACATTCTACTTAATAGAGCTGGCATACATCATCATTCATAGTAATATCTGAACCCGCTGTCATTAGATCTTTCGACTTCATAACATATTGTTGTAATTCAGCCAAGAATTTATAACATGCAGAACGTGTTGGTTCCATAGCATAATGGACAGGAGTTTGAAATTTCTATTGAAAACAAATAACATTTCAATATGAAAAGTATATAGTATCTAAAGCCATATCTTTGTCACTTACAAAAACAAAATTATTGAAACAATAAACATGATTTTACTGAAATTTCAAACAGTATTTAGACATGTAAAAGACTTGTCTAATCAGAGATTAGTTTTTATCACGAACTACGATTACTCAGTAATTCAACTAGAACAAGAAATTTGCTTCAGTCTTATTTGTACTAGTGTCAAATGAAAATGAAATAGCTACTTATTATCCTACAGTTGACGTGAAACAGTGAAAACTATTTTTAGGTTAGGAATGCATTATATAATTTCTATTGTTAGAAATGGAGTATTCTTAAGGACAGAGTTTCAAAACAATACGTAATATGATGAAAGTTATTTAACTTTGGAATACACGCTCTATCAGCCATTTGTAACAATTAAGTTGATTATATCAAAGGGTTTAGATAAATGCTTGATCTTGGCACATAGTTACACTTAGGGCTGCAAACAAAAAGCACACAGTGCTCTGTCTAAGATTTGATGACATCAAAACACTTAAATAACAAGCACATTTTTAAACTAATTGATTAATTAGTTAATTCCACATCGTAATGCTATGGTATAATATCTTCTTTATAAACATTGAAATACTAATCAAATATGCAGTAGTAAAAATTGCCAAAATGTTAAACCACTTTTAGAAGGGTATGAATTTGTATTGCAAGTATACAGTTTATAGCACTTACAGAATCCGCAGCAGTAACCAGTTGTTTGTTAAGACAGCAAAGAAGAACAGCAGTTTCGGGATCCCCAGCCACACTATGATGCAGGGCATTTCTAGCATGCTTAAATAAGTAACGGATAAATGTAGATCAAAGTACTAGTTAAAAAATCATATGTTATTGTAATAAACTGAATCATTTATTGGTCTCTTAGGTTGTAAAAATCTTTCTAATTAAGTTTTGCTAAGTCGTTGTGTAATTAGACGTAATTTACAGAAAACTATGGGTCTAGTTTTCATGTAGGTTGGCGCATATGAGAAATCAATTATAAAGCAAATGACTCATTTATAAAAGTTCAATATATTATTACTTAGCTATTCGAGTTGTAAGAGGTCTGTATAATAGCGAGAATTTGACCAGAACTTATCACAAAACAATTATAGTATCAGTCACTAAACAGAAATTAACCATTGTAAGAGTTACTGATAATTGAATGTTCATTACTCAATTTTTTCACAAAATTCACAGGTGAATGAAAATGTCTTGGCTGCAGTCAAAAAGCCTACAGAACATACATTTCAATCATTGATCAGAGTATTATGTCTGAGTTATTAATTGCATATTATAGGATGCACAGAAAAAGATAACTAATAACCTAGTGTTTTTGGTTATCCAGCATGCTTTGAAGTAATTCGGATATGATTAGATATTATGTTGCGCGATTAGAGAAGAATAAATAACTTTCAAAATTATGTTTTAAAATACTATTTTAGTTGCTTTAGTTATGTATAAAGTAAATATTGTATTTCTATGATTGTTACGTTTCCCACGGTCTATCCTTCCTTTTAGCACATTTACTGTTAGTATATCATTTCGCATTTATGAACTACACTTGATTGATTGTGTGCACGTTAATTTAATTCACTATCACTGCCCTCCTTGTTTTACATTAATGTCAATTTCCTAATTGATTGGTTGAAGGTCCGGTTTATGTTTATGTAAAAGCATGCTAGAAATATAATATGATTGTGTCTGGTTGATTCATTTGCTTGTGTTCTTCCTATTCCGACTTGAGGCTAAGTAGGCATTCAGAAAGATGTACAGAGACCAACTAGGAGTTCATTAGCGTTTGTTACTGTGACTTAGTGACTCAGGACCATATGAATTAATTGGTCGTACTTCCTTATCATAACAGCTTTTTGTCGTCATAAAATTAAAATTCAGACATTCTCAATACAATACATTTTAGTGGCTTAACATGTCAAATATCAGAAAGCCTTATTTTTGCTATATTCAATCGTTTCAGTATGTACCCTTAACGAAGTACAATGATTAAAAATATTACCATGGAACACAGACAAGTTACAGATTCATTTAAGACATCGCAGCAGCATATATAAACAAAAATCAAATTCATTTATTACTCTCTGACGTTCATAAAAGAACTCAGTAGGATAACTAAGGAACGGTTTATTCTGTTCTATTGTCTTATCTACCATTTAACTCATGACTCACTGGAAGGGTTCAAACGTATGATATTTTAGAAGTGTACAGCTACGTATTCTTTACATAAAACTCTGTATATAGTAACTAATTGGCTCGTTAAATATAAATCTTGTCTATAGCCTACACAGAATTATGTATATATTTTGAAATATTTAAAAAAATCCACTTCACGTATGTTCTTAATCATCTTTTTGTTGTGGCGAACATCACGTGACCAGAAAACTATAAAATAGTAAACACCCTATACGATGAAAACAGCATGTTTTTTGCTTTTTATGTAAACGTTTGAGCAATACTAATGGAATTACTTTCTGCAAGCATTTCTTGTTTTAATTGTGAATTTTAGAGATTGCTGAATTTGTATTTATTATCACGAGTTAACTAGAGTTAGACTACCAGTGAAAACAGGAGTGCACTGGTCAGGTGTTTCGTCGCAGTTTACTGCCAGCTCACTAGTCTAACGGTTATACGTTCTCTGCGAAACCTGAAGGTCCTGTGCTCGATTCATGGTGGGATCATGGATGTGCAGTTCTAAGGAGTGTCATTCTAGATTAAAACAGCTATTCAGTTCTTTTGGTTATCAGTAGTTATCTAACCCAAGTTAATTCATGGTATCAAATTTAGACATTTTCGTATCATGAAATGAATGAACAATTACATGACAAATAATTATAGTAATTTGTAATTATTTAATTACTTACTGTATCCGTAGTTTCAGGATTGGCTCCAGCTTTGTATAATCGCTCTACTATCACAAAATCGCCAACTCCAGCCGAAATATGCAATGGAGTGAAACCTTCCTAGTCACAAAAATAAGAGATTATTTATGTGATGCGTAGCTATTTTAATCAAAAGTACGTATATACTGTATTAAAAGTATTCCAGAAAAGTGAAAATGGCTATGTTGATAACCATAGAAGCTATCATTTATGTTATTGTCGACGTTCTTTGTTAGTGATCTTTATTCCGACTGAATTATTCATTGCTAATTGGTAACCTGACCACAAGTTCAGACCATATATCATATAATTGTTTTTTATTTACGATTCTGTTCTACTGTTATGGCAGAAAATCTCTTGTACTGATAAGTTGGTTTAGATATAAAGGTTAATAACTTTCTGAAGTTTTGAACTGCGTAATTTCTCGTCTGAAGTCACTGCAAGCTTACCAAGATTAAGCTAGAAGTCACATAATAGGAACGTACGTATATAGAATATAGATTGGAAATCACTTGTAAAATGTTTTTTCAAATAAACGCGAGCAAAATCTATAAAGAGCTTACTACTCATCATTCGATTGGTAATACTTTACCACTTTGTTTAAGCGTATTTGAGCTTATTTACTTGAGTAATCAAAACTGCTAATGCAACTTTTGTGTTAATGGTTTTATTTAGAAAATTTTAAGCTAAACAAAATAACTTCGGTAAAAACACAGACTGTGGCTCTTATTGTAGTAATCTTTTCCAACTTTTGAAAAAGATAACTTTATTCACAATTTAAGGATCTCGGAATGTGACGTATCGCACATTGAATTGTCTAGGTTGATTTCTAAATTATGCAATTAGTGTTCATGAATTGCAGATTTAGTATGTGAATAATAAATAAGAATGTATTGACGATCTGATTGATTACTACTGTGACTTGTATCAAAAATCACTCTGGATGTACCTACATCTCAGTGTTGGTGTTTACATGGAGAGTCGAACTCAATCTGTTTCATGCCAAACGCCACCTCGTTTACTACTAGGCTACTGAGTCCAGACAGCCACATTTGTGCTAGGATACAAGTACACTCACCTGACGAGTCCCAAATAAGACGAAACATACATCCTGAATTCCACTTGCCAGCCACAATCTAACTCAAATAACACTTGTGGACTGCCGATATATAGAAGCAATCCGCTCAGGATGCACATATGGCAACGGAGATTGATCGATTCCAGTCCATAACAAATCAATATGAATATCCAAATACATTCTAATTAAATAATACTTATCACCTAGATCAGCTACAAGAATTCTTCATGTTAGCAATAATCAAATGACATTAGGTGCCAAATCTTTTATCTCACTACTAAATGGCTATTAGAGTTATTCGAAAACAGTTTCACAATACGAAGTTGCCAGAACTGCGGAAAGGTTAAACATTTAATAGAAACTTAAGATTTAGACAAGGTTTAAAATAATGATGACATGAAATTAGATAATATCTATGACCTTGAACAAAAATATAAAAAAAGTAAATTTGAATCCGTTCTGAACAATCAGTAGTTATTTTAAATAGTTCCTATAATTGCCGTTTACTCTGGACTGTTTGACGAGTATTACAGAGAATGTTTTACCTAAATTCCTCGCTATTGTTTGCCATATATCTTAGTTAGAACATTACTGAAAGGTTTATTACAAACAACTGTTTAAAATCAAGTTTATTCTGATTAATGTCAATATATTAGTATTTGTTCAAAGTTAAAGCATATGACTTGAGAGAAAAAGTTAGCATACTATTGTTTTCTTTTCTACTAATGATTCTGCATAGCTTTGTAGAATATGATCAATTATTTGGTGTGCTGAGTACCATGCAGCTAAATGAAGAAATGTTGCTTCTGATAATGTGGTAATTTTCACTGCACCCGTTTGATATACTAACTGTATGAAAATAAACAAAGAAGAAAAAATAAACAAAATTAAATCAAATGGCTATGTTCAAAATTTAAGAAAATAAAATTGATCTACATTCTGAGCAACAAGTAGATGTTTTTTAGAGACCATTCTAATAAACACATATGACTAGTTTGTAACATCATAAACCACTGAATTCCATTTAAAATAGTGAAGTTTAGCTAGGCTGTAAGTGCCACCCATGTAAAGTTCCGGGTGGCTAGTATTTGTGGTATATAATGAATAGTGAAATACTGTGTCCTGGATTAAGATTGTTTAAATTGACAGGCAGTGTAAGTACTTTCATATTTGGGTTCAAAAAAACAAACAGCAACTATTAAAAATTAATGAATTCCATTTTTATAATTCAATAGTAGATGTTTGCAAAATATCTAATACATATTCTCCAATGTTCGATTATATTGAGTAAGTGATTTCATTTCTTGTTGTTGTATCTATAGGAATTAAACTCAAAAGTGTTTATATCTCAGATATTAAGATATGCTTAAGATTTATATAAACACAACATTTACACATTTCGATGTCTTACAAGAACTTTATTACATCTTGAGTATTTTAGTCCTGTTTTTCTATGAATTTAACTGAGAACCATCCTTATACGTGAAGATGATAAATTATTGACTGGACAAATTCCTGTAGTATATGTTTAAGTAAATCAGCAGTCAAATAATGACACTTCTAGCTGGTGACAATGATCTCCTTCTCACACACTGGAAAAATTTTTCTTCTTGATGTATCTGAAAAGCATGTTGGGTTAGGATTTATCGTATAGACCTGGAAGCATGACCTTTGTGTTCATGCGACAACTGTTCGAGGCCGGTCACACATGAACTTTTCGAGAAAGCTTTTGTTGTGTTAGCCGTTGCTGCTGATGACGGAAATCCTTGGAGTAAGGTGGGGTTTACATTTTTAGTGTAGATGTTTTATATGTCACCCTCTTCATGTGAGAAGGTAACATCACCGTCATGCTGGTTATATGAGGGAAGCACCTTACTGCTGCCACACCTCTGAACTGTCTGTAGTACGACGTCACCATCAAAACTTAAGCCTGCTGCCTTTAGTCTTATCGAATTGCCTGATATGGTAAGCCCTTAAATAATTGATGTTCCATTCATTATGACCCAACTATTTCATCACAATAGGTAAGTCTGATCGTCATCTCAAGGTAGCAGCAACGGTTGGGTTAGCTAGAAAATTTTATATTTGTTTCGTGAACGTTACAGTGTGTTTACTCATCTAAATACATTACGCTAATCACTATAAATAGTAAACATCTTTCAATAAACTTAGATGATATCTAAATATTCCATTATATAATGGGTTATTACAATTTGAAAGAAAAATTACTTTGTGATTTCATAATCTAATAGAAGTGTATTAAAACCAGCAGTTGTTGTGGATAAATCTATGAATAAAAGATGACTGAAAACTATTATATCAATAAAGGCATTTTATAAAGCTTCTCTATGGGATCAGTTAATGAATTTATTTATAATTATTAGATACCATCTAAAAGCTTAAAGTGTAATAAAGTGTAGTTCATGAAGTTAGCATACGCAAAATGATTACACAAAAAAGACACTATGGATAAAAGATAAGATTAGGATGGCTTCTATCTCATATTTATACACAAACCAGTTGAATTCAATAATACATATGTGCATGCGGAGTATCTATCAAGAACGTATGAACATACTACACATGCTTGAAAACTATCATATTCTGAATAAGGTTCAAGATCACGAATACCGGAATCAAATACAGTCAATTCAAATAATCAGATTGAAAGAAATTTACATTACGAAATACAAAAAATTGCTTTGTTCCTAAATGATTAACTATTCATGATATTTTTACATTCTAAAGTAATGTGTACACTGCCTTATTTGAACGTCTATGAAGAAGTAAGATAAGTTAGCAATGACAAGTGAGTATAGGATGCCTACTTGAAATTTCATGTCACTTAATTTATCAAAACTTATTTTAAACTATTTAAAAACTTTTCTGTGTAGGTGGTATTTTATTATAAATGTTTATCGAAAAAAATATTTGCAGCTAAGATTTAAGTAACTAGCTTTAAGTTGCAGTGAGTAGTAGATTTATTATATTCATGGAATCATATTGAGTAGAATAATGAATTCATGTTGTTTGTCATTCATTTTAAAAGCTACTTCATTATATAATACTAGTATTTACATAATTTAAAAGTTTAAGGACTATTGAATACATTTCCTAAAATTATTTCCTCTATACCTCAGCCTACAAAGTTAATGTTCAGTAACTAGCATATAGTTTTATAAATTTTTAAGAATCATTTAATATATATATTAAATTCTTTACATTGGAAAAGCCATCTTCTTTAAGGGATCTTAGGTTGTTGAAAAGGAAAATAAAAAATATAAGTGGATGTTTCCGATATTATTATATTGTTTCGAAAAATCCTGTAAAGTATTCATCATTCTCGCTTTTGTCAGTTGCTTGAAATTAAAATGCTCTTAATAACTAAAATTCAGTTGAAAACCAATAATTAACTAAAGTTTTTTCCAAATCAAATTCATAAAGTTAAACTAGGATTTTCAATTACTTCAATGACATAGTAAATCAGATGAACACTTCGCATTTATCAGTCAAAACACATCTAATCAATTGCTTTCATAATGGATGTAGTACAATGTAATGAAATTATAGCCAACTGAATGTCTTTAAATAAATACATTCACGTGATAATCCTTGTTGACTTCATTTTCTAGTTTTCTTTACTAAAGAAATTATTATAAACCAAATACACTTTTCATAATTTCATTTAGAATGAAATTATAATTTACTCTGATTGATTATTGAGTTGTAAGCAATGTCTTATTTGACAAGTTCATAAGTGCTTGTAGAATTATATAGAACAAGTTTCAAAGTGTTCACTACGTTAAATGATTCGACACTGAGTACGCTATAATTCAGATGATAGGTAGTTAGAGATTGTTAAATGGAAATCAAGCTTCAATTACATTTTGCGTACCTATAATCCTGAAGGAACTGATACTCCATAGGGGACGGGAATTAGCATACATGTCATACATGTCATCTTGAGTTATTTCAACAGTGAACAGTCTATTGTAGGACTGAGATATTTGCACTACTTAGTTACAGAGTAGTGACCAATGTCATGTTAATATGACCCTTACTTCGTACTTAAAACAGACTAAAGATAATGATAATAAACAGAAAGGTAAATTTTTATCTTAAGTTATCTTTTGACAACACTAACCAAATAATCTCACAATACAGCTTCATATGCAGAATGTGCCAATAAAACAAAACAAAGGGCAATCTTTAAAATGATAAATGAATACTATTTAAAATTATTGCAATTCATCTTATTGTTTTCTGTGTGAAAACAACTTGAAGGTTGGCTCAAATGACTCAGCTAAACAATACAAGGAAGTTATGAATCTCTAGAATTTCTGTTTCTTTATAGAGTGGGATTCCGCAACGACTAGATCCCGTCTTAGTAGTATAAGGGCGAAATGCTCGTCACAAACCCAAGTGGTCAGAAGATCGTTCCCTAGTGCAGGTCGCGGATATGCATCACCGAGGAGTCTCCTGTTAAGACGAAACAGTAGTACAATACATCATGGATACAATCGATTTTTGACTAAATCCAGTATTTAAAAATTCAGAAGTATTTAGACCAAACGTATTATAACTGTCACGTCGTTTAGAATCTTTCCTAGTTTATTTATATGAAGTTCTAAGCTGAGAAAATAATAAAGATTGTTTCATATAAATGAATTGAAGAAAAAAGCATCTTTTCACATATATTAACTCTATAAATTAGCATTAATGACTACATAATTACAACAGAGAAATAAGCAGCTAAAGTTAAATTATCTAGGACTTTCATTATTGTTACAGCTTAAGTTGTTATTGAGAGTTAATCTATTAGTTCACGACAATGAAACATGACATATGGTACAAATTGGTTATATACGTCTTATTAATTCGATGCTTCATTTTTACAAATTGCTGCACATCTCAACCGACTCAGTCAGGTTGTAGTGATAACACGTTATGAATAAAAAGGAACCTGTACATATTAGGGGAATAAAAAATTGTCTAGAAATTTCCATTGGTGTTAAAAATAACAATTACGAGCTACGCATATTATGTTCTATAAATCTCAGACTAGTTCCAAATTTATAAATCCAAATTAATTTATAATCTAAACTAAATAGACAAGTTAATAGCAGAAACTTCCCTCTAAAATCACAAATGTAGTTCTGTTAATGTCAAAATGAATAATTTTAATGTTAATTCAATTAGTTTATACATCAACAGAAACTGTTGATGTATGAAACTGTGAGGGTGATCATAATCCTCATCATAATAGTAACATATTGGATAGAAAAGGGGAGGGTAAAATATTGATAAACTTTGCCAACACAAATCCAAACAACTGCTTTGTAGAAGACTAAGTTAAAGTATACAATTATTTAAAGTAAAATCGAGTGAGTGTTCATTAAAATCGCTCATGTGATGACAAGATGAATAATAATCACAATAAATTATAATATAAATAATACTCTGAAAGAAAACAAAAGTTGAGTAGATACAAAGAGAGAAAAATCAATACTCACTTTAAGTAAATTAAATTCTCACCATCAAGTTAATTAATGACTTATTTGGAATGGGTTTAGCCATGGTAGCAGAAGTGGTCGTGTAAATTTCTTCTGCGTCCAAAACTTTTATTTTTAATGCGAATATCTATCTCTCCTACTGTTTGAAGAAATTTGGATAGGACTAAATCATAAAATGGTAGACCAATGAGATTTGAGATGTAGTCATGGAGGCTATTTTTGAAGACGATGTTGGTACTAGAAAGGAAGCTTCATAATTTAGATAAAATGGTGATAATACTCTATCTCTAAGATGACAAGTTACTTCGAAAGAATTAGCAATTGTGGACTAGAATTATGCCAATTTAGATCAGTTGAGGAACGCGACAAATTTATATTTGGTGTCAGAAGTGCTATTTTAAAATATCAATCAGAATAAGATTATTTTCAGCAAATCCAAATTTTCTCTGAAGTAGGTTATATATTTGGCAGGTTGCTGGGTAATTAAAAAGCCAGTAACAACTGCTGCACCTTTGTTTAATGTAAGTAAGGTGACGTCAGTGTATTGGCACTACTGTTACTGTAATATATGCGCTGAACTATGTTACTGATATCTCTAATGAATATTGTGGTTCTTAGCATCATTTCAGTGCATATATTTTAGCGATACTCGTACCAATGAACAAAAGTTTATCGGCAAGATAACTGTATAAAATAACAACAGTGTGTAAACTATCTCACTACTACTTAACAATTTTTATTATTTTACATAACGTTTAACACATAAGTTAACAAGACTGAATACATATTTTTTTGCAAACTAGGAATAAATCGTTCACATCATCATTTAAAACCTGATTTGGATTGTTACTCACCCTGAAACGTAACACTTACATAAACTAACCAAGTTAACTTTTGCTGATTCCAATGAAACAGAATTTGACTAACTAATAGTCAGAATGGAGTTGAATAAAGAAATCTATAAACATACCTCTGTATACTTATTGAAGATGACCTGATATTTTGTTAGTGTTCAAAAAGATATTATTCGAATCAACCCTGTTATAAGCATCATTTAAACAGACTTGATATATACATTGTATTTCTGACATATTCACAAAACATTTTAGAATGTAGAAATTAATTTTCATGATGGATTAAAGTCACTTGATTGATTGTCTAAATTAGGTAGAAATGAACATTTGTATTCCTGTTTGATACTTCGAAGTGGTACACAACTAAGGCATCAAAACAAAATCGAATTAATATCCTGCAGGTCTTCTGCTGATTGGCATTACACCTAAATTACTGTTTCAAGGTACATTTTAAAGTATCTGAGATATAACTCGTGTTTTTCTATTTTCCAGTGATTGATGTCAGTTGTTGATGGAAAATAAATTCTAGTTTTATAAAATTTCTATAATTCCTATTACGTTCGTTTCTGAAATTATTAAGCTCGAAATGACGTGCTTCTAACTTTGTAAACTAGCATACATTCATTATCGATTTACTTTTGTTGGAGCACTAAATAAAGTTGTTTTTTATCTATGAATTAGAACAGACGTTATGTCTTAATATGTGATCCTAACACACACGAATATATCGTACGTTGAAATGTTGTCGTCGTCTTATTTCAATGTTCTGTAAGGCAGATGAATACATGATCACTTTCCACGTATTTGCTATAGAAACTTATTTTAAGTATAATTTATCCAACCCCTTTACATCTTATCTGAATATAAGCACCTTACTTCAAATGTTATTATCATACCACGCCAAGTATAATTGCCAAAAATTTAAACTAAAAATAACGTCTGTTTGAAATTCCATATTCTTCGTAAACATTAACAATGACATTACTTCCAGATAAGTGAGATTTACTTGGGATTAGTTGTTATGATTACCATATACACTAATAAGTTGATAACTAATTTTGTGTACAAACTATCAGTAACTGTGATGAATGTTATCTAACAAAACTTCACAACTGTGTAATTTTCATTTATTTTAAATTATTAGTTTTCATAAACCGGCAGTTCAATGATCTAATCATTCGAATCATTAGAAAGTCGGTTTCGTTTATCAGTGATATTTTACTCATACTATATAGAAAATATATTGTCCAACAAAAGCTTTTTCACTTATTTCACCTTTTCGTATTTTCAAAATCATTCATATAACACGAAAAGAATATAAATGATACATTAAAAGAGGAAAAGGAGATTCATTCAACCATAATTAAACAGTAAACATAATTTATTATGTATTACATATGGATATATAAATTCAGAACTGTCGTTTAATACATCATTCTAAATTTCCTACGATTACATATTGATAATAATGTTTGATTAAGATCTATTACCAATATGAAGATTGAACTGAGTCAAAGGAATTCGCATAACTCAGTTCAGTTTATCACATACAACTTATTTCTATTAACGTATTTTTACTTTATCACAATGAATTTACTCCTAGTTCTGAAAAGAACAATGCAAGTACTTAAAACAACACACAATTTAATTAGATTTAGAATATCAGAGGTCACGAAGTACAAAAAAAATAAACAATCTAACCAGATATTTACTATTCTTTTAGTGAAAAAAAATAATATTTCTTCATTCAAAATGTCGTTTCAAATTTCACAGGCTAACTGATTTAAATCTACTTTTATGTTCTTCTTTGTAAAAGTTATACTGCAATTTTGTTTTCTTAGTACTACAAGTCTGGTGTGATAAAAGTATGCATTAACTGTCAGATAATTTGGTTACCCGTTCATCTTATGCGATATTATAACAACCAAAAGTAGTCTAATGTCACGTATAAATGCAAAAATAAAATATCAATCACTGAAGTTAACGTGCTATAGTTTTGCTTTTTCCAAACCTAACCCAGATGATGTAGATTGAGATTTTGCTATAGAACGTCTGCATTTTGCTAACTTCAGTGACTGCATTGTATACTGAATGTCGAGTGTGCATCACTGAAACTGCTACTTCTGCACAATACAATATTTCAATCTATCTACTGTCTGCTGTATAATAATTACCACCAACCAAATCTCTACCATAAATTGAGAAATACAGACTCTTTGTGGAATTACATCTATACAGCTGTACCTCGGTGCATAGGAATTATTAAATAACCAAGGGATGGTATTTAACCTTCATACTGATCTGTAACAAACTTCGTAATTAATATTCACAATGTACATTTAATTGTTCAACTTATACATACACAACCAACTTATTTTCACTTACACAGGAACACACACACTAGTAGTACTTTGTACTTTACTCGATATATATTCTAGAAAATTCATTTAAATTGTATCTGCATTATTTTCTATGGCAGTTGGAATGATTAGAACTTCTATACTGTATATTTCCAGATTTTCATGAGTTACACAAGTTAGACAAATGCTATTTTTATTTCATATTTTCTATTAGTCCTCATTTCTATGAGAACGAGTAATTGAACTACTGACATAATACTATGTAAATGAATGATACATTAAAAGAGGAAAAGGAGATTCATTCAACCATAATTAAACAGTAAACATAATTTATTATGTATTACATATGGATATATAAATTCAGAACTGTCGTTTAATACATCATTCTAAATTTCCTACGATTACATATTGATAATAATGTTTGATTAAGATCTATTACCAATATGAAGATTGAACTGAGTCAAAGGAATTCGCATAACTCAGTTCAGTTTATCACATACAACTTATTTCTATTAACGTATTTTTACTTTATCACAATGAATTTACTCCTAGTTCTGAAAAGAACAATGCAAGTACTTAAAACAACACACAATTTAATTAGATTTAGAATATCAGAGGTCACGAAGTACAAAAAAAATAAACAATCTAACCAGATATTTACTATTCTTTTAGTGAAAAAAAATAATATTTCTTCATTCAAAATGTCGTTTCAAATTTCACAGGCTAACTGATTTAAATCTACTTTTATGTTCTTCTTTGTAAAAGTTATACTGCAATTTTGTTTTCTTAGTACTACAAGTCTGGTGTGATAAAAGTATGCATTAACTGTCAGATAATTTGGTTACCCGTTCATCTTATGCGATATTATAACAACCAAAAGTAGTCTAATGTCACGTATAAATGCAAAAATAAAATATCAATCACTGAAGTTAACGTGCTATAGTTTTGCTTTTTCCAAACCTAACCCAGATGATGTAGATTGAGATTTTGCTATAGAACGTCTGCATTTTGCTAACTTCAGTGACTGCATTGTATACTGAATGTCGAGTGTGCATCACTGAAACTGCTACTTCTGCACAATACAATATTTCAATCTATCTACTGTCTGCTGTATAATAATTACCACCAACCAAATCTCTACCATAAATTGAGAAATACAGACTCTTTGTGGAATTACATCTATACAGCTGTACCTCGGTGCATAGGAATTATTAAATAACCAAGGGATGGTATTTAACCTTCATACTGATCTGTAACAAACTTCGTAATTAATATTCACAATGTACATTTAATTGTTCAACTTATACATACACAACCAACTTATTTTCACTTACACAGGAACACACACACTAGTAGTACTTTGTACTTTACTCGATATATATTCTAGAAAATTCATTTAAATTGTATCTGCATTATTTTCTATGGCAGTTGGAATGATTAGAACTTCTATACTGTATATTTCCAGATTTTCATGAGTTACACAAGTTAGACAAATGCTATTTTTATTTCATATTTTCTATTAGTCCTCATTTCTATGAGAACGAGTAATTGAACTACTGACATAATACTATGTAAATGAATGATAAATTTTAAAAGAATCATTCGACTAGTTAGTCGAACTTGAAAAAGCACATCTGATAAATATTGAGAATTTCAAATTAGTGTTTTGTAAAATAACTTACACTAATTATTCAAATATCAGTTACTGCTTCATCATACAAGGAGTCTCATATTAATCGAGTTTTTCGTACAGTTAACTTATAATTATATGACATCACCTATGCCTGATCTTGAGAGGTTTCATTATAGACCAAATTTTATTCTTCAAAAGTCGTTTCACTGAGAAAATTATAATATATATTGTTTTGTAATGTGATAGTTCGGTTGAACGATGAATGACTAACTTTCAAAATTGTTGTCCAGAAGATTCTTTCATATAATTTGGTTGCATTTACAGTGGACATTTTATTTTTATTATAATAAATTTCCTTTACCCTAACCTCCCATCCAATTTAACTGTTGCTGTGCCATTTTTCATTTGTAAACTATAGAAATTTAATTATGTACAGGTTCCCCCCCCCAATTCACCATCATTATTTTCATTATACTTTATTTTTGTTATTTTCCTAATTGGATACCAGTGCGATCAGTTTTTACAAATATATAAAGGGATATTTAAAATACGAATTGTTTCTCTTTGGTTACCGTAATCGTCTTGAGTCCTCCCATCCGGCCTACTGACTAACGATATCAGGGTAACCTTACGGGCATAGAACAATCAGTGTTTGTCTTGATGCAGCTTTAGCAAGATTGTTGTTCTGTATATCGTTTATAACATTTGTTTTCTGTCATACTGCTACGTGCCTCTTACAGACTTTGAAATGTTTCAATGAATTAAAATACTTTTCCTTACCATATCACAATAAAAGTATTTCGAATACATATAAATAATTTTCAATCAAATCCATATGAAATGGAGAATAAGTCAACATGGTTATATCATCTATACGTTGAAAATCAATAAAAATACATTTTATGTTTTCTTTTATACTTTCTTTCTCACCTAGGCACACCAACAATTGTTAAACTACAAAAAAATTTACCTGCATTTATTAATGCATGTAACAGTGTTGTAATAGTTTACTTTAATCAATAAGGTAATTGTATTTCTGTTGTTATTGACAAATTTCCAATGGTGTCTTCATAACTAATTGGTTTTTAAATTGAAGATAATTTATCTAATCAAACTGTTGATTTAATGAACCATTAAGTGTGAGACTAAAATGACCTTCACACGAAAATATTAAATTTTTTGAGAATAAACATACCTAATGATGATTATAAATATCAAGACGGACTCATATCATAACATTACAATGCAAGTAAATGATCAGTAACTAACTGTTACCCAGGTAATTGATTTACTATAGATTTGGTCTCATTTGGTGAAATATCAGTGATGAACGAGATAAACTTTTTGACCATTGAAGGGATAGTTATTAGAAGTGAAATATCAAGTGGTTGGATTTCTTGAGAAATAATCACTTCAAACAGTTAAAAGACACAGTAACCAAGTTTCTTACGATATCATTTGTTAAGACTACGGTCCTATCAGTAGGATGAATATTTTGTGCATACATTAAAAATGATTAAGAACTTAACAGTGCATGCAACATTCATGAAAACCGAGCTTTGCTAAATACGATGATCGATTATAGTTTTAGTAACAGATTTAACAATAAAGTAATTTTCTGTAAACAACTGGATACTTGAAAATATACAATTTTATTCATGACCTAGAAGTAATTACTATTGTTACTCTAGTGTAATAAGAACGCTTTCTATTCAGTAGGTGTTATTGAGATGAAGGCAATGGTCATTTAACTAAATCCAACCGATCATTTGTAGAAGTTTGAAGCATGATGACTATGATCGTCAAAAATCTGTTTTCTTCGAGATGGCCAGAATTAAATTGTCTACAACATCATTATTTCTCTTGTTGACAAGTCATCACTTCGGTTTACTTTACGATACAGTGAACAGTAAGGTAGGATCAGAGAATCAAATGGGTTATGAAATAAATTGGCGAGATGTGCTTTTTTAATAATACATTTATTTTTCATTATGGATTGTGGGTTAGTGTTAAAACTGAGAAATATTAGGTTCCATACCCAGTATGAGAATCAACGCTGAGATTTGACAAAGGAATCATAAACAAAATAAAAACTATCTTATGAATTTTACTACTAACCGAATTTCAACTTGCTAAGGGTGCATATGTGCCGTGAAGAGTTAATTAAATATAATTCATAATAACGACGAAAGAAACATTTAAACACATATGTCATGAAAACCTAATCAACTCACACAAACCATTATTTTGAAAACTTTAGGTTTGCTTGAATATGTCGCAGATTTATGTTGGCATGGTATAATTGAAAACAAGATAGCACTAGACAGCTGTTTCGTTCTAGTATGGAACTCCTCAGCGGTACGCACCCCAGATTCCGTACCAAGGCTTCAGTGCTCCTAAGTTTTCAATGATACCATGCCAACATCAATATGTATTCAACCAATTATAAATATCAATCTCCACAAAAGTAACTGTCCCAATTCAACTTCAGGTTTATTTCCCAAATTGAAGAGATTCAGATAAGGAAGCTAACTTCATATATCAATTATTAAAATGTTTATATTAGTTCATCTAGATTCTTGTGAGTACCTTATACAGTATAGAATCGTCTCTAATTAAAGGTTCTGAAGAAGAAATGGAGGAGAGATATGCACAGGAATAGATAATCTATATGAGTTTACACTTTGAATATTAATGTGGTGGAGCTCCTGGCCATTTGGAAAAGATTTTCATTTAATGTTTGTGGAAATCCCTATTTATATAAGAAGATTTATACAGTAAGAGTATATGGAGATAGTCACTTCAGGTATATCAATAACAGTGCATATATTTGCACAATCCTTATATTAATTTACTCAGCACCTAACTTACACCAACATATCCCTTATATGGTACATTGCATTACTTAAACCATGTCGAGTGTGAGACAGTTACTGACCGATGGCAATGGATGAAGTCGAACAAATGTATCGTGAAATGATTGAGTTGGAAATGTCAACCGTTGAAAACCGGTTCAGTAATCGTTGCAAAACCTGAAGGTTCTGGTTCCGATTCCTCTTAGGGATAATGGTTGCGAACTACTGAGGAGTCCTATACTAGGATGAAATAGCTGTCCGGTGCTACTTAATCTTCAATGGTTGTGCCACTCAAATCAATTCGTGATTTTAAATTTAAAATAAGAATACAACTGATTAACCACAATACAAAATAATAGTATCAGTACTTGCTCCGTCGTACTACATTCCACACAGAAAACATATAAACATATTACATTTAGCATAATCATTAAAATTTATTTACTTAATACATTTCTTAACCTAAAATCTGATTAGAACATTAGTACCACAAGAATATTAATTTATTATCATAATAGATAATGGTATATACTTTAAACTCTATTGTTTATTGATATAATTGTGAGAGTTCTAGAATGTTATTTAGTTAATGTAATGTTAGTAAAATATTGTTCTGAGTAAACATTTATAATGTTGTCAAAATATGTTCCAAATTAATTGTTATGATTTACTAGTTGTCAACATATATATATATATATATCGATTGCTTATGTTCAAAACACAAGAATTTTTGTTTTAATAGAGAAAAAGAGAAAACATGGAGGTTAGTTATTTATTGTAATCATGTTTATGCATAATTAACATATTCAAAACATTGAGTTTATTAAATAAAACCTTAACTTCATAGTTGAACTATTTTTTTTATAAGTGGTTTAAAACTACATTTCTGTGGATACTATATTTTGATGTATAAAATGCGTTGAATAAATCTACTGAACAATGCTAGTTTATATAGTAACCCAAGTAATAAACAAAGTAAAAGTTTAAATTAAATCATTACATACATTATAGACTGATGATAGCTAGACAACCATTAAAGACCTGGAAGCATTGAATAATTGTTTTTTTTCCTTCACGATGTGCATCCATGTCATTATCAGGGATGGAACCCAGGATTATCAGGTATTATTATAGGTCGTTATAGTTCAAATCATCGAGCAGTATATAATGGTTTTTACTCTTATCATCACACCGTCAAAGGTGTGTAGCTGTCGCACCCTCGACATGGTTGGAATTTACTGCTGACAGCTTCTTTTTAACACTTCTCGAGACTGATTATAATTTGTTTTACATGAAATTTACCTAATAGTGACGAAGTTATCGGTTGTAGAACTCGCAATCTAAGCCCTATGAAGATAGAATAAACAGGAAGACATATATTACTGATATATGCTAAGTTTAGACTTATTTTAATTACAATAAACCTAAGCCATTTAAGTGATTATTAGAGACCTGTGAATTCTGAAAACATTTGAAAAATGTATCTAAATGTAATGATTTAAGTATTTACCTAGTCGGACTAAGAATGAACCTTAATGTAACAAATGCTATAATTTGTTAGCAACTACCAACGGTACCGGCTAGCTTAAAGTACTACTGGATTCAAGAATTACTATCCTCGTCTCTTGAGAGACATATTTAATTCTAAAGGTATTCAGTACTAATTCATGAACGAACTAGTAAATGTACTGTAATTCCAAATTAATTGAATTACTAGATTAATTTTTGTTATAAAACAAAGTGCAATTATAATAATGACAATAACTGCCAAACATTTCTGTTTAACGCGAAATAGAATTGTATTAGTGAGTATCTGCCACCCATTTTCAATCGTTATACATTTTCTACCAGTTCAGCTGCTACAACTATTCTAATATAAACGAAGCATGTATTCCAATATGTTCACCTCTCGCCGATTGGTTGACAGAATTAGGAGGAAAATATATCAATAACTGCAATGTTATCACTCAATTCCTGCAATAATTGGTATTGTGTTAAGTTATAATTCTTTTAAAATTACGCATGAGTACGTACAGGTAGAGTTTATGTTTAGTTTGGTCAAACAAATCTAAGATAGCTTGAGTTGAATTTCGGCTGGTAAAATAAATCCAGGAAGCGCATTTCTTTCTACTTGGAACTCGTCATCTGGGTGTTGCTACATCTCAATGTACACACGGGGGAGTCGAACTTCATTCGTTTCGTACCAAATGCCACTACCTTCATCACTGGGCCACTAAGGGCAGACTTCCACACTCGCGCAACGGTTATGCATATATAATTAGAATGTATTTGGATATTACCGTTGTTTTGTCATGGACTGGAATTGATCAATGTCATATGTACATTCTGAGCGGATTACCTCTATATAAGTGTTGTTTGAGTTGGATTGTAGCCGGAAAGCCACAAACTATTGTAAAATGACTGTTTCTAATCCTACATTTTTATCACTATCCACTTTTAGCATTAATGATTTTGCTTTATAACATTATACTTATTATCTTAATCGTAATAATATGATTTCTATCAAGCGAGTTCTTTTTTTACTCACGATGAAGATAATGTACTGCTATTAATTAGTTGGTTATTAATTGGTTAATCAGTGCACTTTAAAAACCATAAATTAAAGATTTGGCACATTAAATTATGCACTTATGGGAAATCATTTTAGGCATGTTGTGATATAATCATATTGCATATTTACACAAATCAATCATTAATTACCTTCAAATGGAGAAAAAATACTAAGTATTTAATGACATCATCTTATCGATAATTACATCTGACACACAGTATATTACTAATAGAAACAGAATATTTAACTTAGTCACATGGTTTAAAAGTTATTTACTAACTAACATGGTATTTGCATTTCAATTACTCTACACTTTAAATATGCACAATATGATCGATTTCAAGGTCAACAGGTTGATGCTTACTAGTTTGTGCATCTCAGTTCGTCTCATTTTAGTCACGATCATTATTATTGTTATGGCAATTATAACAATGAAAATTTAATATTAAAAGGTTAGACATTTCTTTGACTTTTTGATTATAACATATTTGTCATTACACTACACAAAAATGTGTCAGTCTCCACCCGAATCGCTCAGTGGTAATGGTCATAGAACATGAAACTGTATGACGTGAGTTTGAATCCAAAACAAAGCACCACTTCTATCAAGACTGTAAGCACTACTTATAAATAAGTACCAACCAGTGAAGGACTTGAGGTAAGTAGGGTGTCTTGACAACTACATTTTATACTTACATTTTACACGGTTTCATTATACACACATAACTTCAATGCCTAACATTAGTTACCATTAACTAAGTTCACTAAACTAAATATTACTTTGTTTTTCTTTTCTGATAATTCACATGGATTTTACTATCCGTTTTGTGAAACATAATTTCGTAGACAAAGAATTTCCAGGTAGTTTGTTGCATAATTATCCTTTCTAAAACGTAGTTTTTGTTCACAAAATTCTGAACATTAAAATGTCAATGGAAAAAAATGCTATATATTAGTATATTTTGAGGTAGTTAAAAGAAAGTTTACAAGAATACCATCTGATTAAGTTATTCATGATTAAAAAGCTTAGATACATATTTCATTTACGGAGTACTATCCAATTAAATAATGACAACGAGTACAATACTTATTACAAGCATTTAGCTGATATAACTGCATGCTAGGTAATATTAATAAATAATTATGTAAATAAAGTAACCTTCTTATGAAATACTGAAAAAGTATAGGTCATTCAAAACAAAGCTGGACAATAATTAATCATCACTAATTGATAAATATTAAAAACTATATAGTTGTCCAAATACATCAAAAGATTGATGCTAAGTATATCTATGGTTAGCTTTATTCTCATTGGCCAATTAAAATCGATCCAGCTTTGTGTTCATTAGAGGTTTCACTAGATCCGTGTTTGCCCGTAACTAGATATTACTTTTATCTACTCTTATTTTCAAAAAATAAAGTATATTCACTGCAAATAATCGTACAGGCTTATGATTCTAATCTACTAATAGCATTTATTCATCATGTCAATATAGAAGCATATTAATGTATATTACGATGGTTATGTGGTGTATTTATGAAATGTTTGCATCTGCTTCTCATGAATTAAAATAGTTGTGTACACCCAAGACATTTATCTAGAAGTTTGATGAGATAATTATATTAGATAATTTTAAGCAAGAACAGAAAATCTGTATTGGTAAGCGTGCAACATAACAAATCTTCAAACATGTAACAAACAAATCTTATTTTCTGGTGTACTAGTTAACAAAAAAAATAGGAAAGAATTCATGTGCAAACTAACTACTTTTTCTCAATTAAATCCTAAAATTACAATGATCATAATTGAAAAATTAGAAATACCAGAAAAATAGTTAATTTCTTTTGTTTTCAAGAATTCCAATGACCCGTCGAATTAATAGCGTCTGTAATTAGTAGACGGAAATAAGGTACTCAAATCAATTTCTTTACACAGTGATTTCCAATGTAATCTTGAATGAAATGATGAAACCTTACTAGATAAATGATCATATAGTATTCATAATTAGTAAACAAAGAGAACAGAGAAGAATAATTTGTTGTGAAGTTAAAAAAAAATGAACACCCCCCCATCCCCCACTTAAGTACACATTTTTTAATACAATGGAACATCATTTTACTTTGAATAAAGACAGAGATATGTTTTCCATAATAAAATAATACTTTTTTCTGTTATATCGACATGTCCACTTGAAACTGATTTATCGACGATAATCACAAAATGCTAAAAGTTAATTTTATGCAGAAATAAAATTGAGTATTTATCAACTAAATTAACACTTCAGTAGGTATTTAATCGTAGGAGATATAGTATACAACTATTATGTGCGTATGTCTTGTCAATGTGTTAAATGAAACGAAAATTAAACCAAACAGGGGTGCTTGTCGACTACATCAAACCACTTTATATCAAAAGGTAGTGAACGTGATACCAAGACACAGCCTAGCAACCATTTTACAACTGGATAGATGGAATTCGATCTTCATCTATATCTTTCATCTTGTATATATTTTGGCAGTATGTGAGGCCTCTACATTAGAGTTCAAGCACGTAAGAAAAAGTATAAACGCTCCACTAATCCGTATTTTGCACATGTCCTATGTGACTAAAAAGTTGTAGAAGCCGATCAAATTAGAAACCTATGCTCTTAAACTACAGAGTGTTATGAATTATTTACTACATATACGCAATTCTAAATATTTAATGACCAGGCACATAATTTCATGGAAATTAACTCAAAATCATATAATCTAAGGTTTGATAAAACAAAAGAAACTAGATAGTTTCAAGGTAACCGACGAACCATTACATAACCAAAAAGCACTAAATAGTCACTTCATTATGATTAACAGCTTGTTAGCTATGCATACAGAAGATTTCCCGCAGAGTTGAGGGCAAAATCTACAGATCTCTCGGATGGTGTTGTATCTCATTTAGATTAAAATCCAATATTCTATATTCATGAATAATTTTAGAATAGAACATTTATTTAAATATCATATTCTGTTAAATATGATTAATCATACTTAACGCCAAAAATAAAGATATGAAATTATCTTGATATATCCTGGACAAAAAAACGTTATTATGATAAGATTCTAATTCTAACTTAGAAAACGTAATATTTGGTATTCAGGTGTTTTGTTCTGACTTGCCTCAGTTCTAGACATAGTGAAAAGTCTAACAAATGAAAAGTGAATGAATACAGCTGGTATAATGTGCTATAGAGTTTGAAAATCAAGAAAGAAAATGAAAAACATTATAGATTACTATTTGTATCGTAATGTAAAGAAAAACTAGAAACAAGTGAATCGATGTAGTCTACTCTAACTGACCTTGAGTCCTATAGTATAAAGCCTCTAACGGTAATTTATTGCTACCCTAAACACTCCAACCAGGTTTTCTGTACCTCCTTAAACAATTTAGATCAATATTTAGAGTATCTTCATACACAAGAAGTATGTATTTACCCCTCATTTGAGTAAATCTTACATCTAGTATAGTACATTGTAGTTAATGACTTAAAGTTCCTATTTACAGTAGACATCACTTTGGTGCTTTCAGATTTACAAAGTTATCGATTTTAATTAACAACCAAGTAGTACCTCTGGTGAGTGAAATACATTTTAATAAATTCATCTATTTGTTATGAAAAAAAGCATGTTTATTTGTCTGAATAGAAATATCACCTAAAACAACTTACATTATCCTCAGTTGTTTTAAAATCAAACGTTGAAAGAATATTCACTGATCTTGTAACACTAATGAATGTATTTAAATCATCTACTTTTATAGCATTGATTGCTTGTTTTAAATGTTCATTTTTTGATAAAGTATAATTTTCACTCATTGTTAACCATATAAAACGAAATAAGCATAAATATGATTACTCTCCTTTATAATTTGTCTTTTGTATTCAAGTGAAGATAAAGTATATAAGGTGTATGTCCAAGTTTAGTTTATTTGTAATCGTAACTTAGTTGTAATACATTATTTAACAAATAGGGATATGTATATGTATCCAGACGTGCTTATAAAACTTTGTGTAAATCCAGACTTTTAATTATATATATATATATATATATATATATATATATATATATATATATATATATATATATATATATATATATATATATATATATATATATATATATATATATATATATATATATATATATATATATATATATATATATATATATATATATATATATATATATATATATATATATATATATATATATATATATATATATATATATATATATATATATATATATATATATATATATATATATATATATATATATATATATATATATATATATATATATATATATATATATATATATATATATATATATATATATATATATATATATATATATATATATATATATATATATATATATATATATATATATATATATATATATATATATATATATATATATATATATATATATATATATATATATATATATATATATATATATATATATATATATATATATATATATATATATATATATATATATATATATATATATATATATATATATATATATATATATATATATATATATATATATATATATATATATATATATATATATATATATATATATATATATATATATATATATATATATATATATATATATATATATATATATATATATATATATATATATATATATATATATATATATATATATATATATATATATATATATATATATATATATATATATATATATATATATATATATATATATATATATATATATATATATATATATATATATATATATATATATATATATATATATATATATATATATATATATATATATATATATATATATATATATATATATATATATATATATATATATATATATATATATATATATATATATATATATATATATATATATATATATATATATATATATATATATATATATATATATATATATATATATATATATATATATATATATATATATATATATATATATATATATATATATATATATATATATATATATATATATATATATATATATATATATATATATATATATATATATATATATATATATATATATATATATATATATATATATATATATATATATATATATATATATATATATATATATATATATATATATATATATATATATATATATATATATATATATATATATATATATATATATATATATATATATATATATATATATATATATATATATATATATATATATATATATATATATATATATATATATATATATATATATATATATATATATATATATATATATATATATATATATATATATATATATATATATATATATATATATATATATATATATATATATATATATATATATATATATATATATATATATATATATATATATATATATATATATATATATATATATATATATATATATATATATATATATATATATATATATATATATATATATATATATATATATATATATATATATATATATATATATATATATATATATATATATATATATATATATATATATATATATATATATATATATATATATATATATATATATATATATATATATATATATATATATATATATATATATATATATATATATATATATATATATATATATATATATATATATATATATATATATATATATATATATATATATATATATATATATATATATATATATATATATATATATATATATATATATATATATATATATATATATATATATATATATATATATATATATATATATATATATATATATATATATATATATATATATATATATATATATATATATATATATATATATATATATATATATATATATATATATATATATATATATATATATATATATATATATATATATATATATATATATATATATATATATATATATATATATATATATATATATATATATATATATATATATATATATATATATATATATATATATATATATATATATATATATATATATATATATATATATATATATATATATATATATATATATATATATATATATATATATATATATATATATATATATATATATATATATATATATATATATATATATATATATATATATATATATATATATATATATATATATATATATATATATATATATATATATATATATATATATATATATATATATATATATATATATATATATATATATATATATATATATATATATATATATATATATATATATATATATATATATATATATATATATATATATATATATATATATATATATATATATATATATATATATATATATATATATATATATATATATATATATATATATATATATATATATATATATATATATATATATATATATATATATATATATATATATATATATATATATATATATATATATATATATATATATATATATATATATATATATATATATATATATATATATATATATATATATATATATATATATATATATATATATATATATATATATATATATATATATATATATATATATATATATATATATATATATATATATATATATATATATATATATATATATATATATATATATATATATATATATATATATATATATATATATATATATATATATATATATATATATATATATATATATATATATATATATATATATATATATATATATATATATATATATATATATATATATATATATATATATATATATATATATATATATATATATATATATATATATATATATATATATATATATATATATATATATATATATATATATATATATATATATATATATATATATATATATATATATATATATATATATATATATATATATATATATATATATATATATATATATATATATATATATATATATATATATATATATATATATATATATATATATATATATATATATATATATATATATATATATATATATATATATATATATATATATATATATATATATATATATATATATATATATATATATATATATATATATATATATATATATATATATATATATATATATATATATATATATATATATATATATATATATATATATATATATATATATATATATATATATATATATATATATATATATATATATATATATATATATATATATATATATATATATATATATATATATATATATATATATATATATATATATATATATATATATATATATATATATATATATATATATATATATATATATATATATATATATATATATATATATATATATATATATATATATATATATATATATATATATATATATATATATATATATATATATATATATATATATATATATATATATATATATATATATATATATATATATATATATATATATATATATATATATATATATATATATATATATATATATATATATATATATATATATATATATATATATATATATATATATATATATATATATATATATATATATATATATATATATATAACATCTAAAATCGATCACTGGTTAATTAACGAGAACTTCTGTTAATTCTAACTGAAATGTAGGAACCATAAAAACCGACTAGACATGTCTGTACACTGTTCTGAAGTTAAGTAACTGAAAGAATAGTGTATTCTGAGTTAAAACTAAAACATGATCCGACAGTTGCAATTCAATGTTTCCTGCAAAGTCCCGCCAACTATTCTACTTGCTCAACGTTGATTATGTCGCGGTAATCAACAGAGTTCGCTATCTCAGTTCCACTAAACGTCAATACCTGCCAAAAATTGAAATGCTTTCACCCTTGACTAGTACACAGCATGAGATTCCAGTTTAAATTACACTAGAAACACCAGTCTCATCAAAACTGAGAATACATATTGACATGCGAAATTTAAAAAAGTCAGCTCAATTATGGTAGTTGGGCAAAAGTTACGATACATTTAATACGTCAAAACTTACCTGTTTTAACTATGACTGGATTTCATTTAGTTACCATATAGAGTGCCCTTACTTGTATATTGTTTTATTCTTACTGTAGTGAGTACAAGACTTTTCTGATTTTGACCACTTATTCCATTAAAACCAATCTTTTGGATTTTTTCTTGTAAGTTTGTGGTTAGTCGAACTCTATAAATATTATTTGTCCCTGGCAACTTATTAGGTTAAGGGCTCTTATACGATGAAAGTTTTTTGTGATTGGTTAGCCATACTCATAGATGGGGGGGCAACTTAATTATTTTTTTGCAGTTAAGGATGTCATGAGTTGGGACGGTTGTAGAATTTAATTCGAAAAGGTGCGTACCAGTCTAACTCCTGTTGCTTATAAACGCTGTCCACAGCCAAATTGGAATTGGCTCTGTGTATCCTTCTGTAATGGTTAGACTATGCTGATTTAGGAAGCGGTGTCTACTACTACTAACAAAAAAGGAAGAAAAGAGTAGTATTCAGGAAGGTCGTTGTACAAAAGGTGAAAACTCTTGGTTATAATACGTTCTATGGGATGGAAGGTTTTATTCTGAAGCGCTTATCGTCATTCTATTCGACTTAATCTATGTAAGCTTCTATCTGTAAAGATTATATGAATATCATCAGTGTACCCTACATTCGGTATCATTAAACACGGGATTACATCTTGACAGAGGTGCTTGTCAACTAACCCGGCGAACAAATCTTCTGATACTAGGGAAACTCTTTTGAAAAAGGCTGAATCTGTGACTCTACCTTAGATAGACCATTACATAACAGAAACTGACCACGATATTCAAAACATATATATGGAATGTAAATAAGCTTGGATACTGGTAAAAAGACAAGGAAGAAGAAATGAAGCTGCGAAAACTTATATGTCACATCAAAAACCCACTACGAATACGGGAATAAAACCCAAGCTCCAGTGACATAGAGTTAACCACTATATAAAATTATTTTGTGAAGCTTAAAGGAATTAGAAGATTCTGATCCTTAATTGAGACATGAGCATAGTTTACTCTAGAACTTACCCTCGTCAGAATATACGGAGAGCAAACATATTAACCTTAGGGACTAGTTGTTTCATACTAACTGTTTGATAGAAAAAATATGGTTTAGGTCTAAAAGTACATTTATCTCTATAACATCACCCTTTATTCCATAGATATTCCACATGAACCTTGAAACTGTCTAACATGAATAACGACAGAGCTCAATAGATTCCTCACATAGAGGAAACGACTCTGGGAACGGTTCGCTCCTACTGGCTCTGAACAATGCAGATCTAGTTAATGTAAGATAAAGAACGTGTGCAGGACATATATATTCAAAACCAGTACGTTTTAGAGTAACCGACTATTGCATGACACTCTAAATAGTCCAGAAAATAGTTTTCGTATGTCAAGAGATGAGCACAAAGAAATAAGGCCATTCCTTTAGTTCTGATCCGGGAAGACTACCAAGATATGGCAATTGAATATGCTGATAAAACTGAGTTTTAGTTGAAGCATTAAGCTAAAATTTTTCCTACAGATGACAGTGATAAGTCATTTACCAGTTTTGGCGTTGATGACGAGTCCAATGCTCGTTGAAAAAGAAACTGCATTAAGACTCCTTCAACTCCGTAAACTAGCTAAATCCAGTGGCCCTAATGATATCACCCTCACATTATAAAAGTTATAAATAATGAAGCTGCCTGACTATCAACCATATTGTTTGATATATCTCTAAGACCATCAAAACTGTAAGCAAATTACGAAAATAATGTTATCAGTCCTGTCTGGGGATAAGTATCTGGCCAATAGCTACCAGCCATATAGTTTTACTACTATAATTGTCAAATTAATGGAAAAAATCAATCGAAGCGTTATTATTCATCATTAGGAAAGGAATAAACTTTTAGTCAGTAAGTAGCATTGCTTCTGAGTGGGCCATTTGTGTTTGATTACTTTCCTTATGGATAAAGTAGACTGGACTGCGTCAAAAGGCAGTTATATTTCAGTAGATGATATTTTTATGGATATGAGTAAAGCCTTTGATAGTGTCTCACATACGTGTCTTCGAGTGAAATTGGAATGTTTCGAAATTGATTGAAAAAATTAGAGTTTGGATCAAGGACTTCATTAGCTATGATGAGGCAGCGCGTGAGAGTGAATACTGAATAATCATCATGGGATTCAGTAAGGAATTAAGTTCCCTAAAGAATCATTTTATGCTCTCTTCTTTTGTCATATATCAGCTACTTACCCGCAGTCACGAATCCATCGATCCTTTTATTTGCAGAAGACACAAACGTCTTGAGCATCATTCTCAATCGGTAAAAGTGTTGTGATACACATTATTTTATGGGACAATATTCATAGTCACATAATAAATAGAATACCATTGCCTAAATTTACTGATTTTAAAGAAGAGTCACGAGTTGTAGTGACCTCAAAATCACGAGTAGCTGTAAGGCGACTGACATAAAAAAGCTTCAGGAATTATAGGCTATTCAGAAAGCATTTCTGTAAGAAGAAATGCCCCGAATGTTATATTCTAAAAATATATTAAATCTCCTTCGGACTATAGAATTTAAGCAGCTAGTGTCTGATTTCTATATAAAACGGACATACTGAAAAGGGTTCAGCACATACGTACAAGAACGGTAAAAGGCTTTTCTAGAGTATACTGTGAAGATAAATCAGGACCCTACCTGGCTCTTTCCTTTATCTCACTGTAGGTTACTGGGAACTCTAATACAAACTTATCGTATAATGAATAGTGATTTTGATATTAATATGTTTCATCTATTCGATCCATCGAGGATCGAACATACGTGCCCAGAAACCAAAAAAATGATATTCAGTAACAACACATTTCATTGAGTAAATCATTTTTTTCCTATAACGAAAATAGGTATCATGTAGCTTAATGTCATAATATTTTATGCTGAAAAAATCCTCATTAGTTCTTTTTATCTATAAGCTGCTTGGAATTGAAAATAAATTAACAACTTACATCATCTTTATTGTTTGATAAAAGAGACAATAACAGTTGAAAATATTCATAAACACGAGGTTAAAAGCTAAATAAACTGTTAGGAATAAGGGTAGATTGCATAAATTATATAGATTGCGCGATCGACAGTTGAATTATCGTGGTCGAGTTATAACTGATTGTAAATCCAAGCAGTTGTACATACTGAAACACGAATATAGTACCTATCGCATCAAACCTTAACGCATCAACCACTCACCTACTGAGGTTTGAAGACCAGTAGAATAAAAGTCTCATCTTAAATTAGATTGATAGCTACGACTTATCAATCAATCATAGCCTGTCACCAATTGAGAAGCATAGGTCGCCGACATGCATTCGATAATCAACACAGTCATGCAATCTCCTTTCCAGTTCTTTACAATTGCTGATAATTTAGTTCATGTTTGCCTCCTATTCCTGGCGCAATGTATTCTTCAGTATTTCACCGTCTATTATACTCAATAAAACTATCTGAAGAATGAATTACCGGTAATTATCCACAGCTAGTCAAAATGGATAATGTTTAGAAAATGGGTGGACATATTTGGCGACCACTATGGTCAGTATATGCTGCTCCATATGAACAAGTAAATAAATAGATATATATGTTAAGGCGACTAAACAAGAGTATGTCCCATGTTGAATATTATTTAGTTTCTATTAAATAAACAGTGTAATTTTCAAAATGGCCTTCTTTTACAATAAAAGTTAAATGGTTATTAATTCATTAGAAATATGTTTAACGATATCAAAATTGATAGAGTTGGAGACAGGTCTATAGATAAATTTACATCTTTTAAACTCAAGTATATAAGTATGAAATAATTAAAATCATTAGATTATAAATCATGACAGTCTATAACTTTCAGAACAATTTCTCAAAACTCATATAGGGCATCATATAAATTGTTTTTCAGTTGTAACAAAAAGCTTAGAATCTGATTCAGTTACAAGATTTTGTATGACACAAAATTAACAGAAAGTATTTATCAAATGGTTTAATTTGATTTAAAAATCAATTTTTGTTATATTTTCATACATATGGATATGTATGGGAGGTGTATTAGGGGGGATAGTGACCAGGAGACCCCAGGCTTGGGTTTTATGTCGTAAAGCATTTGTCAAAAAAGGCGCACTTGATAGATGGAACTCGATCAGTGTTATGAAAAACTAGGATAACACCACGTTTGTTGGTCGGTACCTAGTGATCATTCAATGTAAGCATATATATGCATACGGGATACGTCACTAAAATGTATATATATATATATATATATATATATATATATATATATATCACATCATATGTATGGATCTTAGAGTTTAAATGTTTCATTACATTAATCACATCCTTTATAATATTTTTCATAAATAAGGCATCTTAGTTTTAGGTAGTCCAATAAGTTGTTTATTTGCCTTAATTAATACACAGATGAACTGATGAAATCTAATGATAGTTACCCACTAAATAATAGTTTTGTCATTATAAGACCAGATTTAATCTGGCACCAACATAGAAACATGTTCAATTAATATGTTTAAATGATCTTGTGGCAGTTTTGTAGAATCTTAAGGTAATTTCATGTCATCTGACAATAGGTGAAGATGGAAAAATCAGATGCAGCAGGACTGAATAACCTGTCTGTGCATCAAAATACTCAAGAATATGCAACAATGACCAATACCGAACTGGATACAAGATCTGCAGGACTCATATCGAACACAACGTCATTAAACACGATATTCTAGTAGGAGTCTATTGTCTGAAGAATCAACATACTTGAAAGCGTAGTCAATCAATGAATGCCCATCGCTTTTCGTGTTAGCATACGCTGCTGACCTGCATTCTCTAATCAATTCTATCATGCGTTCTCCCTTCCAGTTCTAACCAAGTGCTGTTCATTCATTTCATGCTAGTCTACAATTCCCGGAGCAACGTGTTCTTTAGTCTTCCACTGCTCCGTTGACCTTGATGATTTCAGGTTAGTACTTGTCTTGTGACGTCGTTTGGTGATTTCTTCAGTATGTGTCATATCTACCTTCAGAGTTTTTTCTTAATTTCTTTTTCATCTAAATATCGGTTGGTTTGTTCGCTGCCAGAGTAGGCTGCTGTTGACGATACCTGGCCATCGAATCCAAAGTATCCTACGCAAGCACCTGCTAATGAATACTTGTATCTTTCGATGAATGCTTTTGTATTCTCTAAGTTTCAACTCAATACAATATTACTGCTTTGAGGTTTGTATTCAAATTGTAACCTCGATGTTGGCTGACAGCTGATTAATTTAATTGTAGAAATACTGCTCTTGCCTTACCTTGCCAATACGTGCCTTCATATATGTCACAGATCAGATCCTCCTCGTTTATCGATGATGCTACTGTCCAGGTATATTAGCGTTTCCACATCTTCAGAGCTTTGATGCCAAGTGTGATTGGCTTAGTGCTCGTTGTTTTGCATTTAAGAATTATGCTTTTCCCTTCGTGTATGTTGAGGCCTACTGCTGATTGCAGAGGCTATTGCTGCATAGTCCGTCTTCACCTACATCTGTTATTATATGTGACATAAGAGAGCCAGGTTATCTGAGATGTCTAAGTCGTCTAGTTGTATCCATATTGTCTACTGTGTTCCGTGCTTCGCTTGAGATGTAATTCAGTCGATCACCAACAGAAAGAGGAAGGACTAGGGTAATCAGCACTGTCTAATACTGGCCATCACTCTGAATGAATCTGTGAGCTGCCCTCAGTGGACGATTTTGCAGTGTAGTTCGCTGTAAGAATTCTGCACAATACTGACTATCTTTTCGGGTATACCATGAAGAAGGCTCCATAATGTTTGACTGCTCAGGCTGTCAATTTCTTTCTCATAGTCACGTAAATTGTTGTAATGTTGTGCGTTACATTCTACTGACTGTTCAAGAATTGACTGATGTGTCGCGATCTATTCGGCATACGATCCATCTTTACAGAATCCGGTTTGGTGATCTATAAGTTGGGCGTAGACTTGATCTTTCATTCGGTCCAATAACACTCTATTTAAGACTTTTCTTAGTAGTGGATGTAGAATATCTCTGTAGTTCTCGCACTTGTTTAGACCTTCCTTTTTTGGTATCTAGATGAATTTCTCTTCTTTCCAGTCTATTGTCACTTGTTTTTCCTCCCAAATCTTCCTGAAGAGTATGTGGTGCATCTTTACAGCTACTTCTACATCTGACTTTAAAGCCTTGCATGGCTGGTGATTTGTCTGGTCCTGCTGATTTGCCACTTCATTTTTTGGATGAATATGTTGATTTCTTCAAATATTGGTGGGTCGATATTTATAGGGAGACCCATAGATGCTGCCTTGATGACTGGTGAGTCCACTTGGGATGTTCTATTCAAGAGTTCTTCGAAGTGCTTTACTCACATATTTTGCTATTCATGAGTCTCAGTGATTGGTTCGCCATCCTTGTTTTCAATTGGTCGTTTCGGTTTACCGTATTTTCCAGATAGCTTCTTCGTTGTGACATATGGGTGTTTCATGTCTTCTTTGCTTGCATCTTTTTCCGTTGTCATTGCTAGATTTTTTGCATACCGCCGCCAATCAGTTCAAATGCTCCTCTTCACAGGTTTATTGGCCTCTGTGTATTCGATCCGTGCCTTGGCTTTCACTGTTCTTGTTCGGATGCTATTAAATGCTTCTTTCTCGTTTCTTCTTTTTTAGATGTTATCCAGAGTACCAGCGGAAATCCTTTCACTTTGGTGGTGCTCCTTGTGACCCGAAACTTTTTCTTACGTGGAAATTATTGCTTCCTTAATCCTTTCCTATCCAGTTGTCCTCCACAGTAGTTTTATTTTCTTATGGTAGATCATGAAATGTCTGGAGAGAGAGAGTTATCTTTAATTTGTTGAGTTTGTTAGTATCCTGAAGAAGTGTTGTACTAAACATTTTTGATACTTTTGCTTCAGTTGTAGAATACCTTTTTAGCTTCCGTTTCATTTTCGCCACTATCAGTTGGTAATCTGAAACTATATCAGCTCTTCTGTTTACTCTTACGTCTTCCATGGTTCTTCTGAACTTCATATTGATGCAGATGTGGTCGACTTGGTTCTCAGTAGTGTGTTCAAGTGAAACGCATGTAGCTTTGTGTATGCATTTGTGGGTAGAGAGATTATGTTGCCACCTATAATCATATTATTGAAGGCACATAAGTTAGCAAACCTCTCACCGTTTTCGTTCCTTTCTTCTAGTCTATGTCGTCCCGTGTTATCTTCATATTCAGTGTTGTCCATTCCAACCTTGGCATTTATGTCTCCTATCAAAACAGTTCTTAGGTGAGCGGTTTTTGATGATTGACTACAGCCTCCCATAGAACTGGTCTTTATCTTATTCATGGCTGTCGTTGGCGGGTGCATAGCACTGCATGTCATTCATCGTAATTCTCACATTTGTACCGAAGGATGCTTTGATGATCCTAGGTTCATGAGGTTCCAATCCTATAAGCTTTCCCGTGCTTCTTGGGACGGCATCACTGCTACTCCTTGTGTGTGCGAGGCATTTTCTTCTTTGTGGTCGGAGTATAACAGTAATTCTTCTATGGATAATCATTACTATCCAGCTTGTAATCAATGGGTTTCACTTATTCCAAGTACCTGCAGGTTGTAATTCTTCATTTCCTCAGCTATTTGAATGTCTCTCCGTGTCTCTCACAACTTGCGAACACACCACGTAACTATTAATTGTTGCTCTAGTTGTCAGATGCGTCATTAGCTTTGTAGATTCCGAAGAAACTGGATTTTTACCATGAGGAATCATAATTCTTCTAAATGAAGACATTCCAACTCCCAGGGTAGAGTCAAAAGGGCTTTTTTCCAGTTAGTATTTTTTAGTAGGGCTGTTTTTTTTAGATGGAGGCTGTTAATCCAATGCCCAACCCTCCTTCATTATCAGGGTTTGGGACTAGAGTTTTCATTGTGTAGTAGTTACTCATAAGGTAAAGTAATTGTCATCTGCTGATTAAAGCTGAAAAGTCTTGTTATTATATATCAATCTACTGTAACGGCTGGAATACTTAAGGTATCAACTCTTATTCTGTAAGATAGTATCTAAATACGCTCACCGGTGTTCAACTGAACGCATGACTTTCAAATGGATGAATCAAGTTAGTGACTACTAGCTAATTGTCAGTAGTGAAGGTATTTCTAATTTTATTTTCATATATTCGGGAAATTTTACTTGAACTAAAATATTCTGGGTAATTTTAATCATTTGATGACCAACATTGGTGTACAAAAAGCATTTGTTTCACTGACTAGTGTATTCATTATATTTCTTTTCTTATGCACTGTGGAATTTTTTCATATTATCAAGTTGACTTTATACATTTAAGTAATCTGTATAGTCAGTTGTCAAAATCATACGTTGTGAATGAACGCAAAGATCCTGTAACATATTCTGCTTTAATAGCCAATCATTAAAATGCCAGTCTCTAACCCTAGAGAGTTCTCTAAGTAAGTGTCGTGAACTTGTTTTGTAACAATATTAAGTAACGTGTATTTACAATCTTCAGTCATTCTTCTGTCTGCTTAGCCATTCATAGTAAAGCATTAATGTAATGTTTCATTGAAATGTTTATTTTAAACTGATACTTTTACCATCATAGTATCTTTCATTATGTATATCGGGCTACTCCATATTAACATGTTCAATCGACGTAAAATGTACGTAGTTTCAGGCTCTTAAAATGAAATCACCAATAAAGATTACATTATAATAGTCAACATTCATACATTACGTAAACGAAAAAATAAACAAAAATTTCAGGCACACTATGTAAAACTTCAGGGTCTGTTGAATAATATCATTGATTTTTACGATCCATATATACACTATAATATAAATTATCTGATATTAGTTCAAATGAATTGAAATATAAATCAAAGTTTTATTTGAATCAATTTTCTTTTTTGACTTCCAATTATAAAGAAAATTAAATTATTATTTCACTCATCAGAACCTAATAATAAAGTAGATTTAATTCTAAACCATGTGATTACATGTTTATAAAATAAAAATCAGTGAAACATTTAACTTTCCAAAAGATCAATACATTTTAAGTTTCTATTTGAAAATCTAATAACAAATTTACTGAATTACTTTTATATAAATCAATGTATTTGGTAATTATACTAATTGTGAAAATACTTTCAGATTAAAAATGAGTAAACTAATCATATTTTAATGAACATATTTTTTGTAATCTATGCAATAGAATATGATTCAATTCAGTGAATTAAATATGATAAAAGATTCAATCATTGTTACTTAGATGTCAAATTTGTTAATTAACTATTTCAATGGTATTGATCGTACTTAGTTCATATCCTTTGTCTAATAAATGCTTTGACGTTGAACTGGAATGTATTTAATAAAGTGTAGAAAAAGGGCATTTTTCTTTTCTACTAATGTACCACGTTTTTTAAAGTACATTTGAATTAGTAAATACTCTTAGAGGTTTTATACGACGGTATTTATCCATTCTTGTTGGATATACTGAATATATAATGGGAACAATTTTGCAGTAGTACATGTATAATTTATAGCTGCCTACAGCTGTTGATTAAATTTCGTTTCTACTTGATCAGTTTTAAAATTTAAACAGATGAATACTGGTATTTTTATCCGGTTTTTGAATTTTTGCAGAAATTTTATCGGATTCAAGAGAAGTGTTTGTTGTGCTCAATTACTTCATTCAATATATTTAGCTTAGGCATTGACGTAGAGCAGTCATGAGGTTGGGGGGGGGGGGGTTAACACATTACTAACTTACGAACATGATGCGTAATACTACCAGAAGACTGTATTTTATCAAAGTTTTGGCCAAACAGGACTATGTCATATGTTTATTCACAATTAGCAAGCGCAACTCCTGTTACAAAATCAATCTCTGAGGATTTATATTTCATGTTGAACACAATATATGCCAATTAATTAAACAATACTTATATGTGTATTTTGTGACTCATTATCAATGTTCTAAAGGGAAGTCATAGTATTCAACTTATGCTATGATTGACTTTATTCTGATACGGTTGTAAAATAACGGTATTTATAAAAGCAACCTTGTTCTCGCTATAGACAGTTGATCTTAGTAATATTTGCCATAAATATTAAGACATTGATCATGGATGCTGTAACTCTAGTCGCTAATGAATAACAAGTTCCTATTAGCTGTAATGCATTCTGCATTAAAATGTTTTCCTTCAAATCATTAATATTACATTCACACCACATGTGTTTAAATAAACAATGTGGAAGTTATAGATCAAATCCATAACCACTAGCAAATTTCAGTAATATATAATGCCGCCTATATCTGAATGAAGTGTCAATAATAAAAAAAAACAGAAGTCAATCTATTGAATCATGTGAATCAATAACAAAAATTAACAATTCAGTATGAACTAAAATTTATAGGTATAAGGAGCTTATGGAAAATTCGATAGTACTCCACGTCGTCTTGCGGAGTGATGGCTGGCTGATTAGAGAGTACGACTTTCGGTCATTAATTTTCAGGTTCGAATCCCACTTCACCATTTCGTCTTAAATAAATGGATAGTATCACTAACTCGTAACCAAGTACATGAGTTTCGTAAATGAGTTAACCTACTCAACGAAACAGATCAAATCCCATAAACTGACTATGGCAAATTCTTCAAGCGAAACTTAAAAATGTGCAATTCAAATAGAGACAAATAAACTGAACAAATAGACACATAAACTGAACATTGTCGAATCCAACGTCTGCAAAATAATTCACCAATAAGGTATTGCAATAAATGAGAAGACATTCAATAAGTACTGATTTAACTCGGAAATTCACCATACAGACTTTGCTTAAATGGAAAATAAAACATTAAATTGGCGAAACGAAATGAAAAAGCCGTACAGATTCTTAATAGATCAATCAATTTGAGGAAGTAATCAATAATAAATAAAAATGAGTGATTCCTAAGATTCTAAGGCAGAACTATAACTATCTCCGGCCTGAAACCTATATCACCGAAACCAACAAACGATCTCATAATATCTCAAAGTAACTGAAGTTATATGAATCATTAAAATCTCGGCTGAGTATTCTGAAAGGTTACGTGTCATAGCAAGGCCTAAAAGTTGTAGGTTTGATGTTTGATAAAGAGGCTGGCCTGCATTTTATTGAAGATTGATATAATATAACCAAATATCTGTCCAGTGGTATCATCAGACCTGAGTCAATCTGTAGATTAAATCCCTAGTATGTGTTGCCAGGAACAGTAAAATAGACTACGACCCAAGACTTTTATTAACCTGTCTTAACGTTCCAGGTTGTAGAGCTAGGCTATGCAAGTTTCAATCAGTCAGAAAATAATTCTCTGAAGATTACATCTACAGCTTGATTGATAGTGCAAAGTAACATGAAACCTAAGTCATTTTGGGCTTACCACCGACTACCTTTGACCATCTTAAACTAAATGCCACGGATTGCACTGATAGCATACTAATTAACAACAGTAAATATGAAAAATACTGCTCCTACATGTGGTGTTTAACTTAGAAAAATGTCGCTTATGGTACAAACATTTTGACCAACCTAAAATTATAATGAAAAAGTGATTAGTGCTAACTTGGGGAATCTAAATAATATAGCTCAGAACTAATCAGAACTCAGCAGGTGCATTCGCTTTCCACCTTCTCCTAGATCTTAAGTTCTACAAATCTATCATATACATCTTTATTTCATTCTTTCTTGTTGAACTGTAGTGTGGCATTAGTCTTGTTAATTTAATCTAACTACGCTAATGTGGTATGGCAGTTTGGACCTATACGCAAATGTGTCAAGATCAACGTTGTGCATGACTGACTGATGTACTCTTTAACCACAAGTCAATTAAATATCAATAGGCTGCCAAAATGGGTAACTCTGATTAACTACTGATCGAATCTTGCTTCTCTCAAAGAAGTCCTGTTCACTACTTTCATGCTGAGGGTGTTTGAGTTGGAGGACGAGAGCGAACTCTCAGTACTGAAACCACGCTGGTTAATATGAAGGCCCAGCCGATGGGAGTTCAAAAATCCTGATTCCGAACCAACGAATGGTGTACGACAGCTCCAAGATCCTAAAAGAACAGAAGGTATATGTACCATCGTCGGACACCGGCTGCTATGTTTCACTACCATGTGGATTGATATTCGGGTCAAATGCTTAGAAAATAACTTCAGAAGATGACCATCTGCTTTGACAGGGTGCTCGAGTAGCATATCAACCCACATATAATTACAGTTACTAAGAATTGTGAAAAAGATCAGCTTACTATACTCCTCTCAAACTCAAACAATAGTTACTGACATTTTAGTGCAGACATTTTTATGTTACTTCGCATCCCTTTCTGTTCTATTTTTGTTTCTTACGTTTACTTCCACTACTTATTCAATTAACTAAGCATATTCAGGCCTGTAAAATTAGTATAGTCGATGAACGGTCAATTTCCTGATTGATACAGTCGATATCGAAATTTAATACAGCCACATGTGCCTTTTAAAATGGCCTCATCCGTTTGCACATTGGTGCAGATCGGAAAGAACATAAATTTAAAACGCCTTAACACCAATGCATGCCGTATCGCGAAGACCCATATCCAAGACTTTAGTAATGTACCACAAATTCGCTCGCCATCTGTCGATTTGAAGTGTGCTCCACGTGCGCTTATCAACGGGCCTTATGACATCGGTGTTCACTTCAACAGTATTCAGTGTCGCATTAAGCGCAAGAACAGAGGCAGCACTAGTCGGCTGGATCCCTACTAAAAGTCGCTTGTGGTTTTAGATTAGGTTATATAGAAATAGAAAGAAATAGAAGTGGGAAGGGATCCCTTTTCATAATCTCAGCCTACGCACCGACAGGTTGTAGTGTGAATGAAATAAATGGAGTCCTATCACCAATTAGATGATCGTTTCAAAAAAGTGCGTTCGACAGGTAATTTAGTACTAGCTGAAGACTCAAATCCTAAGATCGGGCATCTAAGTGCGGTGGAAAGTCGCTTAAATAGCCAGTAGTAACTCGATGGTTGCAGGTCAGATAAGCGACCGTCTTCTACAGCTCTGTGCAGACCACATGTTTGTAGCCAACAGTAACTCTCGGCACTACTAGACTCAGAAGACTTAGCCTAAACCCCTCTTAAAGACGTTCTAAAAACTGTTCCGAAGGAATTTTGCAGTGGCGTAGATTTGTTGCCTGGAGAAAGACTTTTCGATGATACTGTCTTACTGTGCGATAACACAACCAACCACATCGCACTTAATCAGCTGCCAATTAGTAACGGTAGGTAAAGAATGTACTTGAGCCTTCCAAATGTAAAGTACTTCTGCAAGACTGGCAGCACTGAGTACCTGCTCACTCTTTGTGGTGAGTAATCATATGTAGTTGAAAAGTTTCTGTACATGGGTGGTTGGGTGAGTGCTAGTGGTGGTCTCAGATGAAGTCGATCTACGCACAACCAAAGCCAGATCGGCTTACGCCGAACTGGGCCATCTATGACACCGTTGTGATGTGAGTCTGAATGTAAAGGTCGGGTTTACAACACCTTAGTGAGTTATTCTCTATGCTTGTTAGACATGGTCTCTCAGAGATGATGCTCGGTAACTCACTGTGTTGGACCATAGTCGTTTCTGACTGGTCGTTGACATCTGCTGACATCGTTCTCAGGTCCGGCACTGTATGTTTGGGCTCAGTAATGACCACCAAACTGGTATCGTTATCATAAAACACAGGCTTCAGTGGCTTGGTTACGTTTTCCGAATATTATCCCAGTGGCTTTCATATCGTAAATTATTTGTCGACGATGGGACCAATTGGAAGAAGTGATCTGTATGTGACGTGATTCTGTGGGATGAAAGAAAGCTGCATAAGATTGGCCTATGTCAGTCCATCCCGACTTTCTGGTTAGGACGCGAGAAATAGTGTAACGCACAGGTTCGAGATTTGCCACAGAATAGAAGCCAGTGAGGGAGTTTGCTGCAGTGTCCTATTAGAAATTTTTTAAAAATGTGGTGACTTTTGTCATTGTCTGTATTTCTATCCAAACAGTATCTCCAACCGTGTAATTCTCTTGCTGTCTTACTAAATTTCACCTTATTTCTATTATCACTTTCTTCATAGCACTATGCTTCGAATTATGTGGCGCATATATTTTCCATGCTAGCTTGTATCAAGTTTTACGCGCTCAAATTAATAACAATTGTATAAGATTAATGCATCAATGAAGTAATAGATTACATGAGAAGTAAACGCTCAAAAGCTAGTCGGAAGTTTCTTTTGGTTTGGTTTATTATACTTAATCGCCAATTTCAGTTGGTGCAATCACTCTGTTTAAGTGCCTAACTTTCGAGTGAATTCGTAAACTTCCGGCTGAGATCGTTTCCTAATATACGATGTTCGGTTAACGAGAATGCAGATATATATTAAAAACAGACAATAGCGTGAATCACTATCTTCTCCAGTTATTAGCTTCATCTAATGGGGCAGTGTACAAGAAGTTGTTTAATGAAACCTGCCAGTGTCCGACTTGCTTATGAACCAACACTTGAGAGATTACAGGACATTTTTCTAAAAGCTACAGGAAATTTAAAAGTGAATTAAACTGGTCAAGTTAATAAACACAGTTGAGGAATACGTTCGGACTTCAAGAACATGTGTTTAGAATTGCATGCAGAACGGCACACTAAAAATAAAGACAGATCCATGTAGAGGAAAACGGTGTAGAGGCATAATTTTAATAGGAACAAATAAGACGCAAAAGTATGTGTATGCCTATATGTTTATTATCTAATACTTAAATTAAGAACACAAAGGATAAGCACCAGAGAATAATCTGTCTGAGGCAAAAGTAGACGGTTGAGTGAGAGATAGGAATGTAGCCAATTTGACATGGAGGAAACAATTCAACAAAATATAGGCGCACATGTTTATTGCATTCACAAAATGTGAACAATGAATGTTTAAAACAAAATAATAATCTATATATATATATATATATATATATATATATATATATATAACGCACTAATTTATCTGTTTAAAAGATGTAAAGCGTATATAGATTTGTATCAGCTACAGCAAATGAGCTCGATTTTTTTCACGTAAAAACAATTGTTGAATAATTGTTTCACTGCATCCCTACTTGCTTGAATATAAAAACGAATTATGACACTCGAGATATACAGCTCCTTAGAAAAGGAACTTAAGCTCAGTTCAGTAACATAAGACAAAACAGAAATAATAAAATACCATAACATCAATGAATAAACACAGAGGGCGAGAACGCCAATGTCATTTTTTTCTAATTTTTACATGAATGCGCATGTTTCAATTCAAAGTGTATATGTAGGAGTAGATCTGCAAAAATGAATTCACAGCCAAAAAATAATAACAATAGTTCATATTGTCAATCATAAACCTCACAATAGCAATATGGCCGATTATAAAGTTGATGATAATGATAATGACGATAATAGACAACAGTAGAATAGAGAAGGCAAATAAACAATTACACATAAGTAATTAATATTCAATCCTAACACAACAATTACTATGCAATCACGATTACTTACACAAGTATATATGCATATAAAGTGTGTTTAATAACGGTTATTACCGGTTAGAGGTGCAAAAATAGCAAACAAATATGAAAGAATAGAGGTGATGTTCCACATGTCTTATCAGTTTAAATGAACCACAATAGCAAAGAGAGAAAGGGTGATTTAATGATTCAAGCTATTTTCCAAAGATGGATAAAAGTCAAACATATATTTGGGTCGCGTACCATAAGCATCAAGAAGAAAATTATTATTATTATTATTAACATTATAAGTAGTAATATGACCATCTCGGGAATTAATTTCCTTCAGATTAGTTGAAGCACGCTGTTGTCTATGCCTTTCCTGGTACAAATACAAATAGATCAAATAAGAAAACGGTTGTAAATAATGAATAACAGTGATGAATTGTAAAATATTAACCGCTTACTGATAGCTGGTGTTTTACTGTTCGCAGAACACAATAACGGAAACCAGAAGAGCAATGTACAATACATGACAGTTTCAAAATTATTCATTTAAGTAGTAAATTTTATCTCAAACGTCAAGTTGCCCGAATAGTCAAATGGAGGGTATAGTAGTCAAAAGGCATAATTCTGATTAAGATGTCGTTTAAACAATCACCGATATTACCGTGGATGTTTCTTCCTATATTGATATACTTCTCATATCAACATGTAAGAAAGGATTATCTAATAGGGAAAATCTGTTTTACGACAAACGGCTCACCAATAGTCACCGTAAACAGTATATCTACCCTAAAGGTGGTACTTTGAACTGACTTTGTTCAAAAATAGAACAAATCATTTATAAATGATTAAAATAATGTACCCTCAATAAGGGCAATCATGCAGAAGAGAGATACAAATATTAGTTCCTTCCTAAGAAACACATCAGAGTAAAACAACTGACAAAGCTCTCGGTTGAGGTTAAGAGCAAACTATCGGTTTACATCCCAAGTGTATGTTCAAAGATACTTCATTGCAGACCATTTCCGTATGATATTAAACATTAAACCTAAATGAGTATATATATACAGGTTTAAGTTCCAAAACCACATCACAGTGAGATAAAATTGTCAATACATGTACGAAAATAATAGGATTAATATAGATGATGCCTAAAGAGATTAAGCATAGAGAAAACAGTTAAAGAATTAGCTCGTGTAATAGAAAATATACAACAATTCTGAAACCCAGAATATAGGAGTAAATAGAGAATGAATGCGACTGTCATTGCTTTGCAAGTAAACATATCGTTATACTGGTGATTAAACCAGCGAGAGGATTCACGGACTTTTAATAAAATAGGACCAGTAGATTTAAAGCACGTTATCTGAGACATTTACTTACCAATCGAAGTAAGGGAAACTATACAATATATCACAGGTTAACCGAAGTTAGAAGTGTAAATCATTGGATGCTTATCTTGTAAGTTGAGAGCTAGCAAAGCGATGTGAAACCTGGATGTTCGTAACTTGACCCCTGATGGGATTATTGAAATACACTCTTGTGGACGGGGAAGCTGTTCAGTACTTCATTTTTTTCCAACGATTATTTAGCTACAGTAAGCCCGTAATGTGATAATGTTTGAAATAGTTAATAACAAAGACAGAAAATTACTAAAATAGAAACATACTGGTTAATCTAAGCTACGCATAACAATGCTGACAAGCATTAATCAGCTCTGTAGAAACGACCCAGATGCTGCTTTACTTAGTCAACATAACTCAAAATGACGATTAATAACTGTACCCATCAAAGTAGCGGGATAAAGTAAAGTAAAGTAAACAAAAAAGCTAACATTGGTTTCATCCGACTACATAAATGAGACCAATCATGCTTCATAAGAACCAACTAGCAAATGATTTGGCTGAGTTAGAGTGAAATTCAATATTCAATTGGCCCATATATAACTTGCAACATATGAGTGAAAAGTATGCATCAGGAGATGCACACCATCAAGTGTGCCAGTCTCGCAGATGACGTTACAGTGTATGGCTATAACAAGAGGTATAAAACCAAACAGTCATATACGTAATTAAACCAAAATATTTCAAAACACACTAACCTGCATATGAAATACTTTATTATTAGAGCTTCCTTGAAGGGTTGACATTGATTGGGCCTTTTTGATGCTTTAATAAGAGCATTGTGATATTGAGATTTATGAAAAGTATAAAGAGAATAAAATTAGGAAAACGACCGAAATACTATATATATATATATATATATATATATATATATACATTACTAACAATGGTAGCAAAAATATATGAAGGCAGAATCTTCGCAAATCAAAGTGCTATGAATCATTTTAAAAATGTGCTAATCGGAATAATAAATATTCGAGCTAACGATTGTTTTCAATAACTTCGTTATCAGGCTCTCGCATTGATACATCCATCAATATTATACCACTACGGGCAAAAAGTTAAGGCATACACTAATGGAATGCATATTATACAAAGACATCCATTTATCTGTAAGTTATATACACCAAAAAACCATTTATAAGAGCTATAACAGAAACACACAGAGCGATACTTGAAGTCGTAGTATGATCAATAAACAACCATTAGACAAAAATGTGACACTATAGTTATATTTTTGAAGAGCAATAAATTACACCAAAATTATAACAGTACAGTAAATGATAGCCAAAATAAAAGTATATATATTTATTCTTCGTTTATCATACGAAAATATGATGTTAACGGAAGCTGTCAATGTTGTTATTTCCACGCCATTTTGTATAGTCAAAGGCAAAAAAATCATTTTGAAGAGAAGACGATTGCGTGAGACAGCCTAACCCTGAAACAATAATGATTGATGAATTTGACTGTTAGTGTCACAGAAGCATCGTCTGTACAATGGGACTGAAGAAGTTAGGCGTACATTTTCTTGCAGAAAATATATATGAAGTAATGAGTTTAAATCGACTGAGATTTACATAAACCTATACAATATTTATCTCGATGTATGATATCATTCCGTATTGCACAAGTAATTAGGGAAACAACTATCACCATCATTGCTGTATTGGACACTGATCAATTCAATAAATTCTAAAAGTTATTGACGGAGATTTTGTCCCCTGTCTGAATCACCCAGTAATTATCAACAAAATCGCAATTCGGTAAACTATATATTTATCCTATAAACTAAGTAACAAATTTCTTGGTCTTAATAAGTAAGATTGCAAATGTTTTCTTTAATTATAAATCAAATGGAGATTAAGGAAAAAAGAGATAAATGTTCCAGTGTTTTTCTCATAAAAATATGAAAGACGCAGAAAGGAAAAGAAAAAGGAAAAAACACGACGGTTTTATTACGAACTATTTCAACGCAACTTTTTACAGGTATACAATAAAGCGAAAAGTTTTTGTAATAAGTATCGTTATTTAAATAACTCCACCAAAAATCGAATCATCATTACTAAGAAAGCGAATTCACGTTAAACTGTCCAATCAATAATAGACTAACATTGTGACTGATAATAGCCATGCAGTGCAGTAAACGCTAGCTATGCTAAAGGCCAACGATGAAGTGCAAGAGAATCGTAGAATGGACTGAGGGGGCTAGAGAGAAAGCTAGGCTACCTGAAAAACCCTCGACTAGGAGGAAATGATCGTTTGTTGATAAGGTGAGCATTCGAAGGGCAAAGTAGGCTACGCGAAGAAGTGATCATAGAGCTATCTTCAACACGCTGATATGGATAACCTCGCTTAGGATATTGATAATTGATTAGAAAGCGTGGTTTATGTTCCGGTTGATCACAGCACTAATTTAAAAATGAGAAATCGTAAATGTATAAATAAGAAATTAAAATAACCTATCCAGATAGAAAAAGTGCCTATGAGGTGAGCAATTTATATGTAAACCAATGAATATACTTAGAAAATGACTACCGTTATAAAAAATTACTTTATAATAGGCATAGTTCTGTCTAGTGAAAATTACAAACATAACACAATCAAACTAGATAGACTAGATTTATTTAATTGTACTCGTAGTTAATATATGCAGTCTATGTAGTGTAATAAAGTACTATATTGTGAAATGGCATTCGCTTATTAAACATCAATATAACTGCCAAAATATAAACGACCGGAAAAAATTACTATTTGCAAACTTATCGTTTTTAACCTTATCAAATTTGATAAATCATTTTTAAGGTAAGGCGTTCTCCAAGAAGCCAGAGAGTCCTGGGTTCGGTCCCTGATCGGGTCATGAATGCGTACTGCTGAAACATATTAAAAAGGGCGGCTAGTGAAACTACGTGGTTGCCAAACAGAAGTAGATGGAGAAGGTTTCGAACTAGAGTCTAAGTAACTGGAATTCGAATATGTTAACCAGTGAGTCACCGCTCGATATTAACATGAGTAAGATCGAGTAAATCATAAAAAACAAGTTTGTGCAACTTTCCAAAGTGTATGAACCAATAAAAATATTTAACAACCTGAAATAAAGTAGATAAAACCTTCAACAAAAGAGTAAGTATATTGACCACTAAATAAATCACCAGTCTATCTAAACAATTTGTGTGTTGTCCTCTTCCAAAAGCATAATCAAGAAATCACGTAGAAAACAAAGTTCTAATAAAATTTCATTTCAGGTATATAGGAAGTGATATGCGATAAGAAAAGTCAAACGTACAGTCTTACGAAGGTAAACCAAATATAAACATGTACAGAATATGCTTCATATTCAGTTCTAGTGTTCTATTCTCTTTTATTGTTGCCGTCATTAAATTCCAGTAACATTTATTGATACAATAAAACAATTTAAAAAAAAGTATATTTGCATGAGTAAAATCCAATAAGTACAAGAATACAGTTAAGATTTGAAATTATATTAATTTTAAAAAGGTTGCTAATATTATTTTAGAAGTAACTGATACTAGGTGGCGAGACACTAGGAATTCAATTTTCAAAACATGAATATTATAAATATATGGATGAAACTCTTAGTAGTGCATTCTGCCGGCTAGATTGTATAGTTGTGAAGCTTTCACTGTCACTCTAGACAACATCAACAAAGCCCACTTCATATAGGCTTCTATATGAAGCAGGTCTTGAAGATATTGTCCAGTATGAAAATAGGAGCATTTCAGACAGAAAGATTAATAAAATTACTAAAGGGTACAAATTTCCATAACAAATAGATACATGAATTCAGTTTATTAAATATAAAAATTTAAGCATAAAACTTACTGGTTCGGAAATATTTAATGAAGCTTTCGAATATGAAGCACATTCGTCAATTATGTCGGCCGCTTCAAATTTACCTTGTCTACGGTAAAGAGCAACCAAATTTCGAAGTGTTGTCCCAACAGTTGGACTATAGACCAAAAAGGAGAAAAGTGATGTTAATGGGAAACAACAAATACGTACTTAAAGTCTTTAGTTATTTCCATACATAAACAAAAACTGGGGACTTCACAGCCATAAATTCAAACAATATTCCACAATTAACTGTCGGAGGAATTTTTAGTGATTTTCAGGACATCGTCTACTTGCATTACCTAAATTAAAATAACTGATACTTTTATCCAGTAAGAGAAACCTCATGGCATGAAACACAACCACTAAAAAAAAGGTAGCAACCATTCAATCATAGTAACTTTAAAGAAATACTCCACTATGATAGTGACATCGAAATAACTATGCTGACAGAAAATATGAGTAATTAAAAGGAATTTGGATCTTCCTGTTGTTTTATTATGGACTGAAACGGGAAGATCCGAATACATACTGATTACATATATATGCCCGTTGTACAAATGTGGCTATCTGGACTCAGTAGCGTAGTGGCGAACGAGGTGGCGTTTGGCATAAAACGAACTGGTTTCGAATCCCGGTGTGAACAACAACAGTAAAATACAGGTGCGTACAGCTGATGAGCGCCAAACGTTACAAAACGTGCGCCTTAGATTCCGTTTACCAGTCACAATCCGACTTAAAAAGTAGATGTAAAGTTTGAAACAATAAATAGAAGTGCAGAAAATGTGTGATGGATTCACATATTCTGAGACATATCAGATAATACATCAAGTAAGAGTCCCACCATCTTTAGGGTTCCAAATGAGTAGTCGTGATGGACTGAAGACAACAGATCCTAAGTAAGGTGGCATGAAATTGCTTATTATGGCTAGAATACAATTATTTAATGTTCTGCTAGGTTGTTATGATATCATATTTGAACCACACCACTTTGTGTTACAACAGATGTCATTTAATACCCCTATTTCCTGAAATTGTAAAAAAGCAAGTGTCTGCTTTATCAAAACGTTAATACACAAGTAGTACTGAAAAGCCTAAGTCTACAGACATCTATATTCATTAAAAACCAAGATTCATCTGGGTTTCCATTTATTTGGAATTCATCAAAAAGACGTAGCTGTTATCTTGAAAGAACCACAGTCACTGTGAGATCGAGACCCAATTCACTGATTTCATAGTATGAGACGTTACCACTGAGAATATTTGGACGACACTTGGCTAATAAGTTTTTAATTGCTAATCATTGAGTAGTTTGTCTGGTCCTAGGTGAGCCAGAGTACAAGTACAACAAGTGGCATTGGGCGCCCACAGTAAGTTTTTCTGATGAGTATTAACCAGCTCAGAGTAAAGATCCATTATTTCCTGTCCAATATCTTCAACCAAGCAACATTTAGTATTATGTTAATACAAATAAAATGGTAGTAATATATATATAACCATAGGACGCAAATGATAAACCCAGTTTTTATCTATTCTTTTCAAAAAGAATACGTGAAATATAAATTGTGAAAAAAAGATATGTAAGCAAGTAAACATACAACAAATATTTCTAGTTGTATTCTAAGTAACTGAAATCCAATAGTTTAATTGAATACAAAAATCAATACCAATAATTAATCACCCGTATTAATAACAATTTATTTTGTAAGTAAAAACGTAAGTCAGTAAATAGCTAAATTCATGTGTACTCTGAAATCATGTACCCCTTTAAAGTACACGTGTTAACCTAGCAGGGGTAAGTAACATAAATGCCATCACAACTAATAAATTACACTACTAAATATTTTGAGTATACTTAAAAGAGTTCATACAAAACAAATCCAGCGGTTGATTAGCTAGACTAGAGTTTTCGTCAGAATGCTTCTAACCAACAATTTACAAAAATTAGAAAGGAGGAAGAAAATTAGTATATCGTAATCAATCGATAACTGAATGTAGATCTTTTTAGATGAGACCTTTTCTACATAAGATAAAACATCCAGCTGAATTTAAGATAGGAATAAAAACAGGCTTTGGAAAATTTTCTTACATCTTCAATAAGCTTCATTTTCATAGAAATCACTGTTTAGAAAAAATATTCCTTTAAGAAAAATTATTTGTAGTTAGCAATAGGTAAATCCTACGTTGTATATGATTAACTGGACAGACAACTTGGTCTCTGTTTACACCTCTATACACGAAAATCTTTTCGATTCGAAATAATATTGAAATTAAGAAGTAAAAATTGTAATAGGAGGAAATCTCTCAAAAAGCTAAAATAAAACACAATAAAAGTGAATACAGCATATTAAGGACAAGCACAGACATTGATTGGATTCATGAATTATAGCAGGAAAGTTGATTGATCTATAAGTAAAGGTTTCCATGTGTACAACCATCGAGTTCAATCCGACTGTTAGCTAAAGGCAGTCTAAATGGCATGAGTTTTAATTCACTGTAGCATTAACAGGAGAAGAGTGGGTCACCACTTTCCATCAAATGATTTCGCCGATTTAGTTAGTCGTAGACAAGGTAACATATAGCACGAATGTGTATCGACATATTCAATAAGCATTTATTTGTGTACTTGGCTTTCAGTCACACTATGTGTAGGGACTAGTGACGATACACTACATCTGTATTTCTGTGAGCCATCATAAGATAGGTTTATATGAATGTTAATACTCTTATGCACAGTACAAAGTAAGGTGTTGAAATTTTTTTGAGTTTCCAGTTAATGACGTTTAGAGTAGCAATATCAAAAGATACGCATTTATTGTTAACCATAGAAAAAAACATGAAATCAAATTATAAAATATATATCAGATATAAAATATACTCAGATAAAGTATAAAAAGCACAGCTAAATTTTTGTTCCCTCAAAAAGGCCACTTAAGTAAAATACCAAACAATTAAACCATTCCAGAAAGCTTAGAGATTACCAATAAGATAATCTTTACAAGGCATCTTAGAAAGAAGAGTTCATTCATCATTCAGAAGTAAAAACCATCTGTCAAGTGAAATTATGTAGAAAGACATAAAGATGAAAACAAATTAAAGAGAAAAACCCGAGTTTATATTTATCTGTGCCGTAATTCCAAGTGGTCGGTATAGCCTCTAGTAAACCCACAACCTAAAATACTGACCTCATAGGTGATTTTAGACAGTACCAACCCTCAATACTTGGAAGTTAAACGAATATCGAATGACAAAAACATGAAAAACTACATTTATGTGATAGTTTTATTGCAGAAAAAAAGGAAATTTATAAGATTATAGATGATCTCAAACTTCTATAATATTCAAGAAAACACCAATGAAAGTGATGATTATGACATTTGAAAAAGTGGGCTAGAAGATTAATTAGTTCAAATTAATTATAGCCATGTTTCGGTTTCTAAGTTAGAGTACAAGCCGGCACAGATGTATCCATCTCACGTTGCCTTGTTATATAAATACAACGAAATGAAATCAGCAAAGTGAAACAGTAAAAACATTCAAATAGCAAAGATAATTATAGAAGCAAGACAATGAAAATAATGTTTGAAGGAAGGAAAACGTGTATAGGGAGGAATACTAGAACTTAAGGTATTGACGATAAGAAATGAACTAACTGCTGGATTTCCAGAATTATGATATTCTCTTGATATGAGTGGACAAGAACGATGGCCAATAACAAAATGACACTGAACAGGATTAAGTTATCTTCCGAGCCCCAACCCAATCAACTAGAGCAAGAAGACCAGCTTAATTAAAAAATATAACCGATTAGGAGTTCGGAAGATGAAAAAACAGCGAACAACTTATGCATATATATATTAATAAATTTCCGTTGATTATTAGGAAAATCAACAACTGAATAAACATCAAAAAAATGACATGAACGATTACCATGCAAAATTTACATTGAACTGATACAATGATCGTCACCCAATTAATCCTGATGAAATTTAATCAAAAACCAACTTGCGAAATTCACTATAAGTCTATCGCTTATTTTTTTGAATGGTTTGTTGTTTTGGAGATCTAGCATCCGCAACACCGCATCATGGTCTTGTTTGGAATCCACAGTGAACACTGGTGATCCATTTTCATAGTTTAGCTGCTTATGGGGTATAATTTCCTCTTGTACTTTTCTTCTTGGTAACATAAAACTGTGAATGGTCCTCAGTCTCCCTCCCATGATGTCCTTGTGTATTGGCAAATCATCGTTGTCCGATTCCTGGATAAAGGTGCATGTGATTGGAAGACGTAGTCAAGTTACGTACGACGTGGAGGTGATAAAGGACAATTTGACTAGACATCGAAACCAACTTCGTGAACGTTTGGTGCCAGATCACACACAATCAACTAGTAATCTTCCATTAGAAATTCTAGTCGATACTTTCAACCTACCTCAGTCTCGACCAATGAGGCAGCCCAGAAACCAATCGACCTACGTCGTCGAAAGTGGCCACTTTGACAACGGCGTCAGATAGTAAAACTGCAAGTGAGCCCCAGGTGTACATTATTAAAAAGAGGTGTTATGGATGTTCCCCAAAACAACAAATAATTCAGAAAATCAAGTGATAGACTTGTAGTGATTTTTGCAAGCTGGTTCTTGATTAATTTTCATCACGTTAATTCAATCTAGCGTGAGTTAAACTCTAGAGTATATGCTATGACATTTAATTGTATTAACTAATTCAAATGTAATTTTGTATTCAATTTGTAAAGTTTATTTAGTTGATGATTTTCTTTTAACTAGCGATCACTGTAATTAAGTTTATATATAAGTGGATGGGCTTTAGTAAATGTTGTTCCATATTGCTAGACCGTCAGGTTTATCATTCAAGAAATCTTTCTTTCACCAGCTTAGTGCTAACGACCAGATTACACTGATCATAAGCTGAGAATATCTGTACGTACTATAGGTCGTACGTATTTCGGTCACCTAAGTTCATGCCCACAGATTAACGGGGAATATTCATAAATCAGCATTGTGCATATACCAATACGGCTCAGACCAACATTCACAGATATCATGAAATGAAGCCACGTTCGTTTGCTAGCCGCTTCCACACAGATTTCCTCCAACCTAAACTTATATTAGATAAGATCGGATATCGACTTCCGTAATAGTTGAGCATACATAATAAATGTCCTAATCACCTGAGTTGATGGAGATTCATAATGGACTTCCTTATAGACATAACAATTCTACAGATAAAATCAGTGTATGATGAGAATCAGTTACAAATCGAACTAATCTGTGAAAATTATTCAATAGAGGATATTTAAAAATACTAACTGCCTGCACATATATAGTAAAAAATCAAATCAGCCTAGTAGAATTAATTCGATAAAAATAAATGTTTATGTAGCTGATAATAGTTTCATAGGAATCGTTCATATTAATCGCTAAAAATTACAGTGGATTACAACACTTGAACAGACATTGCGTAACGAAACTGAAATAAGTAAAATACAGCTAGCGTAGTAAACATGAATGAAATTGAAAATTCTCTACTTACTTTTCTGAACGAGAAATACGTGACCACATTGATTGTACAGTTTCACTAATATCCTTATTTGCATTAGATAACAGACCGGATTGACGTTCCTCTGCTAGCATCCAAATTGGTTTATTTGTATCAGAAATTTTACCGAATTCTTTTTCATGAGCTCGTGTAAGAACCTCTTTATATAGCTTTTCAGCTTCAGCATATTTACCTTGTTTAAGATAAGCTGAAGCCTGTAAATAATAATTTTATAGAAAATAAATTAAACTGTAATTCGCGTATCATTTAAGAACTAACTATCGAAAATGATTCATGTATTGTATTAAACATTATGTATTGAACAAAAAGGTCATATGCATCAAAAAACTTTGATCAGTAAGTAGTGGTAAATCAAGTTGGTCTAAACTGAAATGTTATTATAAACAGGATGTGACTGAATTGCACATTCTAAATAATGATCTAGTGACTAATGATCATTATCACAATCATATGCAAAATTTATAGCCAAATGTTACGTTGTAGGTTCCACATAAAATGATTTTTCCATTGTTTGTGGACTAATTACTTGAATTTTCTATAAATGACAGTATTTAATTTACTATAGACCAAACAATAAATGAGTTAATCATAAATAACGCAATCATGCACAAATGTATGTATCTTAAAGTTAGGAGCTGCAATTATCGTGTGGTGGCTAGGCATCACTATTGTGACGTAGAAGTCAAGCTATACTTATTACGACAATTGGTCTTGTAGATTGGTTGGTTGCAGATCAATAAGACTAAAACCAGAAAACCTAAGATCTGAAGGCGAAGTTATACTGCCAACGGCATAGAGACGTGACGGCAGTGAGGTGTATCATCAACCATCAATGAAGCGATGCAGCCTTCCCCCAACGGAATAGTGGGGTTAGAGAATGCCCACTCTATAAATGTACACCTTAACTTACACCCATGAGTTTTCTTCGTTGGCGAACAGGCTTTTAAAGTATGGAGCTAACACACTAAAAACTACTCACTAAAAGATGGTGAGCGACTGGCCTCAAACAGCTAGCTTTCCTATAGGTTTTGAGATCGTATCACAACCACCACTAATCCTGTTTTCTGATCGGTGCATAGAGAGGAAGCATCTTTTCACGATGAGGTCAACCAGATATGGACAATCACCTACTCACACCTAATACTATTCAATTTGGCAAATTTCGCATTTAAGAAACAAGAAATTAACAGAAATTAACAAAAGTACGCCGGTGGGTGAAATTACAGTATTAATAAGAAACTGAAAATAGAGAATATGGTTTGATAAGCACGGAATAACACTGACCTGAAAATCCAGGGAATTATATAACGAGCAAAAACTGGACCTGATAGTTAAGTTTCCATTTTATTAACTGGGCATATAGTCTAAATCTCAGAATATTTTCAAATCATGTTTACTTTGTATTACCTAGCTACCACGCAGTTCGATATCACTTTATTCTAAGGTTTCCGTCTATAGTTTAGTTTAACAAGCAGTTGGGTGTACCATAAACCAAACATCTGCTATATATCATCTTCCAACACAACTCAGATCGACAGTCAGGGATTTTAAGGACTAGTACTACATTTTGGTTCAGCTGTACTTATCCCTCTTCATACCTGACTATATGTCAAGCACCAACGCACTTAGGGGTAGGCAAAGGATGAGACGTGTGCTAAGCATGTCCAGTTAATGAAGCCAATACAGTTGTCAATAGATTTACTATTCCTACCTAGTAACTTGGACTTAAATTACTTACTCGATTCAATCATAAGTGGGTACATCAATCAGTCAAAAAAACGTGGGTGATAATTATTCGTTCTTGCTACAAATATTTGTATCATGGTCTTCAGTGAAGGCTAGTGGTACCATCTCACTTCTCAAACTGAAGTAGGTCGGGTAAGGTAAAAGAACGTAACCCAACGACTAAGTATTGAGAGCTTCAACCACTAAACCACTGCTCTTCCAGTACACGTATAATGGTATATATTGAAGTAAACTGTTTTTAAACTACCTTGTATAGCGTCAGTTAATGAAGAAAACTAACAAATGTTGGCAGGACAGAGAAGTGTCTATTGAATGAGCTAAAAATAGGTGGTGTGTACATGTAGAAAAAATTATTCACCTTTAATTCCACAATGGTATTTGTTATGGATAAAATTCTTAGGTAAATATACATTCTACGCAAGATGCAAGACAATTATTAGAAATGATTAGCAGTTTAGTCACTGAAGATAATTATTCAAACCTACTACAGAACTACACATTTGAGATATCCTTGGTTGATTTAATAATTCCGACAAGGGATAGAAAATGTATGCATTCTAAAGGCAGGTTTCCAAAACCACAACTGAACTCTTATTTATTTTCAAAACGGCGAAATTTTTCAAGAACATGTAAGATTGTATGACAGTAGGCTCTAGTGAACTACCGAAACAACAAGCTTTGTAGACAGGCGTCTCAGCAGTTAAGAATTTTGACTTTCAGTGGTTAAGTTACAGTTCCAACCCTGCTCCACATAGGTTTGGGCAACTGAGAAGTAACGAAAGCCATGTTAATTACTAAGTTTAAGTTCTCTATAAGGTTTAGGAGCCAAAGGATTTCGGATGACTGAACTGAACGACTACTTAGCGATAGAAATAATACCCTCCAGAAATATACTATACAAGGTTTTAAATCGGACGAACAACATTAAAAGATACTGACTCCATCAAATCTTGAAACAAAGATACATTTATAACCACCTTAAAAGTGGTTAATTTTTCGTATCATGAAACGTCAATTATTATTTTCCAAATACTAACCATCTCTTAAATTCCATCATCAATAATGCTTTTAAGAACACAGATAAAAATACCGCTTCTATTGTGAAAAGTATTTTTCATATTCTTTCAAACGGCGAATAATCGAAAATGTGAATCATATAATAAATCAATTATTTATAAGTAAGATATCATACTTGAAAGTATCACCTGAATTACTCACACAATAACAGTTCAGTGACAGTGGAAGTATACTATAATTATATAAACATTGAGATTATTATATATTGCTACACTTGTCGTAAACTCAATTTTCACGACAAATTAACTTTTTGAATGGGATTCTCGATATTAATTATGAGGCTTATTAAGTAAATTTTAGGCGGCAGAACTCATGATACTTGTTTATCTTTGTATGAGACGTATTAATTAGTTATGTGTTAAAATATTAACACTAAGTGTCAAGGCAAATAATTATAGCCTCAAATACCAGAGTACTGCCCTTCAAGTTCTTGAATAAAGGATACTTATAACGCAGAACTTGTTTATCGATAGTTGAAGACATTAGTTGACATGATTCAGAATCGGTTACAGTGGTCCAGGTGCATTTATTCTTCTCTATATAAATCTTAAGTTCTACAAATCTTTCATACACATCTCTATTTAATTCCTTCTTGTTGAACTATAGTGTAGTATAAATCATGCCACATTTCATCGTGCAAATGTGGACCTGTGTGAATATGCTCCCAGTCCTATGTTGTATATAATGACGACAATAATTACAAAGCACTTCAATAGCTTCCTGCAAAAATTCACTTAGTTAATTTACTTAGTTCACACCCGACCGTAGCTGCTACCTTGACGTGGTGGTCGGGCTTGCCTATCGTGATGACCCTAACGAGCTATATTGGCTGGAATGCTTGTTCTTCTAGGTCCTACCATGCCAAGTAGGTCTGTTGGAGAGCGATAAGACTAAAGGCAGCAACCTAAGATCTGAGGGCGAAGTCGTACTGCTGACTGCAGCGGGATGTGACAGCAGTAAGGTGTTAACCTCGGATAACCAGCATCTGCAGCGATGCTGCCTTCTCACAAAGGAAGGAAGGGGTTAGAAAATGTCGACCCTAAAAATGCCACACCTCACCTTACGCCACGGATTTCCGTCTCCGACAGTAAGACCTATTAAAGAACGGAGCTAACACTTCGAAAACATCCCACAACAAGGTCGTGCGTGATCGGCCTCAAGCAGTTGCCCCTTGGGCTCTGCGATCGCGCTTTCAGGTCACTATGACCAATACTAATCCAGTTTTCATTCCAGGTACCTCAGGAAGTAATATCCTTCCATGGTGTGGGCAGCCAGGAAGTGAAAACCGACCTCATACTTCTAACAGCACAAGAGATCATTTTGCTCGAGGTCAAATCCCACCCTCGACCCTCAATAACTTTCTTATTCCCACGATTAACCCGTCTAGCCTAACTTTATCACCTCACGCCTCTAATGCTAATGGTTTGAGTTCACGAAACGTTATTCCTGGTGTCCTGAAACCTCGCACTAAACTACATGTAGGAGCTTTTAACATTCGAACCTTAGGCCAAATACGACAACAAGCCTCTCTAGCTATGACCCTAGATTCTCGTTCCATCGATGACGGCTGCGTCTCCGAAACGCTTATACAGGATCCAAGTACAATCATTCGCTTGACCTTACCTTGTGAAGATAAAGAACCAGTCCGGTTCACCCTTCGTGTTTCCGGAGACCCCACTGCTACTACTCATGGCCTTGCTGGTGTAGGTATACCACTAAGTTCAAAAGCTGAACAGGCTCTCCTTAACTGGATTCCAACAGACAGTCGCTTATGCACTGTCCGTCTAAACGGGACAGTAAGAACTCAGAAAGATAGGGACACACGCCGTTGCTTCTTTGTTGTCTCTGCCTATGCTCCTACTGATTGCAGCTCAGATGAAGTAAAAGATGAATTTTACAGAAAGCTTTCAGACCTCCTTCGAAAAGCTAAGCATACTGATGTAGTGATTATGGCTGGTGACTTTAATGCCCAAGTAGGTAGATTAGACGAAACCGAAAGGCACCTAGGTGGATCCTATGGTGTCGAGGCTCAATGAACAGATAATGGCGACCGTTTATTACAACTGTGCTCAGATAACCGTCTATTTCTTGCAAGCACCAACTTTAAGCATAAGGTAAGACATTAGTTGACATGAAGACCTCCACAATCAACTCAATGCTGGACTCAAATAGACCACATTGCCGTCAGCCATCGTTAAAGAGACTCGGTAGAAAACTATCGCCCATTTTAGAGTACATGTTTAGACTCAGATCATGGTTTAGTACGAGCGTGTATTAGTCTGCGTCTCACTGAACGTAAAAAATCAACTGCTAGGATTCCCTTCAGAGTTCCAGTTAACGATGAAAAAGTCAAAAATACATTTCAGGAACAACTAGAAAACCAATTAATCAACCACGTAATCTATACCCACCCCAAGTCAGTTTGGAATGATATCCAAAAAGCTGTTGAAACAACAGTGATATCAACCAGTAAATTGAAGCAAAAAGTTGGGAAAACTCAGTGGATTTCAGCTGCATCTACTGAACTGATAGATGCTCGGCAACACATCCCGTCTAGTTCTGAGTACGATGAGGAGCGAAGGCAACTTAGACATAAACTGGTTAAAAGCTTACGGAATGATCGTGAGCAGTGGTGAGTGGCGAAAGCTAAAGAGATAGAAAAGGCAGTGGCAGTAGGTAACAGGAGGCAAATGTTCAGACTTATCAAGGAAACGGGCATCAGAAATCCAGCTGTAAGTGAAACTATCTCAGAAAAATATGGGAACATTATTCACTTTCAATCCAGAAGGTTGGACCGATGGGTAGAACACTTTAGGGAACAGTTCAGTTGGCCCTCGGCGTCATCCCAGTTGCCCACCGTTCCCAAGCAATCTGAATGGCAAATTAATATTGGTCCCCCAAGCCTTAGTGAAGTTGAGAAGGCTATAGGAAATCTAAAACAAGGGAGAGCAGCAGGACCTGATTGATTGGCCCCCCTGGGATACTTAGGGATGGTGGTTCAGTTTTAGCAGCGAGATTAACCGGGATCCTGTCTAGAATCTAGGAATTGGGCGTAATCCCATCTGATTGGTCACAAACACTAATCGTTCCAATCTATGAGAAAGGACAGAAGTCCTCCTGCGACAATTACCGTGGAATCAGCTTAACGAATACAGTGTCCAAAATATTGGCTTCAATCATACTTCGACGCCTAACTAAAGCTCGTGAAGAGCAAACTCGAGAAAACCAAGGTGGTTTAAGACCTGGACGTGGCTGTATAGACCAAATATTCACACTTCGGCAGGTTCTGGGACATAGACACACTTTAGACGCCCAACAATAGTTGTATTCCTTGACCTTAAGGCAGCATTTGACTCTATCGATCGTAAGGTTATGTGGCAATATCTGTCATTAAAAGGCGTACCAGAGAAGTACATTAACCTTATACAAGCTCTCTACTCGAACACCATATGTCGAATCAGAGCTTATGGCGGATTGTCATCAGAATTGATTACCTCAACTGGTGTTTGTCAAGGTTGTCCGCTTTCCCCATTTTTATTTAATTTTATCATTGACACACTTTTAGAGTTGACATTTTCATCGTCTGACTTCGGCGAGGTTGACCTCCTTCCAGGAGATAAACTTGCTGACTTAGAATATGCAGATGATATAGTTCTCCCGGGTGAAGATGCTGATAAAATGCAGAATCTTTTGACTACCTTAAACATGAATGTAAGGATGTTTGGGATGCGATTCTCTCCACCCAAATGCAAAATGTTACTTCAGGATTGGATTGATTCGACACCGAAGTTAGTGATAGGGAGTGAAACAGTTGAATGTGTTGACTGCTTCACTTATCTTGGCAGCTTCATCAGTCCTGATGGTCAGGTGTCTGCTGAAGTCTCTGCGCGCATACATAAGGCCCGATTAGCTTTTGGGAATTTGCGTCATCTGTGGCGTAGGCGAGACATCCGACTACTGACCAAAGGACGTGTCTACTGCGTAGTAGTTCGATCCGTCTTACTTTATGGATGTGAAACATGGCCATTAAGGATAGAGGATATTCGTAGGCTCCTGGTATTCGATCATAGATGTCTTCGAAACATTGCTCATGTTTGCTGGGACCACCGAGTAAGCAATACGTGGGTTAGGAATAGAGTACTAGGTAGATACGATAAGTTTATTGATGAAGTAGTAAATCTCCATCAGCTAAGGTGGTTAGGACATGTCTTAAGTATGCCTGACCATCGCCTACCTCGACGAGCAATGCTGTCTGGTGTAGGAGTAGGCTGGAAGAAAGCTAGGGGCGGCCAAACCAAAACATGGCACCAGTCCATGAAGTCACTGACAACTGGGCTGAGCCATGTTAATAGGTGTAGACTACCTGGTTGGGGTCCGCGTGACGCTCGTAATAAATGGTTAGAGACTTTGGGTGATATGGCTCAAAATCGTTGGCAATGGCGCAGGTGCATCCACTCCTTGTCTTCCTCCAAATTCTAAGTCTCTGAACTTATCATAATTTTCTCTTTACTGAATCATATTTTCTTAAATCTTATCTCCAATTTCTATTCTCTTCCATTAATACTAACTCTGTTACTACCTCCCCTACTGTGGGATTTGATCCGACAATTTAATCTCTATCTGCTAATTGAGGCATGGCAACTTGAACTGACGTACGCATGTACCAAGTTCTACGTTGTAACGTTGTAACTTAGTTCACAATAACTAAGATCAGAAGAGGGTTATAAAGCAGTGTACATACAAGCTTCATTTGTTTAAATGGGGGGGGGGTACTTTGCTAATTAAACTATTGTGCCACATATATATAATTGTATTCTATATATCCATCGTCATGTGTAATGAGTCCACGTATCACGAGTTCTAATCCTAGTTGAGCTCTGCAGTCCAAAAATAGGCAAATACATGAAACTAGAAAAGTGTAGGACGGGATATTGACTTATGGAGAGTAACATATCGGGTGTTGAGTTATTATAAAATATCTTAATAAAGACAAAAGACAAATAAGCACATACAGAAATTATCGTACAATAAAATGAATAGAAAAGCAACATAAGAAAAACATGATAGTAAAAATAGTAATAAGAATACATGAGCTGATTACATGCTGAAACGGCATAGTTAAGAATAGTAAGGTATTCAATCCAATCCAACAGTGTTGAACCACAAAGAACGATTTCGATCTAGACTTATCAAAATATTCGGTTATGAGGTTCAGTTGTCTTGAGAATCATAACCAAGAAACATGTGCTCACATCAGGCTTCATTAATTAGTGGGATGTTATCCGCTGATCATTGTGACGCTTCCTACTTTGTTTATACCCACATTCGCACTGAATATTACGGTGTATTGAGGGTAGGTATGTGTAACATGGCACAGACAGTGCGATTCAGGTAATACATATTTCTAATTGCTTAGGACATTGCGTATGGATTAGATATCATACAGCTATAAAGAAAGTAAACAATTCTTCGAAGAAATACACTATTTCAATAAATAACATCCGTAATAATAGTTACCTCGTTCAGCTCATATACTTTAGGCATTTTAATTCCAATTTTTGTAAAAGAACTCACTGGATGGGAAGAATGTAAAATGTGATTATATATATATATATATATATATATATATATATATACTTTCATTTTCAAAGTATACAATACTCGAATGAACAATATACGTATTGGAAGAGAAACGAATGCAAAAATAGTTACACCTTATTTTGTTGCAATTAACTAAGAACAAAACAACTAACCGACACATTTAACGACCAAACATTTTGATTAAATTAAAACGTTATGAATGGTCCATTAAAAATCTTTACTTAGAAAATACTTACTAAGTTATTTTTAGTCTTAGCTACGTTTGGATCGTCTGGGCCGAGATCGTGAATATAGATTTCCAAAGCTCGTTGATAATACAATTCCACCTAGTTACATTATAAATGCAAAGGTAAGTAGTAGTAGGCATAATACAAAAGAACTAGTGAAGCAGGAAAAGAAAGGTAAACAATTAACATTGAACTAGAGAATACCAAGAGTAGGTAGGCGTATGTCAAATACATATAACAAACTGCATACTGTTATTATTAACATGTCACCAGTTAGTGGAGGCAGTATACAATAATTTGGTAGATATTTGCAACGGTAGATTGCGCAGCTAGTAGGTAAATTGTCAAAAAATTTAACTAGCATTCGAACAAATATCTTAAACTCGCTCACGATCAAACATTTTAGACAAAGTGGAATGGATAAAACAGATTTAATGAGATCTGTGTAATATTCTTATGTAATTAATTAATATGACCCTGTTTTATGGCAGGTTGTGGTGAACGACTAATGAATGAACCAATATGCGCAAATGCTCCGAATTCAGAAATGACTAAAAACAAAGAGCTATTAAGAACTATTTACAAAAAAAACTCTCAAACGGATGAAGTTTTACAGGGATGTTGCATAAAATAAATTTAGGCTTTACAACGAAATGTATCGCTATACCAAATTTAGGTGTGTCCATTTACTATAGGTTCCTATGGATAAAGATCTAACTATATTACGCAGAGGTAAGTATTCCCAGGATAGCATGATATGTCTGAAATTTAGGAGACTCAAGATACAAGCATGAATTGACAAAATGAAATAGAGGTTTATAAAGAGAGAAGGAAATATAATGGAACATAGAAGCAACCTTATCATTAAATTGAGTAAGAGATAACAGAATTACAGAATGATCTATAGTGACTCTAGAACAAATCAACAACTAATATTTTGACTTGCATTGTGACTCGTGACATACAACACGCTGTGATGCATTAGTATTAGATCCGCCTGCTACTTAAACAACAATATAATGACACGGATACAGTTGGATCAAATAAGCTAAATGCAAGATACTGAAGTCAGTGTCAAGAAATGCACCCATTTGATAACTCTGCAATATATGTGATGATCGTTACTGAGAAAATTCGGACATCAAGAACATTATTCCGTACAATTTCATAAACCATCCTTTATATCAATAATTGTGGTTGGTACAAAAAGTAGAAAACAATTTAGTCAAAAATATCTAGTTAGTTCGGAAAAAACCTGCTCTTAACAGGTGTTCAATAATTCTGAATTATACTTTCAAGATATGACATTGAAAGTGATGCTAAGCGGTAATAATAGTGTTACAGGTAGTATACATTTATATGCATGAGTTTCTCCCACCACTGGAGTTCACTAACAATATAGTGGATTGTTAACTTCCCAAAGAAGTGTTATCAATCCCAGGAACTCTTCCCACTCCTTTAGTGTTGTAAAACTATTTCTTGGAAACTTCTAATGGAAAACGTGGATGTAGATGTGAAGAAAATAGCACGACGATCGTGCATACAAAATACAAAAAAATCTTATAACGTTTAGTGTCATAATGGTTATTGTGAAATATTATCTTCTTACAAATCTTATAAACGAGATCAGAATGCACTCATTCAACGAAAGCAAAATAGTGGAGATCTAGTTTTTAATTTTTATAGAGGTAGAGAAGCAAATATCGAAATCAAACTCACTTCTTCATACTTCCCTTGATTTTGGCATAGCAAAGCTAAATTATTTAACTGTTTAGCAACATCCGGATGATCCTGTCCAAGAACCTAAAAAATATGAACTTTAATAATTTATGATTTGACTATATAGTTTATACTATGTACGAGCACAGTCAATTTTATATACATACATTTACATAAGCCGTAGTATTTGCCCTTAGTTTCAAATTACATTGGCAAGGTGTCCTAGAAAATTCAGTATTTTGGGACTATCGAATGAGTGCTCCTAATCGTGTAAGATGTGGTCACTTCAGAATGTGCACATTCTTTGACATACAACTGTTCACAATTCAGATGTAACTTGAATGAATCCTTGTAACAAGTCATTTACTCTTACATTCGAGAAGTGAAACTAAAGACCTTAAAGTTTGTCATTAATGTATTTAAGAAAAAGAAGTCTATAATGTCTTCACGGGTTACATAGTAAATTATTCAATGTGCATGAGTAAACAATAGCCGGATGGGTTATTATAGTCACGGATCATTTCGGCTAATGAAAACGAAATTTCCTAGGTGAAAATCGAGAAAAAATGGGCACAATTAATAAGATTTTCATAGAACGGTTATTCCTTATGGGCTGGAATCTGGATACAGAAAGAATGAGTCAATCACGATTTAAAATATGATTAAGGGTCTACTGATTGAACTTCTTACCAAAATCTTAAGAATAGTTCAAATGATCATATGGCCTAGTCATGTCTGTTAAATCTCTTGTGTTCTGAGTCCACAGTGACCTCTGAAGATGTTTTGGTTTGTGTTATTTACTTTGATTATTCATCAGCTCTTGTTACAGTTCCCGGATTTCACAGCATCCCCTGGGTTTGATGAATTTCCTAACTAGGAGCTCTATAATTAGAGATTGTTGATTTATTACTCTACATTACATTTGAAATCTTCTGAACGTTCCTGTTTTGGATTTATCTCTGACAGATAAGAAAATTCGCTTTATCTGTGTTACTACCGTCAGCCTACATACCGTCGAACGTATTCAACAGGAAGCTTTGTTGTAGACTGTCTAGTTAGCGTTTGTGCGATTACCTTGACCAATGATCGGAGGTGATGGATAACACAACAATGGCAAAGACGCATTCACTACGTATCTCCCTCTAGATCTTAAATTCCAATATTCCTTTATATAACTTCCTTTCCTCTTGAGGCATATATTCTGAATTAGTCCTGATGTGGTTACACTATGATATTGAACCAATCCTATTTCACGTAAGTGTGTACTTCTGTTAGCACGACATTTCTGATTAAAGTATGCCCAAAACGTGTTCACAAAGCTGCACAATGGTCCATTTTCCGCTAATCGGCGCTAAGGATCAATAGATAAGGTGATAGAACATTCTTATGCGGATTGTATATAACCTCTAGTGTATTTTACTTTGCACTCTGCTGTTCCTAATCTCGAGTTTAGTTATGATTCGGGAACAACTCGGTGAAGTTGTGGTATTGTAGAATAGTAGTGAGGGATGACAACGTAATAACACCGCCTCAATAGGAGTAACTTCGCAACAACTTCGTACCCGGAATCTACGAAATAATAACAGCAGCAGCAACAGTATATTGTTTTACCAGAAATACTATTTGGTAAAGCGAATATACACAGTACCACTATCGCGTTAAAGAGTAAAATGGAAACTAATCAAATAACGCATTAAAACCAGCTAATTTAGTAACGGGTCGGCAAATGACTATGTGATAATACTCTAAGAATACAGAGTAACATCAGTGTAAGTAGCGATTAACATAAGCTTTATCACATATTTAAAGATCAGTCAAAAAAGGGTGGGCACGTGAAGGGAAGCTAGAGAAGCAACAACTTCACACATTCGTATATATTCTACTTCGTATTACCTTAACGTCAAGGAATTCGCACTCCTTGTTACTATTACTATTTTATTGATATTCCGGGCACCTAACGAAGATTGACTATCTTCGAGAACTGTGCTTGAGAACATTTTTTCAATTATTATAACTGTGGATAATGTAATCATTTCATTTCTATGACTGTTACGTTCCTTTAAACCGGTCCTTACGTTTTGTATATTTAATCCTAGTATATTGTTTGTTACTATGATCTACGGTTACTTGATTGTGTACAACCTGCCCCCATTCACTGCCACTCTTTCCTTTGTTCTGTACCAGTGTTAGATTCTTAATTGGTTCACTGTGTGGTCTGATTTCATGTATACATAAAGACATGATTATAACATAATACGATCTCAGATCTCGCTCTCTCCGTTTTCCGGTTCTCCTATTGTCGGTCTGGGGGTGAGTGGGCTTAGGTCAGTCGCACATAATCAACGAGGCACACACTTCATTGGAGCTCGCTACACCCACCCAAACTCTCTCCTTTCTTCACGCCATAACATTTATTTTATTGAAGTAGCTTCTACTAATAGTGGTGGTATTAATCTTGTGGTGCCATAAAGGTATGGCAACTTTAACCGATGCACACGTGCCAGGTTCTATGTTGATTATACATACATACATACATACAACATCAAAGAATTTTCCAATTAATAGATAATCTGTGGAAGTTTGGACGAAATGAAATCAACCACCCAAACAAGTGTGAAAAATTAGCTTACATTTTCTCTAATTAGCAAGGCACGTTTACACAGTGGTTCTGCCTCCTTATACTTTCCGCGCTTTCCATAAAGTACAGCCAGATTGTTTAAAGTTGCAGCCACCTACAAGATATGCATTAAGCTTAAAACAGAGAATATACGGCAGGATGTTCAGGACCCAACGTTTTTTCTCGAATGGTTAGCGCATCGTTCAACAGTGTTGCAGCCTCTCTGTATTTTCCTTGATCACTAGACAAGAAATATATAACAAACTAAAGGTTTCTTACCGATAAACAAGCGCTAATATGTTTAACATTGTTGCAACGTCAGGATGATTGCGTCCACTATTTCTCTCGAGATCTTCCAAAGCTTGTTTGCACAGTGGGACTGCCACCTCATAACGACCCTCACTAGCATACTGAATCACCAAATTGTGAAGTGTTCGCAAGCGCGTCGGTATCTCGTAATTATGAACACCCTGTGACATGGAAACAGTTTGACTCTGTGTCATTCCTGTAATTAAAAAAATCATACTACAATAGTTTACTAGGAAGTAACTAAACCAACAGCTAGCATACGTATACCGGTCATTTACCGCATAATATCTACGGATTTGCTGGAGGACTCATATTTACTTAAGTACGCTAGAAATGACCTGCATTATTCCCCAAGCCTTATTTTAAATATTAAGATCAACGTGTTATAATATGCCAGTTTTAGAGATGAAATCGTATTCATATCATGCAACAATTGCACGTTCGTTTTTAATGTATTGTAAGTCAGTTACAACGTGGAACTTGGTACATGCGTACATCGGTTCGAGTTACCACGCCCCAATTAGTGGATAGAGAATAGATTGTCGGACCGAATCCCAGAGGAGTGGAGATAGTAACAGAGTTAGTATTAATGAAAAGGATAAGGGATCAAAGATAAGATCTAAGAACATACAAATCAGTAAAAAACTATAATGAATTCAGAAACTAGGAGTTCGGATGAAGACAAAGAATGGATACACCTGTGCCATTGTGGACGATTTTGAGCTTTGTCATCCAAAGTCTAACCATTAGTTACGATCATTACACAGACCTCAACCAAGTATTTTACACCTATTAATATGGCTCAACCGAATCATCAATGACCTCATGAACCGGTGTCATGTTTTGGTTTGGCCGCCTCTAGCTTTTTTCCAGCCTACACCTATACCAAACAGCATTGCTCGTCGAGGTAGACGGTGGTCGGGCAGACGTAACACATATCCTAACCACCTTAGTTGATGAAGATTTACTACCTCATCATTAGATCTACCATATACCATCGAGTAAGTAATACGTGGGTTAGGAATAGAATACTAGATAAATACAAAAGAAACCGGAGTTAAAAAATACAGCGTTAGTGAGACGATTTCCGAAAAAGATGGAACGCTTATTAGCTCTCAGTCTAGACGTTTAGAGCGATGGGCTGAATACTTCAAGGAATACTTTAGTTGGCCTTCCGCTACTCTAAAACTTCCCACTATTTCGAGACAGCCAGAATGGAAAGTCGACTTAGGCTCCCCGACTCTTGTCCAAGTCGAAAAAGCTATAGCCAATCTAAGGCGAGGCAAATCAGCGGGTCCAGACGGACTATCCCCAGATATGTTTAAGGATGGTGGTCCCACTTTGACAACCAGACTGACTGATATTTTGACTAAGGTTTGGGAACTTGACATAATTCCATCTGACTGGTGTAGATCGTTAATCGTCCCAGTATATAGAAAAGGGTCAAAATCGTCCTGCGATAACCATAGAGGAATTAGTTTGACTAATATAGTGTCTAAAATACTAGCTTCTATAATTATCCCGACCGTGCTGCTACCTTGACGTGGTGGTCGGGCTTGCCTATCGTGATGACTCAATCGGGCTATACTGGCTGGAACAATCGTTCCTCTAGGTCCTACCATGCCAGGCAGGTCGGTTGAAGAGCGGTGAGACCAAAAGCAGCAAATATAAGGCCCGAGGACGAAGTCGTACTGCCGGCTGTACAGAGGTGTGACGGCAGTAAGGTGTTTTCTTCGGACAACCAGCATAGCAGCGATGCTGCCTTCCCACAAAGGAAGGGCGGGGTTAGAAAAGGTCGACCCTAAAAATGCACACCTCACCTTACTCCACGGATTTCCGTCTCCGGCAGTAAGGCCTCAACAAGTACGGAGCTACAACAACAACGAAAACCTCTCTCAAAAAGGCCGTGTGTGACCGGCCTCAAGCAGTTGTTCCTCGGGCACTGCGGTCACGCTCCCAGGTCTTTCAGGCCAACCCTAACACATTTTGCTTTTCGGGTACACCAAGAAGAACCCTTCCACAGCGTGGGCAACTGGGAAGATATAACCGCCCTTATGCCGCTAACAACACTCAAGATCACCGCCATTTTAATCAGACTCCTTCTTCTATTCCTAATGTTTATCCTGCCCCCACCTTCAAGCCTAAATCCTTATCTTCAACTTCCTCCTGTGTCATTAGTGCCAACAATTCCGGCCCACAAAATAACGTTCCTAGCATACTAAGACCACGCTCCAAACTTCACATTGGTGCATTCAATGTACGAACCCTGTGTCAAATAGGGCAACAAGCGTCCCTAGCTAGGACATTAGAATCCCGCGCTATTGATGTATGTTGTGTCTCCGAAACACGCATACAAGATCCTAGCGTGGTCATTCACTTGACCTCACCTAGTCAGAATGAACAACCTTCGCGATACACTCTTCGTTTATCTGGTGATTCAACAGCAACTTCTCGTGGGCTCGCCGGTGTAGGTATTGCTTTAAGTATGAAAGCAGAACAGGCGCTTCTTGAATGGATTCCTGTCGACAGTCGCCTATGTGCCGTCCGACTAAATGGTTCAGTAAGAACTCGGAAAGATAGGGACACACGCCGTTGTCTTTTCGTTGTCTCTGCCTACGCT